>CM053786.1:855723414-856323414 GCA_028749045.1 Cupressus sempervirens | reverse complement strand
GAATTTATTTAAAAGGGGATTTATGGAGCACTTATGTATTAAATAAAGTTAATATATTAGAGGGGGTGCATTTAAATTAAATTTAAATACATTAGGAAAATGAACCTATTTAATTAAATAAATTTGATTAAATAAGTAGAAGAATATGACAACATATAATTAATTAATAATTAATTAATTATAACATCAAAGAAAATATTAAATAAATTAATATAGTGTTTGGGACAATTTTAAGTGTCTACATTTTACCCCTCTTTGATGTGATGTCATAACGATATTATATCAAAGAAAAGAAAATATAGGTTGCCCTAGAGAGGATAGGAGTCCTAGGAGTTGTGTCATAGTGACAAAAGGGGAGGAGGGTGCCCCCTCAAGGAAATAGGGTGAAAAAGGAATATATTTTGCCCCATTTTCTTGAAAATAGACATGGGAAGGAAAAGGGAAAGAGAAAAGGCTTAAAAAGATGACCTTGCATGACTTGTTGGTAAGAGCGGACGAAGCAAGGTGAATTGGATAATGATTAATCTAAATGCAGTTGAACTACATGAATGCATGGGATTTAGTTGTGTTCATATGGGAGAGCACACCCTAGTTTGATATTACAAGAGGAGTTATACATCAAATGCTATAGTAGCATAGATGACAAGGTTCCTTTGCGTGGACTAGACTCTCAACAAAATAGAGATTTTAGGAACGTAAATGTAGGTTTCATAGTCATGATAGAACAAATGACATATATATAGTAGAGAGGTCTGGGCACACCCAAATTCTTTACAGGGATATTGGTAGAAAGTGTGCTAACACATTGCCCCCAATGAGCAATGCATAACCATAACTTGAAACTGACATAGATGTGCTAAAGAATCATGAAAATAGATCATATCACAAAATGACATGTGTAATCAGGTCAAGTCATTCAAATGATACCAAGATATTGAAGATCAAGGCACATTTGGGGGGACTATCACTAATACACAAAGATAAAATCAACAAAAGACCTTATGACCACGTAGTCATTTAGTCCACAGTTCTTACCATGAACTTTATTTTGATAGTGAAATTCGGTAAGCATTTGTAGGAAGGATGAACCCTGTAAGGAAAAAATTGATTGTTTGATTGAATTATATTGAAATGGTTGTGATTGTTCACTGGCAATGGTGTGAAAGGAACAAGGTTCTCAAATCATTTAGTCTCGGTGTGAATTTGGGTAAAGATTATTTGCAATCACTATTTTGACAAGCTCAGTTTGATGGGTCGAAGCTCAATGTCATGAGATGAATATAAGAATTTGGATAAGATATGATAAGATAATGGATGAATTGAAGTGGAATGGAAAGTTTTTTTAATGGAAGGCTAGAAATTTGATCAAGGTATATGGAAATAGATGGAAAGATGAAACAATTGATTATGGAAAATGATTTGTATGAAATGATTAGAATAAGGGAATATGATTAGATTAGAGGATAAATGAAGTGATTGAATTGATGAAAATAACTAGATTGAGACCAATGATAAGGGAGATCCAAGGAATGGTAAATGGATGAAAATGGTGGGGATATATGAATGGAGGAATAATATGGGGGATCGAAGGATCTGGTATAAGACAATGGGGAGCTAAGGACCATGTTTCAAAGGAGTTAAAATGCCCCATACCAAGGATAGGAAAAATGGGAGGAGATGTGGTGGGAAAAGATGCATGAAAATGGATAGATGGTGTGAAGGCTATTGTATGGAGGAATTGAAGCCATGTGTTCTTCCAAAGCATGTATGAACATTTTTTTTTTTGTGCCTCTAGTATTGATCATGAGCATAGGCATGAAAGTGGAAGGAGTATGGGATATGTGAGGGAGGTTATGAAATAGGGATATTGATATGAAGAGTATGGATGAAATGTAGGATAACCAAGATCAAGGACATTTGAAAGAAGGATGGAAGCATGTAGGAGTATGGATGAAGGATCAAGGAAAGGAAAATGTGAAGGACTATGGGATGCAAGATAGTGATAGGATGTCAAGATCATATACATGAAAGTGGATGGAAATATGTAGGATAATGGATGGATATGAAAGGTGAGCATGAAGGGATGAAAGGAAAAGGATAGTCAAGATCAAAGATGGGAAGGATGATGGACAATAAATGGAAATATGGAAGATATGTAAGGCAATGCAGTATGGATTGAGCTTGCCCCTAGTATAGAGTGCAAGTGGAAGGATAAGTGAATATCTAGATATATGAATTCAAAAGATGGTGGATACATGATAGGGAAATGGAGGGAGGATTTGAGCATCTATTTACATGGATGGTATCCCTTAATATTTCTTTCTCTTGTCTTTTTCTTATTTTTTTTCAAGGAATTTTGACTATTTTCTCATAGATATTTGTAGGATGGTGAAAAGAAGGATGAAATGGGTTGGGTAAATGGAGGTCAAGGACCTATTAAAAATTTTGGATTAAGGGGGTAGAGTGGTTGGGAGGAAGACATGGCTGATGAATGCTATGTTGGAAGACTTGTGGATGAGTGGATGAAGGAGGTGGAAATATCATCATTAACACACACATTGAAGGGTGATGGAAAGGTGGAAATTTTGGGATATGAGGACCCAAAATGGATGTAGGAGACAATGGATTTAGGATGGTGGATTTTGGGACATAAGGACCCAAAATGGATTTGGAAAATAGAATTTTGGATGATTTATGAATGAGGGAAGCCTTTGAATTAGCAAAATTGGATGCCATGTTGGACTTTTCTTTGAGATTCATTGCTTCATTAAGTAGCTTTGGGATTCACATGATTTTTGCATTTTTTATTTTCAGCCTTTGTGGCCTTCTGATTTTGTTTTGGATCATATTTTTCTTTTCTTGAACATGTATTTTAGAGGGGACATTTTGATCCTTGGATTTTTGTGGATATTTGGCTTGATTCACTTTATCTTTGGCATCCAATTTGCTTCCCTCGGCCATGGTAAGGGTGTATGAGGATAAATGGTATGGAGAGCTTATGGATGAAATTATGGATGGTGAACATTGGAAGGAATTCAAGGATTTTTCCCTTTGTTGATCTTTAATAGGATCATGAGGGGATGAAGTGGAAAAATTGGATATGATGGATGGATGTATGTAAGGACCCAAAATGGATGGAAGGGATGAAGGGTTTGGCTTTGGAATATAAGGACCCAAAATGGATGGAAATAAGGAAGGAATGGTAATATGGATATAAGGGCCCAAAATGGACTTGGAATATGGATGATGGGAATATTTAGGTTTGGAAGGAGGAATTTTTTATTTGGAAGGAGTGGAAGGTGTACCAACATCTTGAGACATTATTTATTCAATGGGATACTTATCATTTTCAAAACAAGATGTGATTCCATGTGTATGGGGTCCGTGAGTGGATTGGATAGGTGTGATAAGGTCATGTGGAGGATTAGGATCATTAGGGGGATTATGAGGGATGATAGGATCTTGAGATGGATTGGGATCATGAAATGCAAATGAAGGGGTACTTTGATCTTGACTTATAAGAACATCATGTGGTGGAATGGAAGGAATTATTGGATCATCTAGTGGGATAGGATCATATAATGGAGTGGATGGAATAGAATTATGAGATGGAAAATTTTGATCTTTCCATGGAGGAATATTAATGGATGGATTGGAAGGAGCATCTTCATGAAGTGAAGGATCTATGGATGATAATTCTTGAGATGGAATAGAATTAGTAATGTGCATGGTACATGAAATGTTTTGATCTTGATTAGGAAGGGGATCATGAGGGATAAGGGAATTATGGGATCGAGAAATGCTTGGATCTAGAGGAGAAAAGGAATCCATAATGGCATGCTTTGGAGGAAAGTCTTGAGATGGAATTGGGTGTATGACTTTGGGTAATCAAATCACTTTATTTTGAGTTTTGTACTTAGACAAGGTTTCTAGTGAGATAAACCTATTACAAGGTGGGGATGATGTTGATTTTGGAGGATTAGGATTGTGTGGAGGTTGAGGCATAGGTAGGGTATTGGGATGATGTTTTTGGACATTAATCTCAAAGTATGGGAAATTACATGGAAGATTCAGATTGGATGGGACATGAGGATTATGGTCTTCAAAACATGGGGGAAGAGGACATATGTTTTGGAAGGTAATGGTTTCTTTTGATTTGCTAGGCTCAAGATAGAATTCTTGATTTCCTCAATTTCTTTGGCAATGGCATTTATGTTTGAGGAATTATGTGTACTATGAGGAAAATCATATGTAGATGAAGGATAATGAGGCAGATTTCCCTTGTCAAAGGTAGAAGAATAAGGAATGTGAGATGGATTAGGATTGTACATGTAATTTTTAGGATTGATTTGGTATGTAGGTTGAAAGGGAGGTATAACTCTAGATTTCCTTTGAAGATCTTCAATCGTTTGATTAAGCCAATTCTTATCCATGGAGCTTAAATGAAGAGTGATGAAAGATTTGGTGATGGACTTTATATGACCTTAGGACTAGGAGCAATTTTTGTTTTTGTGTTTGATTTGATTTGGATTGGATTTGACTTGATATTGATCTTGATTTGATTTGATATTGGATGAAGGTTTGAGAAAGCCTTGATAAGATTTGGGTCATTCAAGATAACTAGGATTAAAGTCCAAGGATTATGATGGTGTTCCTATGTCCAAAAAGGAAGATTTTATGAAAACTAAATTAGAGAATGTTTGAATAGATGAAGAAAGATTGATTGATTTTGGATTGAAGATGTAAATGGATTGACTTAGGAATTGGTTAGAAAAGAATGAATTTGATAAGTGATTGGATTAGAATGATTATGATTTGAAAGATTGGATTAAGGATGAATTATGATATTGGCTAAGGAAATTGGGTCTTGATGTGGATTATGAACCATGAGTAGGATGGAGATTAGGGATTTGATTGAATGATTATAAAAATGAGGTAATGATTAGGATGGATAGAGATGATTAAGACTTTGATGAATGGTTTAAATGATTAATACAAGAGATACATGATGGTGATGAATTTGATGGATAGAAATTGGTGACAGGCCAGTTGAACCAGCCAATCAAGAAGCGAAGACCTCAGCTAGGCAAAAAGCATGGAAGCCAAAGGTAGAAAATCTTAACATGCAAATAATTAATGATAATAATTTTGTACAGTTGAATAAGTACTATGATTTGTACAATAATATGGATAGAAGATAGTTAGAAAATGTAGTAGTTATGAATATGATCCTAAAAGATAAAAGGTTTGACAGTATAAGAGGTTAGATACCTGAATATTCATACAATAGATTGCTAAATAGAAAAAGTAGAGTTGTGAGGAAGATAAGAAAATAAGAGTTAATATGGTGAAAAAGTTATGTTATGTAAATAATAAGGAAGAAATAACAATTATTTTGAAAGGTATAACACTTTTGTTAAGAAATAGAAAGAGATCCATTCTCCTCATGGAAGGAAATTATAAAGAAGTTACTAAAGAAACACAAAAGGCTATAGTCACATTTATGTCTACTATGCCTAAGGTAAGTGTGCAGCCAGAGGAGGCAAGCCAAACACCTAAGGAGTGTGTGTAGATAGAGGAAGCAAGTCCTACTACAGATAGTCCACCCCACAATTTTGAACAACCACCTAGAACACCTATTTCTAGTAATTCACCACATATCACCATTGGCAGTGAATCTATGCAAGTAGATAAAACCAAGGTGATAGTTGATAGAATTGAGGACCCATTCAAGGATTTTGGTGCTAGTATTGTTGGAAATATTGTGGATTATAGTAGCTCATCTAATGAAGTAGAAGATCAAGAGCCAAAGGAAGAAGATGCACATTCTGCCAAGAAAATTGAGCCTAGTAGTGAAGCAGCTACTTCAAATGTACCCCTGACATCAGCAATAGTAACACCATCCACACTACCTATTCAAGCAGCAATGGTCACAACAATAGCAGCTCAATCAGATGAAGAAGATGAAGCACAAAATCTCTTATCTTCTTTGAGCATATTTCTTGAAAATAAGAGATCATTTAAGTCCATTGAAAAGACCTTGATTTCAGTACTAGATAGAATGGAAAAGATAGTGAGCCTTGTTGAAACACCTGTAGACATCCAACAATGCACATCAATCTTGTGTAAAGCTTTTGATAATGAGTTCACAACACTCACTAATGTGGCTACAATTCAAGCACAAATAGAGTATGATGGAAAATTCCTTATTACCATGTGCACAAATATAAGGATGATATAGAAACTTTGAATGAATTCATTAAGGCATTAAGACAAAGTATTGAAGAAGGAAAAAAAGTTTATGCTAAATGCAATTTGGCATGCATCAATAATCAAAGTTTTGATGAGAAAATAAAAAATAAGGCAACCGAGCTTTAGATGCTCACTGACAACTTTTTGAGATAGAATCAAAAGTTAGCAAACATTGAGCATGAAATGTAGCATCAAGGATTTACAAGCAAAAAAGGAGAAAGCTCTTAAAAGATTTACTCTTTTGAGAGATCACTTATCTCCATAGATAACATTGGTAGAAAATTAGTGGGAGGAATGCTTGGCAACAAAGTCCTCATATGAAAAATTTGTGGCAACAGATTTGAATGCAACAGAGTTAGCCACATATTCCTTATGTGCATTGATTAGTGTATCTGATGCACTAAAAGATAGTCGGAAGAAACACCTTGTGTAGTTGAAGATCAACTCCAATGATTTTTTCTCCAAGTTTTGATACAACTACCAAATTTTGACATACTTTTGTGACACCTTTGTCATTGATGTCAAAGGGGGAGATCTATGGAAAATTGTAACTAATTGTAAACGAAAAAATAAGTAAATATATATAGTAGTAAGCTTTTATTTTAATTTTTAAGGGGGAGCAATAAGTTGTAATCAAAGTTACAAGGGATGTAATCCTCTTAAAACATGAATACAATGTTTCCCTTACTATGTTATGGTTATTTTTTTTGTTTGGTATGACAACATATTTGGGAGTTAGCCAATTTTCCCAAAATGTTGCCATCAATGCCAAAGGGGGAGATTGTTGACAATATGTCCAATCAATAAAATAAGTTAAGTAACATGGTTTTCATTTATAGAAACATATTTTTCTTGTAGATTAGTCATGTTCATTGCTGAAGGAAAATTGTCTAAGTATCAGACAACATCACAACAGCATGACAGATTTGATGATAGTAGAATATTCCCTTGGAATATTCTCTTGTGCAATTAACCAAAGATGCATGACATAATATTGATGATGTATACTAGTGTGCATGTCCATACAATCAACCAAGTCCAGGTTTTCAAGGAATTTGTAATGCAAGGATGACATAGTGTAGAATAGAGCATATCAATAGAATGTGTTAAACAACTTGATTTATTATTTTGAATTACCATTTCTTAATGAGCTGACTCTAATGATGTTATGTGAGCCAACTAAGGAAGAATTTACCAATATGTTTGGTATAAGTAAAAAACTTCATTTGCAAAGTTAATGTGAAGCGAATGAGTGAGAAAGATATAATTAGTGATTGCAAACTTGATATGATCTTTTGAAATGAGAGTAACAAGTGAATGCAATATTATGACATATGATTTGAAGCATTGTTATGTGAGATATGATGCAGATTGATAGGTGTGCAGTCGCTCTTGTATGAAGAATTGTTAGTTAGAAGATTTGCGAAGCACAACAAGTATCTCAGTATTGTATGTATACTTTTTTTCTTGAAGAGCTTATTGTATTGTTGCATGTTAGGGTAGTGGGCTCTTCTTGTACACATTTGTACATAATCCACCAACTCCCAATAGGGTTGAAGCAACTCCTAATAGGGTTGAGGCTTCTAAAAAGGCCTAGTCTCCTAATAGGGACTCGAGACACTATACATTATTCATAAACTCCTAACAGGGTCAATATCCTTAACCAAATTCTTTATATAGTGAATCATCTAGTGGGTTTCATTCCCATAAGGGTTTTCCCTTGGCTAGGGTTTCCCTAGTTAACAAAATATGGTGTTATGATTTGTCTTTGTGTATGGTTTTTTATATTGTTTAGAATTATTGTTTTACTTTCTTATGCATGTGGTAAAGTAATTAATAATATCCAATTGCAAGCAAAAAGATTGAAAATAATAATTCACCCCCCCTCTCAATATTATCTATTTCTAACAATTTTCCATAAATAAAAACCATGTTACTTACCTTATTTGATTGATTGGACATATTGCCAACATTCACCATGAACTGCAAATTTTTTATCCTTCATGAACTTATCATGGCATTGCTTCCTTTTTTGTTGCACCATCTTTGTGTTATGTAAGGAGGATTTCCACCATTCATCTAGGCCATTTAGATTCAAAAACCACTCCCTTTGGGCAATAGTAAGATCCAAATCTAATTCCAATGTTGTTCTTAAAGTCATGTGCTTAAATTCCATAAGCATCATAGCTGACTTACCATAGACAAGTTGAAAAGGTGTAAATCCAGTGGTGGTTTCCATGTAGTCCTATAAGGCCACAGTGATTTTGGAAGTTTTGTTTCCCAATTCTTCTTATGAACTAACACTATTTTGGTAAGGATTTCTTCAAACTCCCTATTAGTTACCTCTACCTAGCTATTGGCTTGTGGCCAATGGTAGGGAGAAGGTTTGTCATGCCTAATATTATATTCTTCCATCAAGGAAGTTATGAGATGTAAGGTGAATTGAGCTTCTTGATTAGATACTAATTCTCTAGGGACACCAAGTCTTTTGAAAATGGACTCATATAAAAATTTAGCAACATTATTGTCCCTAGGGTGTTTCATAGGCTTGGTTTCTACCCACTTGGTGACGTACTCAGTACAAACCAAAATATAAGATATACCTTGTGAAGTGGGTGCAATGGGCCCAAAAAAGTCAAACCCCCATTTATCAAAGGGTGTTAGAATAACCCGTGGCTACATGGGCATCTCATCTAATTTAGTAGGCCTCCCCATTCTTTGGCATCTGTAACATTTCTTGGTGTATTTAGTTGCATGTCCTTGTGGAGAGTTGGCCAATAGTGTCATGTGATCAATATTTTGAACATTATTGTTTTAGTGTAAAAATGGCCTCCACATGGTTCATCATGGCATACCTGAAGGATATCATAAGTTTCATCTTGTCTTACACATTCATGCATCACTTGATTAAGGCTAGTGTAAAAAATAAATCCAACAATCCAAGAAAAGTAAAAAAAATTCTCTACTAACAATTTTCTTTGCTTGGGAGAAAAGTGATTTGATGTCCTACCTATGGTGAGATAATTCACAAAAGTTTGCACCCTTGCTTGAAATTTGAGCTAAAGGCAACCTTGTGAAACATGGAAATAGTCTCCAAGTTGTGGGACTTGAACAATGAGATTGATTCTTTGGGAAAGGTTTGCTTCCTCACTATCAGGATGCACCTAACTACTTCTTTGAAGGAAAAGGGAGAAGGAAATGCATGAAATCAATCTACCTAGTCTAATCTAGAGGGGTGATACACCAAATAGTAAATTTAGTCTTATCTCTAAATAGAACTGTAGAGTTCATCAATATAATCCCAAAATACATAGATTCAATCACTTCTTTAACTCAAAAATCATATGTAGATCTGAAACCAATAGAATTTTATAAGGAATGAGCTTCACTCTATATCATTCAAAGGAAAAATGGATACAACATACAAATTTAAGAATGAAAGCAATACATTAATAGAAGGCAAAAAGGTTTTGCACATATATTAATGGAAGAAAGAGGTACAACAAAGAAATGTATTCATTTAGAGGCAAATTTTGTAACTCATTCAAAGGATCAGTCTTGCCTTTTATCCTATGTTTACTGCCACCAAACCTACGAAGGCAAGAAGGAAATTGAAACTTGAGGAAGAGGATAATGATTTAGATGAAGACAATAATCCTATAATCTTGCTCAAGAAGTCAACACCTATCTTTGAACAAAGACTAAAAACATTAAAAGAAGGTAGTGTAATGGAAGATTTCAAATATCTAAAATATGAAACAAGAAGCAAGGATGATGTAATGGTTGAGAAGATGGAAAGGTGGAAATATGAACCTTCTAAAATTAAAGGGAAATCTCTTGAAGCCTTACTAAAGGTTGTCTCTCACTATTGAGTTAATGTAGTGAAAATAAAAAAAGACACTAGAGAACAAATTTTAAGGAAAATAATGCCTAATATCTCTAACAAAAAAATCAAGGAGGCAATGAGTAATCACAAAAGTAGATAGACCCCTAGATTTAAATCATTTCAAGTTTTGTCCAATAAGATAGAAGATGTTGTGCAATTGACAAAAAATATGTGGAAGAAAATTTTTAATATCAAGGATGATGGATACCTACTAGAGGTTCAAAAAATTGAAGATTTTGATCTTGAGAAAATTGTTGCACAGGTCATGGCATCTCTTCCTACCACTCCACCTAAGTAGTATTTGGGAATCAATCCATTGAGTTTAACCCAGTTCAACTAAGTTGTAAAGTGAAGACTATTACATCTTCACCAAGCTCTCTCCTAGAGGTAATCGAGAAATAGGCTCCCATAGTATCAATCGAGCTATAGGAAAGGACTCAGTTGACAAAGGCAAAGAGATCATACCTTCTTCATCTATCAAGAGCAAAGAAAAAGGAAAGAGAGTTGATGACATAGATATAGATGAAGAGATTATGATCCCAAACTAGGACCAATCTAATCTATCTACTAAGAAAATGGATATTTTGGGAGAATTATGGAAGAAAAGGGCCAAGCAGCAGATGTTAAGGGATGAATGAGATAGAAGAAAAGTTTTGGAGGACATAAAATAAATATTTATGGATGCTCTATATGTACAGATAAATGAAAAGGCCCCTATCATGGATCAATTGATTAATATTATTCATAAGTTCAATGAGGGCACTAATGGGTAGGAAAAACTCCTTTAGAAAGCTGAAAGGAAGTTTGATAATAAAGTGCTAGAGAATGTAGCATAGAAAATAGCAATTGATCAAGTAGAACTATCTACTTTAATTTCTACACTAGAAATTTTTGCAAATAATGTTGTATCTTTGTTTGTAAAGCTGAGTGATTCCACTAACTTTATCATGGAAATAAAAGAGAAACTAGCCAAGATTGACATGGACTTGAAGGATAGTGCAAATTGGTTGGTACTCAATCCAAGGTCCAATTCCAACCATTTTGCAAAAACTAGATTCTTGATAGATCTTTAGGCAAAACTGCTAAGGGAAGAAGCCAAAATTAGGGAACATTGGTCGATATACAAAGTATGATACTTCCTCACATGGACATTATGCAAAAGAGAATGGATCATGCAAGGACACTAGTCAAGGATACAAATCTATCAATAGTAGATCACATGTATGAGTTATTAATAGAGCTTTAGATTGATCTACACATTTTGAAGGTGCTACGATATAACTAGGATAATACTTTTTGTGTGATTTTGAATGTACACCATGATTTTCTTTCTCATTTTGGAATAACCTTGTAATTTTATTTTGGAATTTGTAACAATAATAAGGGGGAAAGTATATAAAGAGGAAAATAAATGTACATATTTATATACATGTAAAGAGAGATATGTATAGGAAGGAGAAAATTTCTATAGCAAGAAAGATATGTAAAAAACATAAAAGTTAAAACAATTTTGAAAGATTAAAAAATAGAGTTTTCAGTTCAAATCAAGTTGCAGAGTCTTCAGTGCAAATCAAGCTACAAAAAAAGCATACTCAAAGGGGGAGTTTGACTGAAGAGATTTTAATTTCAAATCTTTTGGATGATAAGTGTTTTTGTCACTAATGCAAAAGGAGGAGATTGTTAATCTCATGGCAAGATATATTGGCAATTAGTGTGAAAACACTTAGTCATAATGGAAAGACAATAGTAACTAATTTAGCAATCTATAGCATTAATCAAGATCATAAAGGAACCAAGCTATCAATGTTAACCTAGCATGAAGTTGCAATGTCAATCGAGTTGACAGTTCTTACCGAGCTATAGTGTCAACTAAGTTGACATTACTACCAAGCTCTAGTGAGAACTAAGCCACCAGAGTATTATCATTCCATGATGATGATCAAAATGGTAGACGAGTGTGAATGGGCTCAAAAATTTTGACCAAGTGATTGGTATGAATCAAGCATCTAGTATCAACTAAGTACTAGAGTTAGCCAAAGTGATAGTGTTTCCCAAGTATCTTCAGTATCACTCGAGTAAGTCATTAAACCCAAGTTACAACATTGAGCCGAATTAGTAAAAAAATTTAGAACTATTTATGTTGTAACCAACCTAATATGAAATTATTTAGATGGATATAAATATGAGGTATATTTGGATGTTTCTTGAGTATCTTCAGTATCACACAAGTCATTAGACCCAAGTTACAACACTGAGCCGACTTGGTAATTTTTTTTAGAACTATTTATGTTGTAGCTAACCTATGATGAAATTATTTAGATGGATATAAATATGAGGTATTTTTTTATCCAAATATATTATGCACCATAAGTTGAATATAAGAAAATATGGAAGAGCTATATATCTAGAAGACTACAAGTAGCATAAGGAAAGGAAGAGACTCATCTGTCATAGTCAAATGATCATTTTACTTAAAAGGATCTTCATCAATCATAATATTTGAATTTTAGATATCAATCCATTGATTCATCCTAATAGGTGCATCAATCCCAAATCCTTTAACAAGGTAGACCTAATAGTCCTTTGCAGAAACTCCTAGAAAAGTACATACTTAATTAATGTATTGTATAAATCCTTTCACAAGGTGGAACTAGTAGTCATTATTACCTTAACTAAGTAGATCACCAAAAGTGATCAAATTATAAGCCTTAATAGGCCAACTTTATTACTGTAGTAGTGAAGCATTGTGAGTGTCATCCCCACCCCAGTTTTACCTTCTACTTGGAGGGTTTCTGGGTTACCAAATATCGTGTTATGGTATTGTTACTTTACTGCTTTATGTTTCATGCATGCAAGTAGATTACGAGAAAGAAGATTAAAGTGGCTCATGATTCATGCACACCCCCCCCAACCCCCCTCCCCCCTCCCCTCTTCCCTCCTCCTCCTCCTCCTCCTCTAAGTCGCCTAGCTTGCATTACATTTCCAACAATATTATTATTCTACAAGTGATTTGAGCTTGTATCTCCTATATGAGTAGATTGTCCTTCAAGATTATTACTGATTTAATTTCCCATACTTCCCAATGCTTGGAGAATTTCTTTGTTAGATTTTTCCATTTTATTAATCAATATTTGGTTTTTTTGTTCTTTCCTCTTAAGTTTCCACAGTCCTTTATTTATAGGATGGCAGGATTGTGCTTTGAAACCACTATGACAACCCTTGCTCCTTTCCAAAATATATGAATATGGACTAATACTATTTCTATAATTTTCTTAAGAGATAAGGCTATGATTGACTTGTCTTACCCATTTATTTTATTTCCTTATTTGTATCCTTTTTCAACAGTGCCTTTAACCTTCTCTCTCTCTCTCTCTCTCTCTCTCTCTCTCTCTCTCTCTCTCTCTCTCTCTCTCTCTCTCTCTCTGTGTGTGTGTGTGTGTGTGTGTGTGTGTGTGTGTGTGTGTGTGTGTGTGTGTGTTGTTGAGAACAAGATATGTGCATATTCATTGACATAACTCATTGTTTTAAATAAGTAAAATAGTTTATACATTTATAGTTGCCATTCTATAATTGATGTTATTAGTTTTATAACTTTTTTTATTTTGTATTATTCAATCATGATTGTTAGCAAGTAATAAACTTCATTAACTTATTATTATCATTGATTAAAATATTCATCAGTAATGTTGACATTTTAAATTATTATAATATGTATTATTATATTTAATATATTTATGTGTCTAATGGTGGTCTTTTCATTTGAGTTAGGGTTTATGACATATTATCAACAAATCATGTCAATTGTTATTGTAATAATCTTCCTCAAGCTCTTATACAATGTAAGAACTTTCCTAAGGCAAGAAAGAATTGCCAACATCAAGGAAAAAAGAGATAGCACAAGAGAGACAATGGATGATGATTAAATGAATGATTCAATATTGATTAAACGATAATGGATAATTAGACAATTAGATGAATACATCATAGAAGTATCTTATATAAAAAGTCAATCAAGATGACTAAGAGTCATGTAAGAGATAAGTGTGACAACTAAGAACATGTCCAAAAAGAGTGGATTATCCTCCATTGTGCATGAAAATATGTGGAACAATGTGAGGAAAATAATACAAATGTGTATATCATAAAGAAATACCTAGTAGATAACATGTGCTCAATTGGAGTGCAAACTAAGCCCTGTTAAAAGCCTCAACCCTGTTAGGAGTTTTTCTAAACCTATTAAGAGTTGATATATACAATTAGTATGCAAGATAAGCTCACTAACCAAACACACAATATATAATAGAGTTCCTTGATACAAAAGAGATAGATACAAAAACCTATTTACAATATTGATATCTTCAATATCTGATCTTTCCTTAGCTTCTCTCTGCATACCTCTGATCATGCATTAGAATTCATATCACATATAGTTCACATATCATACATATAGCTCTCACATAATTTTTCATGTCACTTACAACTTACACACAACTTTTCATATCATCATCTTTCCTTTATACCTTTACATTCTACAAAATTGTCCAGTCGGCCTTCAAGCATTCACATGCTTGGTAAAAATGAAAAACTAATTTTTACTCACTTAGGGTTAACATCTAGGATTTCATCCCTATTTAGTCAAGTAATTATTTTGTAAACAAAATAATTTCTTAACCCATTATTCACGCTTTTTCTGCTATACTCTATTATGCATGTATACTATCTTGACTGGTATTTAATTCATAACTTATTTTGTACTATCTATATTGACTCACACACTTACATACATCATCCTAACACTTTGTACTATATGTATCCAATTGTACATGCACTAATAATTTCTCTACTAATTGTACACATCAAAATTGTCTATGCTATGTTGGATAACTATATAATACTTAGACAATTTTCCATGTCTAACTGTGGAATATTCATTTGTACATAGTGCCTTCCTTACACACAAAAAATGTTGTCATAAATGAGAATACTAACCCTATTACAACGTATCCTACAAGTAGTTGTATTGCCAACAAAAATACTCATATGAATATGAAAACTCTTAGGTCTCTACATGACAACTAATATGAATATACATTAACCTAAGTAAACTTATGTAAAGTGTAAATAGTAAATACTTATTTACACCAATACCCACCCCCCCCCAACCCACCCCCCCCTTGCCCTAAGTGCAATGCAAGGGAATGCACTTAAGCTCACAAAAAATTTATAATAATTCAAGATGAGTCCTGATTGCTATACCATCTTAGGTACCTATGTACAAAGTGCAAGTACAAAATAAATGCAATGTAATATCTCATAAAGTGGAGAAAGAGGGAAAACCACATGGGAAAATCCCCCTCCAAAAATAGATATAATTACAATAAGAGAAAATGAGAGAAAAGAAGACATCATGTGAGGAAAAGATCCCCCCATAAAAGAGAAGAAGAGGAAGAGAGACCATGTAGCCCCACCTTAATGTAGAATGTACGCTTGTGGTAGATGCTCCAGGCTCGATGTAAAAGCTTCTCCATGACCCTTAGGAAGAAGAAAAACCAAAGGTGAATCAACAAAGCCTCTCCTTTCTAAAGGACAAAACATCAAAATGTATGGATTATCTGAAACTTTCTCAAGTGTCCCCATGTCAATATGAAAGGTGCCTCCTCCAAATTATGTGAACTATGCCACTCTATTGAAAAAGACAAGTCAGGATCAACTAAGGATGAATGCAGAATATGAGTTAATGACTCAAGTCTCTCTTCTAAATTGAAAGTGACCTCCTCCAACTATTGTATCAAAGAATCTATCATCGTATCAACCTCAAAAAGTTGATCAAATAGAGACTTAAAATGAGGGTCAACATGCTCTCTCGCAACAAATGAAGTCAGATCATCTTCACCAAAGAGAAGATGAATGTCATCAATAATGTCTCCCAAAACTACAATATAGGACTCCACCAGGGATAACTTTAAGAAACCCTCCTTTAGAAAAAGGTATAAGATTTTGGCAAATCAAACATTAGTTCAAGGGGAAAAATTAATTTCTATTGGCAAATTTTTTATTTTTAAGTAGGAAATTTTTTAATTTTATTGGCGATTATTTTTCAATCATATGTAAATTCTATAAAATCCTGGTGAATCTTTCATTATCAATGAAAATTGTGGAAAAAAGTATACATACCTAGAAATAATGATTTTATTATTATTATTATTATATCGAGCCTAATTAATTATCAAACTTTAAGGTTGAATTTAGCCCACTTTTATCATTACAATTTCCCTCCAAATTATTCAATGGTGGTTTGGGGGAAGCACCCCTATTATTATTAATCATTGGATGATCCTAGATCAATGGACTAAATTTTATTTCAAGCCAAAGTTTTAAAAGGATACCAAGTTTTAAAGAAAGTTCCCAAAGTAAAGGCACATGTCCCCAGTCAAATCTCTTTCATGACAAAGTGAGAAAGGATAAAAAGTTTCATGAAAAGTATTCAAAATAGAGACACATGACAAATATACATACTTAATATTTATTGTAACTTAAATTTTTATCAAATATTGGTGAATATTACCAACAATTAATAAAATCCTTGAAAATTATAAGCGAATATATTTTAATTACTACATAGAAAAATTAGATCTCAATGGCAAAGTGAAAATATAATTACTTTTGTATTAGTATTAGAGATAAGCCTAAGCATGGGACCCATTTTTGGTAAAGTGTAGGCAACATGGACACCCCAAAAGTGCAAAAAAAAAGCCAAATTTGGGGTCCCTGATGAGTGAGATTAGCCAATTGGCAAATATTAGCCACTAAAGTTATCCTTGGACTCCACAAACAAATTGGAAATTTTCATCAAGTAGTCATCCCATGGAACAAATGTTAGGATTTGACCACGAAAAAAAATAACAATTACATGCAAATATAAACAATATCAGAAAATAATAGATCACACAAAAAAGAGCACAAGACACCAAGATTTAACATGGTTCACCCAATCTCTAGGCTATGTCCACCAATTAGCAAGTCCAATATCATTACGATCCAGTGATTACAGCCTGATTACAATCTATAATCCCTTACAACTCAATACCACCACAAGAACCAATTTTTGTATCACACCTTGTCAAACAATCCCTAACCCTGAGCCCTTTTATACAAGTATTTGTATCGCTTTAGGGTCAAAACTAGTTACAACATGTTAGCCATAAATTAACAAATATAAGCAATAGCCAATTGGCAAATAGTAGCCCAAAATTTTATACGATTGGTGAATGGTGAATAGTAACCCAAAATTTTGTCCCATTGGAAAAAAGTAGCCCAAAACATTTTTAACCCCAAAGAATTTATGAAGTATTTATAGTACTTTCCTAATCAATCACCACAAACTAATAATCTTCCACTTGGGAACTAATCAAACTCCACACTAGACAACAATCTCCCACTTGGAGACTGATCCTATAGCAATACTGCTACCACACAGGGATCCCACTGGATCAAACCACCCTGGACTTTTTTGTTCTTCTATTCCTATTTAGTCTAGAAGACCAAACAAAGCTAAAGAGGAATTCAGCTTCTCCCTTGTCACTACCTTTGTAAACATATCCACTGG
This sequence comes from Cupressus sempervirens, assembly GCA_028749045.1. Taxonomy (NCBI): domain Eukaryota; kingdom Viridiplantae; phylum Streptophyta; class Pinopsida; order Cupressales; family Cupressaceae; genus Cupressus; species Cupressus sempervirens. The sequence goes on along the minus strand of CM053786.1, from coordinate 856,305,670 downwards.
ATTGTCATCTATATGTATCTTGTCCAACTTTAACTATCCATCATCCAAAACTAACCAAATGAAATGATACTGCAACTAAATGTGTTTTGTCTTTGAATGTAGAGTTGAATTCTTTGCAAGATGAATGACACTCTGACTATCTATAAACAAATAATTATCCCTCTGAAGGTGTCCCAATTCTTCCAAGAAGAACTAAAGCCATATCATCTCCTTGGTTGCCTTTGTAGTAGCAACATACTTTGCCTCTATAAAGGATAAAGCATTAACCTTCTGTAACCTAGAAACCTAGCTCACAGCTGCCCCACCAATAGTAAATACATAACCTGTAGTATCCACCTAGTATCAATATCCCCTACCAAATCTAATTCAACATAGCCCTGTAAGTAAATAGTAGATCGCCCAAAGTGTAAACACTTATTGGATGTTCATTGACTGCATTCCAATGCTCAATTCCTGGATGACTCATATACATACCAACAACTCCCACTGCATGTGCAATATCTGGCCTTATACACACCATAGCATAAACAAGCTTCCTACTACTGAAGCATAGGGTAACTTGGACAACTTATCCTCCTCTTCTTGTGTCTTTAGACACATCTCCTTAGTCAACTTCAAATGACTTGGTAAAGGTGTGCTAATAGCTTTAGCATTCTCCATAGAGAAATGTTGCAAAACCTTCTCAACATAATCAGCCTCAGATAGTGTCAAGTTCTTGTTCTTCCTATCTTTGCAAATATTCATACCAAGGATTTGTTTTGTTGCCCCCAAATCTTTCATAGCAAATGCATGTCCTAACTAGAATTTCATCCCCTTAATATGATCCATGTTAGACCCAACTACAAGCATATCATCAACATATAAACATAAAATAATGTAGCTATCATCATCCAACCTCTTAAAATAAACACAATGATCTGAATAATGCCTACTATATCTATGCTCATGCATAAAACTGTCAAATTTTGATACCATTGCTGAGGTGTTTGCTTCAAGCCATATAAAATTTTCTTCAATATGCACACTAAGTTCTCCTTACTTTTGACCTCAAAACCCTATGGTTGAGCCATATCTATATCTCTTCATCCAAATCACCATGAAGAAAGATGGTTTTAACATTAAGCTACTCCAAATGCAAATCTTCAGTAGCCACAATACTTAAAACAATATGGATAGAAGTCATTTGAACAACAGGAGAGAATATGTCATCAAAATCAATGCCTTTTTTTCTATGAAAATCCTTTGACCACTAACCTGGCTTTAAATCTTTTCTTGCCTCCATCCTCTTCTTTTAACTTGTAAACCCACTTTTTCTGTAAAGCCCTTTTACCTGCAAGCAACTTGCATAAATATCATGTCTTATTTTTCAACAAAGAGTCCATTTTGTCTTTCATTGCAAACTCCCATTGAATCTTAGTATCCACCTACACAGCTTCATCATAAATTTAGGTTCACCAACATCTATTAGTAAAATAAAATACAAAGAGGGAGAAAATATTTCTAGAGGTCTAATTAGCCTGGTTGACCATTTAATATTTGTTGGTGTGTGTGATATTTGTTGTTGCAGTTGTTGCACATCATGAGGAATTGTTGGAACATGATCTTTTGGAGTATCATCTAGCACTACATAATCATGTTCTTTCTTCTCATGTTGCTGTAATAGATCTTTGTACAACACTTTCTCATTGAATATGACATTCCTACTTGTTATAATTTTACGATTTTCAAAATCCAAAGACCATAACCAAATTTATTAATGCTATATCCAACAAATACACATTTCTTTGACTTAGCTTCTAGCTTAGTTCTATTTTTAGAATCTATATGAGTAAATGCTTCACAACTAAAGGTTTTGAGAAAAGAATAACTCACCTTCTTACTAGTCAATGCTTCCTCTGGAATACCACAACCCAAAGGAGTAGAGGGACCTCTATTAATCAAATATATAGTAGTATTAATAGCCTCTACCCACATGTGTAAGGGCAACCCAACATGCAACCTCATGCTCCTTGCATGCTTCATTATAGTATTGTTCATGCATTCATCCACTCCATTTTTCTATGGAGTCCTTGGAACAATTTTCTATCTATGAATACCATTAGTGGAGCAATAATCTTCAAATCTATGACTACAATACTTATAACAATTATCAGATCTGAGACATTTTAATTTCTTACTAGCCTCATTTTGAACCAAGCATTTCCATTTCTTAAAAGTTTTAATTACATCATATTTCTGTCTAAGGAAATAAACTCATACTTTTCTATTTGCATCATCAATAAATGTCACATAATAATGAGAGCCACCAAGGAAAGATACCCAAGTCAATCCTCCTATATCTATATGAACAAGTTCTAATTTCTTCCTTTTATTTTCCTTCCTAATCTTCAAAAACTCACTCTCTTTTATTTTCTATACACACAACTTTCACAAAAATTCATATTAACACATTTCAAACCTAGTAAAACTTTCTTTGAATAAAGTACTTTCATACCTTTCTCACTCATGTGCCTAGGTCTATAGTACCACAGCATTGTATCAGAATCTATAGTAGCTATTTGTTCTCCCTACTTAACTGCAACAACTATTCCTGAACATTCATTTTTCTCTGAAACAATTAAAATAGAGGGAACAATATGACCTATCTAAAGATATAAGGTTCCTACTTTCACACCTTTTGCTTCAATAAATCCTTCTGATAAAGATATTCTTCCATTTGCATCTTCCATAACTGAAAGTTCTACACATTAAACTTGTCATCCCTCAACTTACCCTCATCTACCATCACTCCCAGTCAACCATGAGACTCCCACTCAACTGTGAGACTTTCCTGTAAAGGATAACTAAAAAATAACCTTGCTCTAATACCACTTATTAGGATTTGACCACAGATAGAAATAACAATTGCATACAAATAGAAACAATATCAAAAAATAATAGATCACATAGAAGAGAACACAAAACATCAAGATTTAACATGGTTCAGCCAATCCTTGGGTTACATCCACCAAACAACAAGTCTAATATTATTATGATCTAGTGATTACAGCCTGATTACAATCTGTAATCTCTTATAGCTCAATATTGCCACAAGAACCAATTTTTGCATCACCTTATCAAACAATCCCTAATCCTAAGCCCTTTTATATAAGTATTTGTGTCGTTTTAGGGTTAAAACTAGTTACAACATGTCAACCATAAATTGGTGAATACAAGAAATAGCTAATGGTGAATAGTAGCCCAAAATATTGTACCATTGGCAAATGGTGAATAGTAGCCCAAAATTCTGTGTCGTTGGTGAATAGTTGCCCAAAAAATATTTTAGGGAAATGCCTCAAACCCCAAGGAATTTATGAAGTATGTACAGTACTTTCCTGATCAGTCACACAAACTAACAACCAAGTCTAGAAGACAACAAATAGCCTATTAAATTGAATCACTTGAATCGATGGTTGTGTGAATATTAAGCATAATCAAGAGCAACATTAGATGCAATATCAACAAGAGAAAAAGAAATGGATGGCTCAAGAACTTGATCCCATGTGATAATACCCAAGTTCAAGTAGCCAAAGTCCTCCTCAAAGTCTGAAATATCACTAGAAGTGTGACCAAAATCTGTTGAGAAATCACTATCATCATCATGAGAAAAGTTTGAGAAGTAGTATAACCGAGATGTATGATCAACCACCCCTATAGAAATGATTTTTCTAGTCTTCAAATATTTGATAAAAAAATAAATCAGGGTTGTATTCCACAGTCCTTATATCCCTATGAGTGAGCTAATAGATGAAAATAAGATTATGACTTAGGTGAGGTACACACAACACATATTTGAGGTATCCCTCCCCTTCATCAATAAAGTCTTTCCCAATAACATTCATGTAACCATGATTTCCCATTAAGATAGGTGGACTATAACAAGGATCAAATAATGAAAACATAGACTATAAAGATGTCATATGATGAGAAGCCCCTAAATCTAGAAACCATCTCCTTGAATCTTGACTTGGAGTAGAAACCAAGGCTTGACCTTTGCTCATGTCTTTCCTTTATCAAAATTTGAATGTGAAGAAGAAGATGAAGTAGTCATTCTTGAAGGTAGACCAATTTGATTCTTCTTAAGAAGATTCTTGAATTCATCTATCTCCTTATAACAATGATGTTCTTCATATCCATTCTTCTTACAATGTGCACAACTAAGCAACTCCTTCTTGGATAATTTCCCATTATTGTGGGAGTTTTCTTTTGGTGAGGAGGTTGGATGTTCTTTCTCTTGTTATGTATTTTGTTTTCATGATTTTTGCTTCTTGTTAGACCCTTTTCCTTGATTCCAATTACTAGTCACCAATGCTTTAGACTTTGAAGACTTGAGAATCTCCATGCCCATCAAGTTTGATTGTTCTCCCATCAACATCTCTATGAAGGCATGATGTATGAGGAACCTAAGGTCAAATTATGAGTGTTGAAGCTGAACAAAAATGATGCATACTCAGGAGGAAGTTTTCCCATCAAATTATGGATCAATTTTTAATCCTCTATGGTAATTCAACAATCCTTAACCCTTGACCTTAGTTCATGTGCCTTGGTGATATAGTCTTGAATTGTGTCAAACTCCTTTGGATCTAATGGCATGAGTTTTTCATCAAGTTAAAAACCCCTAGCTTTGTCTACTTTTGCATACAATCAAGAAAACTTATCACATTCTTCCTTTATAGTTTTACAATTGTCAATATGGAAGATAAGATCATCATGTACATACTTCCTCAAAGTACCAATATCAACCTTATTGTTATGATTCCATTCATTTAGTTTATTAGGATCAGATTGTGCAACCATGGTTCCATCAATATAATCAATTAAACCTTTTTCCATCATTTTACTCCATGCTCTAACTTTCCATGTAGCATGATTATGTGGAGTTAAAACTGAAAATCAAGGAGAACCCATGATGTACAATGAAAAAACACAAGAGCAGTAGAAGCCCAAACACACAAGACACCTGCCCCCCCAAAAAAAATCACTCAATCAAAGAACCCCCACAAAATGGATAATTTTGGCACTTTAAACTTAGTGCCTGTACAATTGCAACTTGTCAAAATGAACCAAAGTGGACTTCTAATTTGGATGGTTACAATAGCAAATATGAAGCTATTTCATACTCAACAAGATAAGACACAAGATCTCTCAAGTATCTAATTAATTACAACTACCAAAATAAGTCAAAAATGATCAAATGTTGAGAGTACAATGTCCACTCAAAATTAGTCCTAACTAATACCAAATCTAGAAAGTAGACAAAAAATTATGCACTTTCAAAAAATAATAGCACTTGAATATGTGTCCATATGAGCTCCAAACGAAGCCTTTGAAGTTGTAAAAATTGGGATTTGTAATTTTCAGAAAAATTTAGGAAGAAATATTATTGACAACCTAAAGTAATGTCTAGATCATGAAATTCTACCCAAAACAAAAAAACATTTTTAAAAAAAAAAAGAGTTTAGATTAGTGAGATATCATTGTTTAAAAATTGCCTCTGTAATTATTTTTCCTGAATCATCATTGTTGCACCTCTAAAAATCAAATGACTCTAGATTTTTCTTCAAATGTCTGATTTTGATGAAATAAAAGTAAATTTAGGGATTTTTTGACCTTCTAAATGTGATGCCAACATTTGATTTGCACTAACAAGTTCCAATCTTGATTTGTACATTTTTTTTTAATCTCCTGTGGCTATGCAATGAACATTCCTTTGGCTTTAATACCATGTAAGAATCTGTCTCAAGCTCTTGTACAATGTAAGAATTTTCTTAAATAAAAAATGAAATGTCAAGATCAAGAAGCACAAAAGATAGCACAAGAGAGACAATGGATGATGATCAAATGAATGATTTAATATTGATCAAATGATAATGGATAATCAGAAAATTGGCTAAATACATCATAGAAGTGTCTTGTATGAAAAGGCAATCAAGATGACTAGGAGTCATGTGAGAGATAAGCATAACAACTAAGCACATGTCCACCAGGTGTGGTGATGAAGGGTGCTCCCCTTAATACCATAAACACATAACAGAAACAAAGATCAAAATATGGGCTTCTTATTATTTCTGGAAATGCAAAATTATAGAATTCACAATTATAATATGCTAACCCACATGGTTGCCTTCATTATAGTAATCTGCAAGAAAAATCTATGAACTATCACCCAAAGTTGCCCTAAACAATGTTCAGACATTTCTTAAATAGGCAATTTTATGTCATCGAGAAGGTTCTAGACATTCAAACTTAATGCCTAGGGCTGATAGACCCTAACAATACATTTAAAGTCAGTTAAATACATTTTTGATGTTTATTTTGGATGTTTTGATCAGCCCAACTTTAGAAGACCATAACTCTCAAATTGTTGCTCTGATTGGCTATTATAACCATTTTTCAGAAACAACAACTCTTGATCTATAGGCTTAGATCCGCACAAGTGCCTATATTTCGAGCTTTCAGACTTCATCTGGGAACTCTAATGCCTCCAACAGTGAGCTTGAAGTTTATATACCAAAATTGCAAACCAAAAATCTGCAATAAATTCATGAATGTGTATGATATGGCATTGAGCTTCAACTGGTAGGCTAATATATCCAAGATGAATATCCACCTCTAAAATTAGGACATCCTGAGATCCTATGTCAAACTTACTAAAAATAGTAAGTTCCCAAAAATGGTAACCCACTGTCTACTACTCATTACAATAAAAAAGGCTGAAAATAAAACCATTTTTGGGTGATGCAAGATTTCCCTCACACCTAGGATGCTCCTGCATCAGACACCCAGGTTAATTTGAGAAGTGACTATGTCACGTCTCAGGGGAAAAACAAGATGGTTAACCTCCTCCCTTGCTAGCCATGATGAATCCTCTACTAGCCTACCTTTCCATTTGACAAGGTATTCTTCATAAGTTTTTTTCCTTATACTTTTGCCAACATGACTGTCCAGTATCTCCTTAATCTCCTTTGTAACCGAACTAGCTACTGGAATACTTCACTACACTTCTGCAACTTCATCTCCATCACCTCCTTCATAATATTTTATCAAATCTAAAATGTTAAATACTGGTAAAATATTCAATTCAGCAAGCAACTCCACTTCATAGGCATTTCCAAAATCATGTCTTTTTACTATCTTGCACGGTCCAAACTTTTTCATCTTCAGTTTATTATACGTACCCACTAGAAAATGCTCTTTTCTCAAATGAACAATGACTTCATCCCCAATCTAAAATTGCATATACCTCTTTTTTCACATTTTCCTTAGCTTTATAATGTGCTTCCTCACCTCCTCATGGATATTCTTTAGATGTTCAACAAATTCTTCTACTTCAACATTAATTATCTCTCCTTTATTGAGCTGTTGCAATTCAGAAGCATTTATGGGACTACTCCCATAGTGGTGATTTACTAGTGCTATGTTTACAGAATTATCATATGCAAATTCTTCCTGTGGTAAAATCATATCCCATCCTTTTGGGTTGTCTCCAACCAAACATCTTAGCAAATTTCCCAAACTCTGGTTCACAACTTTTGTCTATCAATCAGTCTGTGGATGATGGGGTGAACTAAACTTCAACTCCATCTTCAATTTCTTCTACAATGTACACCAAAAATACTATACAAATTTGGTATCCCAATTTGAAACTATAGTCTTTGGCAGACCATGTAGTCTGACCACTTTGCTAAAACACAATTCTGCCACATGAACAACATCACTAGTCTTCTTACAAGGAATGAAATGTGCCATCTTTGAAAACTTGTCAACCATCATAAAAATAGAATCATGTCATTGTTGATTCCTCGGTAATTCGAGAACAAAATTCATGCTAACATCCTCCCATGCCTTCTCTGGGATAGGTAATGGTTGATACAACCTTGTTTTTTGCTTCACTCCTTTAACCATCGAATGTACTCTACAACTTTGCACAAACTTCTTCACATCTTGCTGCAACTATGGCTAGTAATAATTCTCAACAACCAAAGTAATGGTTTTATCTCTACCAAAGTGTCTAGCCAATGCTTCACTATGCTTCTCCTTGATGAGATTCTCTCTCATTGAACTTCTTGGAATGCACAATTGGCTTCCTTTGAACAACATACCATCTTGGATTATGAAATCTAACCACTATGTCCTATTAAGAGTAACATGTTATGTACAATTCTTCTAAGATTCACCAAAATCAGGATCCTTTAGATACAAATTAATCAGTTCCTTGAACTCAACCACATCAATCTGCATTTATGTCAGCAAACATTATCTTCTACTAAGAGCATTTGCAACTGTATTAGACCTCCCACTCCTGTGTTTCAAAACAAATGTATAACTTTGCAAAAACTAATGAACCCACTTCAAATGCCATTGATTTAATTTTCCTTGACTATTCAAATTTTGTAAAGCTTGATAATCAATATACAAAAATAACTCCTTAGGAAGAAGATAGTGTATCCACTTCTTTAATGCCTAAACAATAGCATAAAATTCTTGCTCATAAACATAATATTTTCTTTTTGCATCATTCAATTTCTCACTAAAGTAAGCAACAGATCTACCTTCTTGGCTCAAAATAATTCCTATTACAGTACCACTAGCATCATAATCTACTTGAAACAACTTGTTAAAATATGGAAGTTCTAAACCAGTCTACTCTATAACTTTCTATTTCAACATATTAAAACTCTTATCTTCTCCTACAGTCCACTTAAATTCTTTCCCATCTCCTCTCATTGTTTCAGTTAAGGGTCCACAAATACTGCTAAAGCCTCTTATAAACTTTCTATAAAAACTAGCCAATCCATGAAAAGATCGTACCTCTGTAGCACACTTTGGAGTAATCCATTCAAGGATAGCCTTCACTTTCTCTATGTCCATTTTTAGACCTTCTTTTGAGACCACAAGTCCTAGGTGCACCAACTCTTTATTCACAAAATTGCATATCTTCAAGTTTATCAGCAACTTTTCTTCCCTCAACTTATCAAACACCTTTTGGATATGCATCAAATGCTCCTCCAATTTCTTACTAAAGATCAAAATATCATCTAGGTAAACAATGAAAAACTTACCCAAAAACCCCTTCAGTGCCTCATTCATGAGCCGCATGAAAGTGCTCAATGCATTGGTTAGCCCAAAAGGCATGAATAACCACACCTGCAGACCTTCCCTTGTCTTGAAAGTAGTCTTCCACTCATCACCTCCTTTGATATGAATCTGATGGTATCCAATCTTCATATCTATCTTGGTGAAATATTTAGCCCCACTTAAACAGTCCATCATATCATCCATCCTTGGAAATGGAAATCTTTACTTGATTGTGATCTTGTTAATAGAGTGAGAATCTGTGCACATTCTCCATTCTTCTTTGGGTCTAATACTACTAGTACAACACATGGACTCAGACTTTCTTGAATTAACCCCTTCTGCAACAACTTGTGAACTTGTCTCTTCAACTCTTCACTTTCTATTAGTGTTATTTTGTGTGCTTCCTCATTTGGCAAAATGGCTCCTAGAATCAAATCCTACTAGTGACTAATCTTCCTCATTAGGGACAATCCATCAGGTACATTATCTAACACAATATTATAAAACTCTCCCAACATATCTGCAACTTTTGCAGGTACCTCCTCTACTTTTTCTTTACCATCTTTTGGAATTACATCAAAACACATATGCTCATGTTTCATATTGTAATAATTTGGCTTAGGCCAAAATTCACCCAAGAACTAAAGAACTCAACACAAGCACACAGTAGACCAAAATAGAGAGAGTATGATTAGAATGATGATATTCATTCAATATGTCAGCTTAGCCAACTTGAGAGTACACTAGGAGTTCCTGTATATAAAGGCCTCTCAGGAAGCACCTAGAATTTCTCTAGAAACAACCAGGAGATAAGACAACTAAGCACCTTATCCAACATTCTAGATGAATGGATAAGAATGAAAAAGTGTCATACGTGTGTAGAAGATTCTTGTGTTGTAGACAACATGTGCTTAAAAGAGGTGTGGAACCCTGTGATGTCATCATGACGACTCACAAGAGTGCACATACTCCTAGGTGACTAATAAATAAATATTAATATAATGCATTAACCTAAGTAAAGTAAGTGTAATAAGTAAATACTTATTTACACCAACACCCCCCCTTAGGTGCAACTTAGGGGAATTCCCTTAAGCTTACGAAATCTAGGATGCAATGTAGAATGGGTCCCGGCTACTAGGCCATGTTAGGTACCCATGTACATAATGAAAATGCAACCTCCCATAAAGCAGGGAAAGAGGGAAAACCTCATGGGAAAAACCCTCCCCCAAAAAGAGAGATGAATAGGGATGCATGGATGGATGGAGTAATCAAGACCCCCCCATTATGACATGCATCTAGTATATACATAAGTAATAAGTAAATACTTATTTACACCAACACCCCCCCTTAGGTGCAACTTAGGGGAATGCCCTTAAGCTTACGAAATCTAGGATGCAACGTAGAATGGGCCTCGGCTACTAGGCCATGTTAGGTACCCATGTACATAATGAAAATGCAATCTCCCATAAATCAGGGAAATAGGGAAAACCTCATGGGAAAAACCCTCCCTCAAAAAGAGAGATGAATAGGGATACATGGAGGGATGGAGTAATCAAGATCCCCCCCCCCACCATTATGACGTAGTATATACATTAGAGAATGATAAGAAGAGGAAGAGAGATAGGATAGGCTCCCCCCCCCCAAAGAAGAATGCCTAACAGTGACTGCTCCGATGAAGAAGCTGATCCAAGACTGTAGAATGGTGTTCCTCCCCTTAGGAAGAAACAATACCAAGGATACAAATGAGACGCTTCCACTTTGTGTGGAAAGAATCCCATGGATAAGTGATGTCCTTGAAACTTGCTCAATTGGCTGAAGAACTTGTCCCAAAGAACTGTCTGTCTCTGCAACTGATGAAGAACCCTGCTACAACTACTGATGATAAGTATCCACAATCACTTCAACCTGTGAGGATCGATCATGTGGAGAATAAACAAGAGAGTCTGATGGAACCCTTGTGACAACTAAAGAAGGTAATTCTACATCAAAAAAAAGAGGCAAATCATGAATACTATCCCCCAAATCTATCAATGAACCTATACCTGGAAGACTGGATGTACCCTGTTGTTCTGGACCTATCACTATGGCGATGTATGCATGCAGACTGAATTGATGTAGTGACTACTCACTACAACTGTCAATATAACCCCACATGTCTAAATCTATTGAAGCACTATCGCTACTGTCACTATTAGTTTCCACAATGTATGATGTGTGAAGAGGAGTAGAGGACAAGCTAGGTGAACTTTCCTCAAAATATACATCCTTCTCCAAAAATATTTGATGTGTCTCAGGATCTAGAAGTCTATATGCCTTCACATTGTCTTCATAACCAATAAAGGTACAAAGCTGAGGTGACTATGCCTTGCATCCCTTAGAAGATACATTTTCCCATGCAGGACAACCGAAGACTTTGAAGTGTGTCACAATAGGTTTTCTGTTGCACCATGCCTCAAAAGGAGTTTTTCCATCTAAGGCTAGATGAGGAGAACGATTAAGAATGTGAGTGGCACTCAAGATTACTTCAACTTCTAATAATGGATCGAGAGACTTGGCATGAATCATGCAACTTGCCATAGACTTAAGAGTTCGGATCCTCAAAGCTGCAACATTTCTCTTATGCAGACTGAAAGCTGGTAGAGTTTGAAGATCAATTCCCTCGAGTCTACAAAAGTCCATAAGTCTTCTCTTCACATACATGCTTCCATTGTCCATTCGGAGTACTTTGATGGCTTTCTTGGATTGTCATTCTACATGAGTCTTGAACTCTAGAAACTTGTCCAACACTTCATTCTTGTTATGCAGAAAGTAGACCCAAGTGAACCTTGAAAAGTTATCAACAAAGGTAAGTATGTAGTGACCCTATCTAAATGCAAAAGGACCTACTAATACAATGTCAACCATCTGTAGAACACCTATTTCTCTTGAAGACTTTCCTCTTTGTAACGTCCCCTCTGGATGCATATCCACTGAATCTATTGAACATTCACCCTTAGAAAAGTTTATTTGAGGTAGACCTTTCACAATTTAGTTTGTGCAAAGTTGTTGAAGATAGTGGAAGTCAAGATGACCATACCGCTCATGCCATAATTGCATGTTTGAATTGGATTGTGATGACAAGGCCTTTAAAGGAGACTTGGGCACAAAATGAGAGAAAGAGTACAACCTCTTGTTATGGTTCACTTTTTCCACTGCAACCAAGGAATCATCTTTAAGATTGTGCACTTTTACTGAGTCTGGAAGGAACTCAACTCTGTGTCCATCTCCAAGGTGAGTGATTTGGTAGATTGAGAGGAGATTTGAACTTAGGTTTGGAACATAGAGAACATTCTAAAACTCTCCATTTTCAATCTCCACGTTTCCTTTTCCTTCAACTTCCATTTTGCTATCATCTTTGATTCAATGAAGAAAAATCCTTCTTTGAAGAACCCATATGATATGAGGCACCTGAGTCAAATATCCATTCCTTTGAAGAGTTTGCATTTGCCATGAATTCTTGCCCTTTTCCCTTTGAATCTAAAGAAGACCCTTTCTCCTTGTAAGCATTAGGCAATGGAACATTATGTTTCTTCATGATGTGAGTCAACTCATCAATCTTTTTGAGATAACACTCATGCTCTTCATGACCCGATTTTTTACAATAAGCACACTTCTTCTTCTCCTTATTGTTTTTCTCCCCCTTCTTGTTGGAATTTGAGGACTTGCCTTTTTTATTGGATTGTGGTGTTGTCTTTTCTGCATCCTTTGATTTTCTCTTCCATTTCTTCTTACCCTTTCCTTTATTTGAAGATTGTCCAGCTGAATTTTGGGAACCCTCATTGTTGGCCACCAATGCTTTAGACTAAGGTGATTTGAGAATCCCCATTAATTTCAACTTCTTCTCTTCATCATCCAATAGTTTAGCATATTCATCAAAAGTGACTTTCTTGTAGGCAGACCCTAAGGTAGTCTTTGAGGTGTTGAAAGAAGATACAAATGTGGAATACTTTGATGGTAGCTTGTTATGGATGAGATAGATCAGTCTGTCATCTTTGATAGAACTCCCACAATTAGTAATCTTTGTCCTTAATTCATTCACTTTGATGATGAAATCCTGTATTGAGTCATATGACTTAGGATCTAAGGAAACAAGCTCATCTTCAATTTTGAACACATCCTCTTTAGACACTTTACCATAAAGGTTTTCGAGGGTATCCCAAGCTTCCTTGGATGTAGAACACTTCTTGATTTGATACATGATCTTATCATCAACCCCCAAACATATATCACCTAGGGCTTTCCTATCCATTGCTACCCATGCTGAAATTTCACTTGTTGATACATTATCACTTGCTGGTTTAGGAAGAGTACCATCTACATATTGTGAAACTCCATTATGCATTAAGTGATACCAAATTTTGATTGACCACGTAGCATAGTTATGAGGAGTTAATTTAGGAAACTTAAAGTTTCCCATAATAAAGAAAATGAAAGAAAGGTGCAGAAAAGAGAGAACACAACACCAAGAACACCCCCCCTTTTCACTAAATCAAGAAACCCCTCCAATATAGCTGCTTTGGGCACTTTATCAGTAGTGTGATTACAATGGGCCACTTGCCAATTTTGGCCTTCATGGACTTTTGATTTTTCTTGTTACAACATCTTAATGGAATACAAATCTGAAACTTTACAATGTGCTACAATTCTGAAGCATTACAAAGCAAAGAAAGGCCCTATTGCTAAAAGTGACACTTTTGTCCACACAATCCTATAGTTTGATAGCAAATCTAAAAAGTAGACAAAAATTAATGCACTTTCAAAAGAAATAGAACCTATTCTCGATTCCAAATGTGCCCATACAGAGTGTTTGAAGTTGCAAAATGCAAGATTATACAGGTATAGTCGCAAAAAAATGCAATTTTTAAACAATCCTTGTACCAAAACCAGAAAAGAGCTACACCACTAAATAATTTAGAAAATTCTACCCAATTTTTAAAAAAATTGCACATAATTTGGAGTCCGGATGTCCAAGTTATGGCCTCCCAAAGTTGGACTGCAAAAACCAAAATCAATCTTGAGAGGGGTTGCATTAGCAAAAGACGAGGTTAAATTTGACAGTCATATAGCTGTCATAACAGTTCTATTTAGCCCTAAAATGACATCCAAATGGGCATCAAATTTAAGCTCATTAATATGATGATGTCAGCAATGTGCAGGACTATGATGATGTTAGCGGTTGATGTGGAGGTGTCGTACTGTATAGATTGTAGAAAATTGTACGGAATGGATGGTGTGTCTAGGTATGGCTGCTACGTAGGATGCTGACTAGATTGTATAGTCAGTTGTTGACATGTAGAACTATGACACTTGGCTTATTGTGATTGGTCTGCACTATAGAGAGGACAAATCACCATGCGCCGCATGTCCCAGTCACCGGAGTTGGGAATCTTTATTGTCATCGCCAGTTTTTGTCTGCAGCGGGCTGGGAATTTGAATAAGCGTCACCAAAATATTGGGTAAATAGTCCCACATTTGTGGGTTCAGTGCACAAAGTGCTTTTTAAATTAAAACAACCATAGAGGTGTTGTGAACAAAGCCTCACTGGTGATGAAAGGCTTTGACGTGGGCTTGGCTTGCACGTCAAGATTATGTAGGTGCTCGGTCTGGTGGAAGTGTTGGATATTGCAAAGATATATGCCCCTCTGAAATTACAAAGTACGACCCTCAGAGGTACGACCTGAGAATTGTAGTTCCCACAATATGAATAAATACCCTGCAATAAATAATCATAAATTCTACCAAAAATATAGAGTTGAGCCAGGGTGTCATTGCCCGGTTTGGAAAAAAAATTTCTCTGACTGGGAAATTGTCCCCAAAAATACAGAGAATAAAATAAATTCAGATCTGAAAATTAATGATTAGATCAATAAAACGATCATACCCGATCTACAAATCAGGGCCTCCGGGTTTCGATTTGCCAAAAAAAATTTGCCTCATAATCAACTTTCACCCAACATAGACAAATTTATAGTCGATCTTCACCGAATCGACACTCTAGACACAATGGTGAGGTCAAATCTGGCTCTAGATGCTCCCAATTTCAGTGGATCCTCCAAATTTGTGTTGAGGTGCTGAAGCATGATCGGTCTCGAATGGCTATGCATAGAGAATCTCCCTTAGAGCTCTGATACCATGTAAGAATTTGGCTTAGGCCAAAATTCACCCAAGAACTACGAAACTCAACACAAGTACACAATAGACTAAAATAAAGAGAGTATGATCAAAATGATGATATTCATTCAATATGCCAGCTTAGCCAACTTGAGAGTACACTAGGAGTGCCTGTATATAAAGGCCTCTCAAGAAGCACCTAGAATGTCTCTAGAAACAACGAGGAGATCAGTCAACTAAGAACCTTATCCAACATTCTAGATGGATGGATAAGAATGACAAAGTTTCATATGTGTGTAGAAGATTCTTGTGTTGTAGACAACATGTGCTTAAAAGAGGTGTGGACCCCTATGATGTCATCATGACAACTCACAAGAGTGCACATACTCCTTGGTGACTAATAAATAAATATTAATATAATGCATTAACCTAAGTAAACTTAAGTAAGTGTAATAAGTAAATACTTATTTACACCAACACATACCTTTGAGAAATCATTTTTCATCAACAAAACATATTTTGGCAACAATATACCTTTTCTTCTTTCTCCTTCAATGGATTCAACTTATGCTTCACTCCATCCTTGGTTAGAGTGTAGGTATTTTCTTGCCCATCATATAGAACATGCCTATCAAACTACCACAACCTACCCAACAACATATGACATATGTCCATAGGTATAATATCATGCAGTACCTCATCTTGGTAGCTTATGATCTTGAACTTCACTAAGCATTGCTCACTGACCATGACCTTATGGTAATCTTGCACCCAAGCAATACGGTATGGATGCAGGTGTTTCTATCTCTTCAACTTCAACTTTGTAACCATTGTTTCTGACACTAGATTGTTAGTACTTCCACCATCAATGATCACATCATAACACTTATCTTCACATTTACACCTAGTGCAAAACAAACTCCTCCTTTGATCATGTTCATTCTCACCACTCAACAGGACCCCTATTAACTAGGACTTCTCCTCTTTCAACATCTTTAGAATGTGAGTATTTGGCATCTTCATCAACATGTGCAACTATGGCCTAGCCTTTTTTTCTTCAATTTGTCCTTCCTTGGTGCTAGAAACATTCAAATGCTTTATGCCCTTCTTCTCCACAGTGAAAACATTTCCCATGGAAGCATTATGTTCTAGATCCTTGTCCTCTACCTCTTCCTCTTTGATCTCTATTGTTCTGATCATGGAAATGATTGGAATTGTTTCCCCTCTGATTCTAAGTTCTCCTTCTATCCTCATCCTTGTTCTTCTGATCTTCATTTCGGCCTCTGCCAGATCTTCCACCGTGACCCCTTCTACTATTCTTTTTATCAAACTTGTTTCTTAGTTTCTCCTCAACTCTTAGGGAAAACTAGTATGCCTCCTCAATATTTCTCATTTACACCAAACTCAGCTCATCTTAAATGCTTGGCCTTAACCCATTAAGATAATGGGTCACTTTCTCCTTATTAGCTTCTACATGGCCAGTTCTAATGAGAAATCGGTGAAACTCTTTAGTATACTCTTGAATAAATTTTTCCGCTTGCTTCAACCCTTGCATTTTCTTAAATAGATCAAGCTCATAAACCACAGGAATGAACTATTGCTTCATTTTAACTACCATCTAATCCCATGTGATAATTTTGTCATTTCCTCTTTTATTTTGATCCAACTGGATTTCCTCCCACTAGATCTTTGAATGACCCTTCAGTTAGGCCTTCACAAACTTGTCCCTATCTAGATCTTTAATATCTTCATATTTAAAGTACTCTTCCAGTTTACTAATCTAGTCAATCAATTCCTCTGGGTTGAGATTTCCCAAAAATGTGGGAACATCAAACTTAGGTATTTTTCCAATACTAAAAATGGCCTTAAAAAGCTTTTCCTACTCTAGGTTAAGAACTTACTCTACTGCATCTGGGTCTACATGTCCTTCTTCTTCTCTTTCATCCTTGCTTTCATCATCTCCTATGGCAAGATTCATTCCTTTACTCATCTATTCTTGCATTGCTTGCAATTTCCTCTAGAGGTTTCTAAAGTCCTCAAGTGTAACACTTTCAACTCTTCCACCACACTCTCTTTGTGGAGGCATTTATGTGCTTCCACTGAAACCCTAGTGCAAACTACCTCACAATCAGTGATTTTTCTATAGGCTTGGCCCAAACCATAGTCCTGGTGCAAACTGCCTCACATTTAGTGACCTATCCACACACTCAGGAAATCTAGCTCTAGTACCACTTGATGAAAGGCACTCCCCTTAATACCATAAACACATAATAGAAACAAAGAAACAATAGTAATTGTGAGAACAAAATATGGGCTTCTTATTATCACCACAAATGTGGAATTACATAATTCATAATTACAATATGCTAACCCACATGGGTGCCTTCATCACAGTAATCTAGAAGACAAAGCTGTGAACTATCACCTGGAGTTGTCCTAGACAATGTTTGGGCATTTCTTAAATAGGCAATTTTATGTCTCTCGGGAAGGTTCTAGACATTCCAACTTTATACCTAGGGCTGAGAAACCCTAAAAATACATATAAAGTCAGCCAAATACATTTTTGACATTTATTTTGCACATTTTGGTTGGCCCAACTTTGAAAGGCCATAACTCTCAAATCATTGCTCTAATTGGTTATTATAGCCACTTTTCAGAAACCCCAACTCCTGATTTATAGACTTGGATCTATAGAAATGCTCATCCACCAAGTTCTTGGACCTCATCCAGACACTCTAAGGTCTCCAATGGTGAGCCTAAAGTTTATATACCAAAATTATAAACCAAAAATCTATAATAAATCCATGAATATGCATGATATGGCACTGAGCTTCAACTGGTAGACTAATATATCCAAGATGAATTTCAATCTCTGAAATTAGGACATTCTTAGCTCATATGAAAAACTTACTAAGAATAGTAAGTTCCTAGAAATAGTAACCCCCCTATCTATTAGTCCTTATTAAAATAGAAAAGGCTGAAATAAAAATATTTTTGGGTGATGCAAGATTGCCCTTACACCCAGGATACTCCTACATCAAATGGATTATTCTCTATTATGCATGAATGTGTGTGCAACAATGTGAGGAAAATAATACAAAGGTGTATCGCATTAAGAGATGTAGTAGACAACATGTGCTCAATTAGAGTGCAAACTACTATGTTATCTACATGAAAACTCATATAAATATGCAAACTCCTAGGTGTCTACATGACAACTAATTTGAATATACATTAACCTAAGTAAACTTAAGTAAGTGTAAATAGTAAATACTTATTAACACCAATAGTTAGTGGTCTTTGTAAATCATTTGGAGTAGACCACTCTTTAGACAAGATCAAGGAGTGATAAGGTGTAGATGATCTTTTGGTGACATCCTCTATCAAGGTCACATTAACAATGTGTATGTAACCTTTAACAAGGTTGGCTTCTAGAAGAGCTCACTTCAAAAGAGTGAATATTTTGTGTTGCCAGTCCCAGATAGTTTTTCCCTTCACATGGATTCCACGCTAAAACCATGGTGTCAAATGTGTGAATGTTATTTGTGTTGCAAGTTGTTTTACACTTTTTTGTAACTTGATAATAACTAAGTAATTGCAAGGTAATAACTAAGATATTTTACGGACAACCGGTAATGCAAAGAACATTGAGTTAACAGTATGGAAAGAGTGATTTAAATAGTTAAATGATGAGTTGAATGCTTGCACTAAGTGTTTGGTAATAAAGTTTATGAAGTTTTATGGTACTAGAATTATTTGAAGGGATTGTATGATAACTATCAAATTGACCTCATTCACCATCTCCCTAGTAGTGACTGCTACATATTGAATTTTAACATTGTTATTTAGAGCCTCGATCTTGAGTTAAACATCATTTAATTCATTAAAAAAATGGTGACTGTAGAAATCTACAACACCATTCCTAGTAGCTAAAATAACATCAAGGCCCCACTCTCTTCTAGGATCACTCTCACTAAATATTTGAATGTGAATGATTAACCAAAGCATCTTCAGCATGTTTTCAAACTCTGTCTAAGCTTGCCCAACCAGATTACATCTCTATTAGGAGATACAATCCAGAAATGTTGTCTGAAAGTTTCCTTCACCAAATTCTTTATAACTCTTCGCAGTCTTCATATTTATATATGTTCTCTTAATAATAGCATCTAGATATACTCTAGAACATAAGTTGATCTTTAATCCTCAAACTCTGTGTAACTAAACTATTTTTGCTTCTCTCTGCCAGTCTTCACAAAATAACATGTATGATGACATCAACAACAAACTCTGTCATGAATGCAATGCACAACCATTGAATCATATATCCAATGTTTCTAGGATACTCCCCCGTAGAAATATCATCAACATTTATGCTAAAAAAAATCTCAGTTCAATTAGAGGTATTTTCAAAATCCTCAATAGAAAGTACAACATCAAGTGAGAACATACCTCATGAAATAACTTCAACACAAATTTGTGAGGACACTTATTCAAAGGTGGCATTATGAGATTCCATCATAGAAACTCCAACACAAGTATCCACTCCTAGGCTAAAGTTGGTCAGATCCATTAAATACTTGGAGGACTCCCACAGTAAGTGTGTAAATGACAACAACAAATATATGTAAGATATTTTAAGCAACACAAGACCTACTTAGAAAACTGTAGCAAAGCTTGTTCCATTTGTCATCCCCACAAAAAGGTAATGTATTTAATTTAATATTGATGAAATATTAATAAATTAAAACTTTAATACATAATATGGGTCAATTATTTTGTTATCTCATGGCATTAGTAATAGTTACATGGTTTTAGTTTAATACCACCTAATGGTTTTGTCTGACCTTGGTGATTTAATGTAGGGGTAGTTTTCCCCTTAATAGTACGTATGAGCAACATGGCATGAGGTGTGCAAATTAATGCGTTGGCACAAGGAGGATGCATTGGATAGGCTTAATGTTTTAGAGGAATTCATTTGCTAAAACTGCAAATGCTTGTCCAACTTGTATTCTTCAAATGCCCCATGACCCCCTTTTATACTACTCTTGTCGGAAAGCCAATGGCCAAGATTGATTCTCAATCAATGGTTGAGATTAAAAAACTCACAATTTAGTTATTTCTAAAAGGAGTTAAAGGTACTAAATATTTGTCTTTCCTCTTACCATTTTGGAAATAATTATTTTCTAAATTCTAGCAAGTGAATTACTAAATAATTGCCTTAAACAATTTGGAAACAATTATTTACTAAATTTTGGCAAGTGGACAAATGGTTGTCCAATCTACCATAATTAATAGTCCCAAAATTCATCTTGCTTGTAGAAGAACCTTAATATGCCAAACTCCATTATTAGCATATATTAAACATCTCCAGATTGAGGAAACCCAAATGAAGGCATTTACTCTCTTGAAGCATTGCTTCTTTTTTTGTGGTCTATTTTATTTTCTTCAACATTGATGAAGGCCCACAACAATCTGATTTGTGTGCCCATTTCGTTGACGTCTTAAATTGAGTGTTCCAGTCCTCTACATTTTCCAAGTACTCTGTACAAGAAAGCCAAAAATGGTAGTAATAACATCCGTGAAATTCTACAAATTGTGATTGAGAAGAGAAGAGTGAATTCCAATTCCAATGCTCCACCAAAGTAGGTTATGTACGCAAAAGCAATAAGGCAAAGAAACTTTCGAGAATCACCTTGTGCAACATATTAATAAAGAATCTTGAAGAAATCTTGAAAATAATGTCATTTTTTTATTGTAATAATATTGATAATTCTATATTTTATTCTCATGAAAAGGATTTTTCTATTTACTGGTATGAATGATTAATCAAGAAAACCAAAATTTTAAATCATTAGAATTAAATATTAATCACGAAATATAATTGTTAAGAAAGAGAGAGTTTCCATAGCAAGTGAATTGTTGATGTTAACTATGTAATTTTTGAGTCAAACTCATTGACCAATGTTTCATGCGAAGTGGTTCACAAGTCCACTTCTTCACCTAGATCTAATGAGTGCCAAATGTTCCATTTATTCTTATGAGAAATGGATTCATCCTTCAACTAGATCCAATGAATGCTAAGTGTTCCATGTATTCTCATGAGAAAGAATTACACTATGAAATCCTGATAGACTACTCAATTTCAAAAAATTAAACCTCAAAAATTGAATTGAACTACACGAAAGTTATGTATATTGTAAGAATTGTGAAAAATCATTCATTAGTCATATATACTATATATGATCATGTGCATTTGAGTATTATTGAGGATAAATGAAACAATTAGCATTCATTGGATTTAGGTGTAGGAAGTATCCATTTCTTATAAGAATAAATGGAACACTTAGCACTCATTAGATCTAGGTGAATAAATGGATGTGTAAATGATTCCTCATGAAACTTGGGTTATTGAGTTCGACTCTAAAACTACATAGTTAAAATTACAATTGACCACTATGTAAACTATCTTTTACTCAACAATTATATTTCATGATTAATCCTTATTTCTAATATATATGACAATTCTTATCAAACACAACTTTTGTGTAATTCAAATCAATTTTTTATTTTCTATAACTATTAGACAATTATGCAAGCTTATGTATCAATTGAGGCTTTTTTTTTCAATTGAGCGGTCTATCGAATTTGAGAATGTAGAATTTTGAGTCTAATTCATGGAAATTCTACTATAAATTAAAAAGTGCAACTTTTCCAACAATGTAAATAGCAATACTTATTTTTTTATTACTTTTATTATAGAGAAATTGCTGTCTCTAACTAATTGATTTTAATTACAATGTTTAGTGAGAAATTAGACAACATTCAAGACTCAACATTCACGTGGCATAATTTCATTAGCTAGGAACACAGGTTACTGAACAAGTTGAACTTTAATGCTAACCATAATCTGGTCAAGAAAAGACAAGGACTACACCCATGATGGTGAAAACACTGGTACTATTGAAAATACAACCCCACTCTTTAAACGATATTTCTAGCGGACCATCAGAAACAGGTAAATAATACTAGATATACATGATACATGTATCAGCTGGTGTTGAAAACCTAAATCCACAGGGATTTCCAACTACCTAGGAAATATGAAAGCGCCTTAATGGCAGACGAGCTAGACGAGAGGCCCCCCTTTAAAATACTCCGTAATGGCCAGCGCAACAAACCCTAGCATAGCCAGCCTGCCATTCCACGTCTCAGCAGTGGAGGACATTAAAGCCTGTGACCTACTCTCCCTGGTCACGCCTTGGAACATCGGGATTAAAGATGCCGCTGTCAAAAGTGATACCGTGAACAGAAACCATGAGACACCTTCCCCCTTACTCAGCTGCGTTAAAAGATCCTCTCCGGTCGCGAGTTCGACTCCCAACGCCGACACAAACCCTACCATCGCCAGCCGCCCGTTTATCGTCTCAGGAGCAGGTCCGCTGAACGCAAATACGTCGCTAAATTTTGTACTGACCTACAAAAAGGGAAAATACACAGTAAATCAAACGTCCGTCGGCATATTAATTCAAAATTTGAGAGAACTGAGAAGATCTTTTGTCTTGCCTTGGGACGAAATGGCGGTGGATTCGTCGGCTTCGGCGCGTCCAAGCTAGGTTCTTTTTCAGGCTACAAAATAAAGCAGATCAGACAAAGGAAAGATATTAATGTGAAGGTTATCAAGACTTCTCGCTAACAACTTTGTAAATAATTTTCTAAGCCTGTTAAAAGCTTTGAAATAGTGAGCATAGACCAAATTCTTACCCCGGCCGTGCATTTAATCCTAGAACCTCTCCAGCGAGGAGAACTGCATGCCGTAGGAATCGATCTTGCGACCTTGTTGAAATCCTGGTGTCCAAAAGAACGAAATGCTGCGCAAGCAGCGTTTGCCGACAAAGCCATTTCTTGAAGAACTGGATGTAATAATACGAAGAACGAAAAAACTGAGAAGTATATAATCCTAAGCTCGCAGAAAGGATAGGATTTGTGATGCTCAGTCTCAAATTGTAGGTATGACAGAGATTTTATCAATCGTTACGAGGGTTAAACGAGAAAGGTAGGGTTGGAATTAACTATGGTGAGGATCCCATTGAAATACCGTGACTTTGCGCGGACAGAAGTAATGGTGAGTTTATGGAGCAGAAAGGGCCACGCCTGGTACGTTAGAGCCCGAAGAGATTTTACACGTGCGGAGAGTAGAGTGGGCTGCTTTTTGGCTGTGGGATAGTATCTTCTAGGTATAGATGTTCTTTGTTGAAGTTACGTTGCCCAGTGGAATAGAAGGGGTGGTTTCTTTCAAGACTTTTGAAGGTGGAGACAAATTGTTTCCTTTGTGGCGAATGTCATATACAGCTAGGGACCACTCGGGCAAGGAAAGTTGTTATGCGTCTAGGACTCTTGCATTATTTGCCTTGTTGGGATGTTTCATAATTTGTCTTGGTGGGATGTTTCAAATGTAGAATCCTTTTGAACTTTTTGGGGAAATCTAGTAGGGACACGTAAGTTCGTAGGTCTAGAGTCCAACTCTTGCAAAAGTTGTTTAGTAATGGTGACTTAATCAGCCCAACTAAGCATTCAATGAGAACATGCCTTAGAATAGTTGGTAAGAAAAAGAGAGTACTTTTTAAAATTTAGTTTGGTTTATATCTTGATTTGTGAAATTTTGGATGTCGTTCAATTTTTGAGTCAAATTTATTGGTTCATTTTTCGGAGTAGTCATTTAAAAGATGGGTAACTTCTTAAGAAGGTTTCATGCTTTTTCTTATAAGCATCACCTAGATGCAATTAGTGTTGAGTGTTTCATTCATTCTTATAAGATCACATGGGTTCTTGTGAAGCACTACTTATCAAATACAGGTCAAAAAAAATTATTAAAAAACTACATAGATGAATCTTGAAAGGAATATCACAAGGTAGTGATAGTTTTAAATAGTGAACTGCTTTTCTCTTTTAGACTTACTATACACATTCAAGAAGAAATTTTTTTATACATATAAACCATATTTAACATTTTCTTGAATGAAAAAAGATAGTACATTAACTACAAAAGATGGTTGATATTAAGACGTACACCCTCAAAGCATAAAAAAATATGTTGTACAATGGTCCACAAAGATACTTTTAGAAATTGTATAACCAACATTAAATGTGTTTCCCTCCCTATAAATCTTCATGAATTGGAAGAACCAGTAGAGGTAAAGCACTGCTCTCAACAGAGATGGTATTGTTACCCATTTTTACCACTATGCACAAAATGGGTAGGTTGACTAGTCATATTTCCTAGGGTGGTGAAGATAAAAATATTTTAATTCATTAATACCCATGCAACTAGGGCACACGAAAACATATTTTAAAACCTTGGTTATACATGTTATATCCTAAGTCCCAAGGGTTAATTCATGTTTTAATATTCCAACGGGCCCACACTTTCCCAGTCATCAGATCTTTCAAGATCCACAGTAGGCGCATGCCCGCATTCTAAAGTTACTCAATGTTTAGACAATGTCAACAAGCACCTTATTGTCATGTGGCATGTGGGTCATGTTTTCTTGTGGACCGTAGACAAGGTTGAAAGTTGTCAAGTCGAGCTGGCATACGGAAAGCTTCTTGTTGGATGATCAACTGACATGGGTAGAAAGTGGGCCGCATGTTTCATCCATCATCAAATGTAAGAGCATCGACGACAAGTGCTTCCTTGCTTTATCAACATGCAAGGTTTTTAGCGAATGCGGGCAAGTTCATTGACATCACGTGGACTTCATGATATCATTCCTGTCAGGGTGGCAAAAGGGAGACTAGTCACAACCACAACATGGACATGTCAGGACACGGTGGAAATATCGCATCATTTCATTGAATGAGGTGTTGATTATGCAAAGAGGTGGGCCAATTTATGTTTCATCATCAAATGGAGGAGGATCTACAATAGTTGTTTTTTTGCATTTTGAAGTTGTAAGGGCTTTAGACAATGCGAGAAAGTGACAATGTGTCACATGGCCATGTGGGGTTGTCTTTTCTAGAGGGTGATAGGTTTGTTGATGTGGAATATGTGTCAAGTAATGCATGATGATTTGCCAAGGTTTTACATGTACATGAATGTGGATGTTTAGTGTCATGTGGGACTGGAAATATTAACGGCAGGCATAGTAATAATGAGGGTCTTTCGTGATCGTCGATCGGTTAGGGATCGACGATCAACACTTACATGCTTTACGGAAGTGATCAAAACTTAAGTAATGCAGGGAAGTGCTTGATGGACACATGTCTAGGTGGCCCACTTTTGCAAGGAGCTAGTCATCATGGTTAAAAAGGTGTCGGTGGTGATAGTAAATGTGTTTCCAGTTGTGGTTTCTGTTAGTAAACAAATTTGTCCTTCGGATAGAAACATAAACGAGAACTCAACATGCCCAATTAGGAAAGACAAAACATACTAACAGTTGGATCAATTATCATTGATTGATAACTATCCTTTGAATTAAGAGGTATGACTCCCTCATTTATAGATTTGCAATGAATTTAATGATAGGATATACCTTTAACCTGAAGATACTAAAGTTTTCTAACATTCATCCATAGACATAATATGAATACAATTGCTAGATGTATAAATTGAATAGAAAGGAAAAGACGAATAAGTAGCCACAAGACTACCTAACAAATCTTCTATATTACAGAAGAGAGAGAGGGGAAGCTATAAAATTCTTTCTGCAAAAACATGAGTACATGACCACAAGACTACATACATCACATTTAGCAAAGTCATATAGGACTGCATCTAAAACAAAAGTAAAAGGACTCAGTATCCATCCGAATCAAAAATATAAATGTACAAACCACAAGACCAAGCACACATATATTCCTCTTTATTTCAGAAACATGACAAAACAATATAATAGTATTGTTCCATCCCTTTATTACAATCAATATGCATAAAACAAATCTCCTTCCCCTATTACAAATTGTACTCCCTCTCTATAGCCTTAGCTTTAGAACTTACAGACCCCCAAAAAGAAGAACCCAAGTTACCAATTGTTTGTCCCCATTAAATAAATTTTCCAAGAAGTTTGGCAACCACCACAACTTCTTACTGAACTCCCTTTGTCTTCTCTGGCACTTTACTATAATAACTAATTCTTATAAAAGAATTAATTATTTTTACATCCTTTTTCAACTTTAATCAATTGCCCAAGAGCTTTTACCTGTACAAACTTTCCCACAACTTCATTTCATAAAAATAATTAATTCTTTTTTTACATTTACCTTACCCCCACCAACTTCATTCATCATTTTTACCTTCAATATCACATTACAGTAGTGATAATTAATTCTTTTGGAATTAAAGAATTAATTATGTGAAAGATCATAAATTAAAAGTGTGATATTTAATTTTTTTGCAAGTATTAATATTTAATTATTTAAATAATTAAATATAATGCAAAATAATTTATAATGTTTTTTTCTTTGAAGGTTTTTTTAAATTTGTAATTGTTTGGGAGGGGTAATACTTAGGGTTTTAAAACCCTAAGTAGCAAGTGGCTCTCTCTGGGAGCTGCATTCTATGCCAAGATGCAGAGAACTTCCAAAATGCTACTGCTATCTAGTGCCCATCAATTAGCCATAGAGTTGATATCAATAAGCTCTCCTTTGTAGTCTAGCTTGACCTTTTGTCAAAGAAGGGTAATAAATGAGAATATTATAGAGCTTGTGATGTGTTGCCCAATATCCATTAAGTATTAATGGAATCCCTTGATGTAAGATCTAATGCAAATGCAGAATGAGCATCCTTCCACACCATGGTATATCAATGTGTATGAAAGAAGAAACTATTTCTTACAACTTGAAGTTGTTCATGATATGTTGACTTAATCATGCACGCATCAAGGGAGAATTGCAAGGGTCATCTAATGCACTTGAAAGTGATGATCTTCCTCACACAAGAGACCAACAACAAAAAAATATGCATCCCAAAAATGTTCATCATGAACATTGTTGTACACCAAGGACATGTTCTCACTACTAACTCCAGAATTGGATACCCTTCACCTCTGTGGTCTCTTCATATCACTTGCAATCTTCAATTTCATGTGAATGTGTAGATCTGCCAAATGTCCACCTGTGAATGACCACAATTATAGAGGAGGGTTCTGTATGCATGCTCCCTATTCATATATATCATCAAGAATAAATATTGGCAAGCCTTTATAATTGAGAACTACCTTTGGACATATCATTCTCAATGTCACAAACATCTCCATTTCACATACGCTGGTTGGTCAAATTGAGGAACACAAGGAGGATACATTTGAAATATGCATCACATCTCAACCCTAATATGCTATTACATACCCACTATAGAGTCCAGATCAACATTGGTCATTGGCCTTCATCTTTGTATATATAATTAGTATGGTGCAAGAGCCAGTGTGAGTAGTTGTCTGCCAAAACATCTGGAGAGTTATATGAACTCATTTCGATGGTAGCATTGATTGTTCATATATGATGACTCTGCATACAGATGTCAATAAGATGCATTGATACCTACTGAACCCATCATAATTGGTGAATTGAAGATTATTGAATGCTTAGGTATCAATGATTTTTGGACTACCAAAGCCATAAAACTCTTACGTAAACCCATATTCTGGTACCCCTCTAACTTGTGAGCAATCGAACTATTCTCGATAGATCCAATGTTTCAAAAACCATATTCTATTTCTTGGTGATGTATATGCTATATTAGTATGTTAGAAACACTAAATTAAGAAATCAAAAGCATTTACAAACTAAAATACCATAACATAAATGAGAGACTAAAGAGGAAACCCCAATTGGAAATGTGAGCCAAATGAATGGACTCTCCCAATAAGATTTAGCTCTTTCCTTGGTAGATGAGTCTAAGGATTGGGATGTATGCTCAAGCTTCAAACTAGCTTCAATGGAGATTTTTGGGATTTTTGGTGTGGATGTATGAGATTGGTATAAAACTTGGTCTTAAAATGGCATTATAACTTTAGCTCAAAAGTTGTGATGAAATGGCTTGGGAGGGGATTCAATTTATAGGCTAAGGGCTTGAGGGATGGAGGGTTAAGATGCAAGGAGAGATGAAAGCTTAAGGAGGGCTAGGATGCACTCAAAGGGGAGCACATGGATTGTGCTTGTTTAGCACCAATAGGGAGGTGACACTTGTCACAAGGTGAGTGGATGGAGGAAAGGGGAAGGATGAGTCAACAAAGGAGGCTCAAAGGATAATATCTTCATAAAGACCCTTCATAATGGCTTGTAAGAGCAATGAATGGGCTTGTAAGAGTCTTTATAGATTTTGTAAGAACATTCATGGCTTGGTGGTTGGGATATTTTGGAGGGAGTTGAGATTGTTGACTTTCCTTGGCTTAGGAAAGTCTTAAGCTTACTTAGGGAATGTGACAAGGTTAGGGGGTGGATTAGAGATGGTTTAGGATTAGACTAAGCTTGTTAGAGATTTGCAAGTGGATGGCATTCATGAGGGTGGGTGAGTTAGTGGCTAAGCTTGGTTAGTATGGGTGGATGGGGTGGATTAGGCTAAAAAGAGGGTTTAGGGATAAGTTAGGGGCTTATTAGATTTGAGGGCTTTATTTATCAAATAGATTTATTTAATAAATGAAGATTTTGGAAGAATAGGATTAATTGATAAATAATAGGTTATTTGATTTATCAATTAGGACTATAGATAATTAATTAAATTAATCAGCTAGGGGATGGAAAAGGATTAATTAAATATAAATTTAATTAATGATGCCTTTAGAGATAACTAAATAGGATTACCAAAGCGGTGTAGTCAAATTTAGGTGTCTACATTTTGCCCCTCTTTGACATAGTGTTGAGACAACACTATTTCAAAGAAGTTTGAATGAAGAAGACACGAGGAAGATGTTTTAGCAACAAGGTTGCCCTAGTCTCAGATAAGAAGAGGAGAGACTAGATGTAGAGATGCCCCCTCAAGAAGGCAACGGGGAGAGAAAAAGAGGCTCGACGGCTTCTTGAAAAATATGAGAATTTGGGATGGGAGGATGAAGAGTGGCTTAAGAGAAGAGGCGAAATTAGCTCAAACTCTCACTACGGGAGAATGATAAAGGGGAAAATTAGAGGCACAAGAGGAAATAAGCGTAAGACTTTCAAGATTGGGGGGAGGATGAAGGAGTGGAGTGCTATAAAAAGGAATCCAGGATAGGGAGATGGATGATGGGATTACAAATTTGATGCAACAAGATTTCAAAGAGTCAGATTGGTGGAAGATGGGTTTCGGAGATCCCTAGGACTAGGATTGTGGATCTCAAAAGATGAGGCTTGGTGGATTGATTGGATTGGTGGATCCCTAAGACTAGGATTGTGGATCCCTAAAGCTAAAAGTGAAGATTGATTCAAAGAGATACTAATGCACAAACTAGGGTAGGAGAGACGAATGTTGGATATCGATGGGGGATAATGGAGGGAATCCATTGAAGCTTATTGAGCAGGGGGATACTTCAAAGAGAAGTACCACCATGTAGTTGAGCACTATATTTGCTATAGGACTGTTGGTTAATTGCCAAGGTTACCAAGAACATCAAGGCCTTTTTACCAACTATCTAGAGGACTAACGAACTGACTCAAAATAAACACGCAAGGATTGCCCCAGCATCACACATGAATCTCGAAAGAATCGGAGTGGAACTGACACTGGGTAACCCACAAGCAAAAGACAAAAATAAACAAAAGACTTGATCAAGACCTTACGCTCAGATTGCCCCATTCACAGCATACCATGATATGGAAGATCATGGCAACCTTGAGGAGGGAACAAAAAGATTGCTTGCAAAAGATACTTCAAGACCCAAAAGGGAAGAGTCCAAATCAAAAGAAAGTGAAAATCAAAAAGAGAACCATTTGCCAACGAGATGGGTAGGACAAGGTACTAACGGACCAAGATCAGAAATGAGGAAAGCTATATCCTACAAGGATCTATCAGAGAGCACCTAAGCGGATGGATCTGGATGATGCGTCTGGCAAACTGAACTAAGAAGGATAACACTTTGGTGATAGGAGATCTAGCTAAAGTATGCATTAGAATAGCTAACCAAGATGTGCGATGTGTGCAAGATGCTGATCAAGGAGGAACTGACAGGAAAGCTGGATAGATACAATGGTACTAAGCTAAAGAGGATGTACAAGCTGACGGACCAAGATATGTTACAAATGTACAAGGTTGTTCATGTTTGGGTTTTGTGAGATGGAAATGTTTGTGAAGGGTGGAATGTCTGCAATAGTTGATAGACGGAGAGGTAGATGGTTTGCGAAAAGCTTAAGTGAAAATTTGAGTCTTTGTGTGCATGTGGTAGGATACAAGCTAGGATACAAGATTTGGCATATAATACAAGCTAGAATATGGTACAAGCTTTGGACAAGACTCGAATATACAAGAGATGATACAAGGGGGGATACAAGATTTGCAAGCTTGGGTACAATATTTACAAGCTGAGGTACAAGATTTACAAGCTGTACAGGAGGTATTTACAAGCTCCATTAGATTTTGGATATTTGGTTGGAACACCAAGGGAACAAGCAGGTGTTTTATGGGATGGTGGGTGAATGGATGAGGGATAGGATAGTGATAGATAATGGATTAGTCTTAGTACACAAGGTGCCTGAATTACTAGGTTTTCACCAAGGTACCTATCCAAGGTGCTTGAATTGCCAAGTTTTCACCATTGGACGCTTATTTCTCTTTACTATTTTTCTTTGTATTTTTCAAAAGCTGGGTATACCAAGGATCTTCAAGCATAGAACTTCTTGAGATGAATGATGTTAGTAGGATCATTCAAGAGTTCTCCTTCTGGTGTAGATAGCTGATAGGCTCCGGAGCCAAAGGATGTAGTGACAACATAAGGACCAAGCCATGTAGGTTCAAACTTGCCTTTCTTTTCTCGATCTGCTTGGACTTTCATGTTTTCTTTGAGGACCATGTCGCCTGGCTGAAAGTGTTGTGGAAGCACCTTCTTGTTGAAATTCTTTTTGAGATGATTTTGATAGACTGTGAGATGATCATAGGCTTATTGTCGCTTCTTGTCTAAGAGATCTAGTTGGGTGAGTCGAGCTACTCTGTATTCTTCATCTGATATTTGCCCTTGCAAAGATATGCGCAAGGAGGGAAGTTCAACCTCTATAGGTAGTATCACTTTGGCACCATAGAGTAGGGAGTATGGAGTTGTGCCGGTGGATGTACGGAAGGAAGTTCGATAGGCCCATAGGGCTGGATTTATTTGTAGGTGCCAATCGCAACCGAAATCATTGACAACTTTCTTTAGGATTTTGAGGAGGGTTTTGTTAGTTGCCTCTGCCTGGCCATTACCTTGTGGGAAATATGGGCTAGAAAAGCGGTGATGGATGTGGAGGGAAGTGCATAATTCTTCCATGTTGAGATTTTCAAAGTTACCTCTGTGGTCGGTGAAGATGGTGGATGGGATGCCGAAGCGGCAAACAATGTGGTACAAGATGAACTTGGAGACCTGAACTCTTATAGCTGAGACTAGGGGGACTGCTTCCACCCACTTAGTGAAATAGTCTGTAGTGGTTATTATCCATTTATGTCCATTAGATGAGAGGGGTGTGATAGTTACAACTAGATCAAGGCCCCAACAAGCGAAAGGCCAAGGTGGTGCAATAGGCTATAGATCCTGTGCTAGAGCGTGCACAAGATTTGCATACTGCTGACATGGGAGACACTTTTTGACAAAGTCACAAGAGTCTTTTTAGATGGTAGGCCAATAGTAGCCTGCTCTAAGGATTTGTCACGCTAGGACAATACCACTCATGTGGGCACTGCAAAGTCTGGAGTGTACTTCTTTTAACACCATCGCGACCTCGTTTTGGTCTAAACATCGAGAGAGAGTATCGTGATAACCCCGACGATATAGGGTATTGGCTATGATAACATAGCGGGATGATTTTCGGATGAAGTTTTGGCATTGGGTACGTGTGAGGTGAGGGGATATGATACCATCGTTAAGGTAAGTGTGAATCTCATGGTACCAAGGGGATTGGGGACCAACCAAGATACAAACATCATTTGAATCCTCATTCGCATAGGCGGGTGTGAGGAGCTGCTCGACTAAAAACTCATACTGTGTAGCTGCTTGGAGAATTTCCAAGAGCGAGCCGATAGTAGCCATAGCATCTGCTGCTTTGTTCTGTATTCGAGGCACTTGTGTAAACTAAAGCTTTGTAAAATGCTGGGTTAGCTGATCAACTAGCTCTTTGTAGGGTAATAGCTTTTCATCTTTGGTTTGATATTCATTTAGGGCTTGCTTGATGATGAGCTGAGAATCGCCAAAGATTTGTAACTCAATAATGTTCCATTCTGTAGCTATCTTTAATCCTACTATGAGAGCCTCATATTCAGCTATATTGTTGGTGCTAGGGAATTGTAGCTTGAAGGCTTTTGGAATGTAATCTCCTTGAGGTGTGACCAACAATATTCCTACCCCTAATCCATGAGATGTGTACGAGCCATCAAAATAAAGTTTCCATGGGGGATGTTCTTCAATTAGACAGATATGCTCATCTGGAAATTCTGTGATCAAAGGATAAGCATCTATTAGAGGTGCATCAGCTAGGTGATCCACTATAGCTTGCCCTTTGATTGCCTTTTTGTCCACATAATGGATGTCAAATTCGCTAAGGAGCATAACCCATTTGGCCAAACGGCCTGTAAGTGTTGTTCTAGAGAGCATATACTTGAGAGGGTCAATCTTGGAGACTAGTTGGATGGTATGACTTAGCATGTAGTGGCGAAGCTTTTGAGTTGAGAAAACAACTGCCAAACAAGCTTTTTCCATAGGAGTATAATTGAGTTCATAACCAACTAGGGTTCTACTGATGTAGTAGATGGCTCTTTCTCTGCCGTAGTCATCAAGCTATGCTAGAAGTGCCCCTAGAGCAGTAGGCATTGTTGATATGTACAAAATTAGGGGACGACCAAGAACTGGTGGAACCAAGATAGGGGGATTGATGAGATACTACTTGAGATGGTCAAAGCTACGCTGACATAAAGGATCCCACTTGAAGTTCTCATCCTTCTTCAGTAAATGTGAAAATGGTGTACACTTATCTGCAAGCTGGGAGATGAAGCGTCAGACAGATTGAAGCTTTCCCTGAAGAGAGCAAAGTTGTCGTAGTGTCTAGGGAGGAGGCATGTCTAAGATAGCCTTGACCTTCTTGGGGTCGATCTCTATACCTCATTTAGAAACTATAAAGCCTAGAAGCTTGCCAGATGTGACCCCAAAGACACACTTCTTGGGATTCAGCATGAGATGATATTTGGCTAACCCATCAAAGACTTTCTCTAGGTCAGCAAGATGATCCATGAAGGTATGAGATTTGACCAAGATATCATCCACATAATCCTCCGAAATGCTATGGATGAGATCATGAAAAATGGCTGTCATAGCTCTTTGATAGGTAGCCCCAGCATTTTTTAGGCCAAAAGGCATCATGTTGTAGCAAAAGGTTCCCCAAGGGGTAGTGAATGTTGTCTTATGTTGATCCTCTTTTGCAATCTTGATTTGATTATACCTAGAAAATCCATCCATGAGGGACAAAATTTCATGTCCAGCTGTAAGATCTACGATCATATCTATGTTGGGCAAGGGAAAATCATCTTTTGGACAAGCTTTGTTAAGATCTCTGAAATCAGTGCAAATTCTGATGTCATCGGAAGGCTTAGTGACAGGGACCATGTTGGAGATCCACTCTGAGTAGTCGATAGGCTGAATAACCTTAGCAGCTAACATTCTTTCTAATTCAGCTTTGACCAGTAATGCCACCTTCGGATGCATTTTCTAAGCTTTTGTCTGATGGGCTTGATCTTTGGATCGACTGCAAGATGATGAACTAAAAGCTTTGGATCAAGTCCTGGCATGTCCTGATATGACCATGCAAATCGGCCAATGTTCTCTCTTAAGACCTCAAAGAGGAGGTTAGCTTGGTCTTGTGATAGGGATGCAACAATGTGAACAAGTCTGGTGATCTCTGAAGAACCGATGTTGACTTCTCTAGTATCCTCAATTAGAATAGAAGACACCTTTGGTCGATTATCTTGAGGAGGTAATGTTAAATCCTCATGTTCTGCTTGTGGCTCTAGATGTTCTTGCTAGGGTTTCCTCTTCACTACCTTAGCTAGTCTCAGATTCACCTTAGTTCCATTTTTGGGTGTATCGAAACTAGGTTGGGGATTTTTTCCAAAATACCCCTTGGGATCTAGCTTGTAGATATAGGCAGAATTTGGCTTTGTTTGCTTATGATGAGTTTCGACTCCCATGAATCTCAGAAGTGCTTCCTCTGATGTGAACTCATCAATGTGTATGATGCTTGGTTGGTCCCAATCTATGAGTTGTGGATGGGTGAGTGATAGGTCAATGAGGTGGATGGATAGTTCTTGGAGAACAGAGTCTCTAAGGGAGATTTGGTCTGGGATATCGTCGTAGGCTCTCTGTTCAACTTCCTCAGGAATGTCTTCGATTTCGACAAGGTTGCGGTGAATGTTCGAAAAAGTGTGACCATCCATATTGGTGCCCCTAGTTGTGGGTATGCCAAAGCCAAGACTTGACTTCGATTCCCACTTGTGTGCGTCAATGGGGCACTGCATGCCTCTTTCTTCTGGTCCTAGACCACCACCTTGATAGTTCCATTTGTCAGTGATGAGCTTATGTTCTTGGGGATACTTCTGGCTGAAGTGATCAAGGTGTGATTGATTTCTTTGAGGTGCATCCTTATGTAACCAATTGTTGATATCTGGAGTGAGCTCCTCATGAAGAGGGATTTTCGAGGATACAAAGGTTTTTGGGCCAAACTATTTGTATCGAGGAAGTGGAATCTCCTTAGCTTTGTGATATGTTGATCGTCCATGAGCATGTGGATCAAGTGGGAGTGCCTTGACAGCAAATGCATCTGATAGACTATACTCTCCACAGCCTTTTTTATTGATCTTCACGGTCGACAGGGTGGAGGCGAGGATGGTTTCTAGGTCATTACAAGTGTGGGATGAGCTGGCGATGGCTATGCCGATATCAATTCTAGGGCAATGGTTTGTATATGAAGCTTCAACCGC
Source organism: Cupressus sempervirens (assembly GCA_028749045.1). Classification (NCBI taxonomy): domain Eukaryota; kingdom Viridiplantae; phylum Streptophyta; class Pinopsida; order Cupressales; family Cupressaceae; genus Cupressus; species Cupressus sempervirens. The sequence continues at coordinate 856,270,287 of CM053786.1, read as the reverse complement.
ATTTCAGTAAGCAAAGGGTTCTGGATTAGCATGGATGGTTACCTCAGTGCCTTGATGCAGAAATTTGACGCATTGATGGTAAGTGGATGGAATGGCTTTCATAGAATGAATCCATGGGTGACCGAGGAGGATGTTAAATGGTAGGTTTAGATCAATAACATGGCAGAGTGTCTCTTGGATGACTGGCCCAACCTTGATTGGCAGAAAAATAGTTCCTTCTGTGGTTCTTTCCAAGTTGTCATAAGATTTGATGGTGATAACCTCACTGATGATATCTGCCTCAGTATACCCAGCTTGTTTTATGAATTATAGGGTGCAAATATTCAAGGCTGATCCATTATCTATCATTACTCTTTTCATGACAAAATTGGATACCATGATGGCTATGAAAAGCGGAAGGGTGTGATCTGGCTCGACCACGGGTATGTCGGTGGGTTTGAATGATAGGGCACATGAGGAGGATAGGTGTCCAACAAGATTACGAAAATTAGTAGCGTTGATATCAGAAGGGACACGAGATTCTATGAGAGCACTATCAAGGATGTTCTTGTACACAGGACTAGTGTGAAGAAGGTCTAAAATGGAGATTTGGGCTGGCATGTTCCCAAGGTGTTCCAAGATATTGTACTGGCTTTTTCATGGAGCTGATGATGCTGGTGAAACTGGTGGGCCTACAATGTTAAATCGCACTCTTCGAGTGGTGACTGCACACTCATTGTTTGGTCCTTGGATATTGATAACATTGACAGAAGGCTCTTTCTCGGATATACAACCTATGAGGCTACCATAGTCTATGTAGGATGAAGTGTGGTCATTGTTCTTCCCATGCTATTGGTTTGGCTGGCAGTTGTTGGTGTTGTTGTTGTTGGCTTGGATAGGTGCTTTTCCAGGATTTTGGTTGTTGTGTGGAGGAAAAGCATTTTGATAGATCTGTAAGCCTGCATTAGGAGAGGTTTGGGCGCCAACGGTGATTTCTTTCCGATCAATGAGGTCCTGCACATAATCTTTCAGTTTCATGCATCTGAGGGCAGTGTGACCTTTTACCCTATGAAATTTGCAGTACTCATTGTCTTTGTACCATGCAGCTTTGGATTGGCTTGGGTCGATTTGCTGGGTAGGAGGAAATTTGATGAGGTTTTCCTTGACTAATTTCTCAAAAATGACATCCAATGGCTCACCAAGGGGTGTATAATTTTTAGGTGTAGGTTGGAATCTGGGCTTTTGTCCTGCAGCTGCATTGATGGCATTAGCTTGATTGCTAGACCCTTGAAAGTTGGGTCTTGGATTGTGGTTTTGATAGCTTTGGTTATTCTGCTGTTGGTAGTTGATAGCTTGTTGATTTTTTGGTTGATATGGTGGGTTGGACTGGTTTTGAGAAGGACCAACAATATTCACATGTCTGGTGTTAGTGACACCATCTGTTGCAACATGCTTGTTTTTGTTCCAATACCTAGACTTGTCATTGGAATGTGATTGATTTTGGTTGGCTTCCTTGTAAATCTTGACCACACCATCTTTAATGAGTCCTTTCTCAAGGATCATTCCTTTCTCTTTGATATCTTTGTAGGTCTGCAAACAGTTCATGGTCATGTGGTGAGCTAAGCTAGGATGGGCATTATCAATAAACATTTTCACCAAATGGTGCTCTGGCAAGGTGCAAGATATGTGGGTGGTAAGGGTTTGCCATCTTTGCAGATATTTGGGAAGGCTTTCTCCACCTTTCTGCTTAGTGTGGACAAGATCAACTATTGATAGCTCTGTTTCAACAAGATGGGCATATTGGGCTACAAATGCCTCAGACAATTCAGCAAAATTTTTAATTGTGCCATAGGGGATTCTATAAAACCATTCAAGAGCTGGTTCGGCCAAGCTTTTGGGAAAGAGATGCAAGAGGAAGACGTCATTGTATGCCACTTCTTGGCAGTGCATGTAAAATTCTTTGATATGTGTGACAGGGTCTCCTTTTCCTCTGAATTTGTCAAACTTGGGTGTCTCAAAATGCTTGGGAAATGGTGTCATGGTAATGGCTCTGTCAAATGGGTAAGGACACACATTTTCAAACTTGAAGGTTTTTGAATATTTCCCTCTTGGATGTTCTTCAAAGCTGTTTTCATGGCTTCCCATTCTAAATTAATGGGTGATGGCTGGGGTGCCCCCAATGTAGGAGTGCCCTGAGGTAGGTATGTGCTAGATGGGGCAATGGAATATGGATGGCTTTGAGGTATGGGCTGGTAGAGATTGTACATGGCTTGGGCAACTGAATGGTGGATGATGGGTTGCTAAGGTGGAGGTGGCACATATTGTTGCATGTGTTGTGAGGCTTGCTACTGATATTGGATTTGAGGTTGGGATTGAGGAACATAAGCTGGCTGTGGGATAAATGGATTGCTTTGTGGAGGTAAGGTATAAGATGGTTGTGAAGCTTGGGGAAAGGATCAGAGAGCTTGTGGAACTTGACTTTGGATTTGAGGAGTTTGACCAATATATGTGGGTTGTGCCCCCATTAGGGAAGGTGTCTGCATGGCAAAAGAGGCCAAGTAATTGGTGGTTGGTGGTGGTGGATTTCCTCCTAGAAGTGGCATAGAAAAATAGTTGGTAATAGGAGATAATGGATTGGTTGGTGGTGGACGTGGTGGGAATTGAAAGCTTGGAAATGGAACTGATGGGGTTTGATAGCTTGGTGGCTGGATTTGAAAGCTTGGTAAAGTGGTGGCAAGAACTTGGGTCACTTGAGAGCTTGGGAGAACATTGGTAGTAGCTTTTGGATTTGTGGCTGATGGCACTGAGCTCTAAGGACCTAGTGGAAACGATGGAATTGTGTTTTGAGCGGAGGTAAACAGGCTGGGGTTGATAAAAGGTTGATTACTTGGCCCCATGGGTGGCATCCCAGTTGTATATTGTTGCGGTTGGCCAAAGATGCTAGCACTGATTTGGGAGATGGGTGGATTTGGAAGGCTGGGTTGGGGAGTAGCAGCAACAATAGTGAAGGGAGTGAATGATGAGGTGATTTGGGCGAAGGGGGTTTGGGATGGAGTGGTATAGACCAATGGTGGAGTGGTGGTGGCTGGATTGGCTTGTGGAAGGGAGATTTCAACTTGAGTGGAGGCTGGTATGTTTGGGTCTGTTGGATCATATGGACTGGTTTGAGGCTCCTCTTTTGGCATATATTGAGGATAATTCAAATTATAAGAGCCTATGGGTGGTGGGAGTTGCTCAAACAAGGGGTGAGATGGATCTGATAAGGGGGGAGGTCTTCCAAAGTCGAAGGCTCCAATGTTGTCCCTTTGAAAGTTAGCCATGATTGTTTCCTTATTTTTGTCTATAATGGCATTCACCAATACTGCATTTCCTGGTTGGTTCATGAAAGCTTCAATGTCAGTAGGTGATGGTATAGCGTTCTCTAGGTTGAGGGATGGTTGAGTGCTCAAGGGGAGCGATGCTGTTGGATAAATAATGATAGGGCTCCATTGTTTCCTTCTTCTTCTTGCCTAAGCGAGTGATGGGTGGCATGAAAATGCATAATGTTGCCTAGGGATGAGATGCAACAATGCTGATGGATGCAAAAAGGGGGGAAGGTTTTTCTATGCAAAAGATTTCCTAGGTTGAGGCAAAGCTGTATGAAAAAAACCTAAGGAGGATTGGGTTGAGGATTCTAACTTCAAAGATATGTTGCCAAAGCACGAAAGATCGTCTTTTCTATGTGCAAGCTTGGTGGTGATTGTGTCAACTTAAGGATAGACTGATGATCCTTTAGGAAGAACACGAGATTGACCACTTGTGGATCCCAACCTTTAGCTCAAGGTGATGAGGGATAACAAGTGACAAAGCTAGATTACCCTAGACAAAGCTCTGTCAAAGGGATAACCTTGGTGAGGCTAGTGGATTTGGAAGATGTTAGGAATGGCAAACTTTTGGCAAAGTGACAACAATTTTGAAGGCTTGGATGTGAAGTTTTTGGATTGCTGGCTAGATGGTTTGGTTCTAAATGAGATGGATGAGCTAAAATGCTTAAGAGGATGACTAAAGATGGCTAGCTTACCTACAAGGATGACGCTAAAGTGATGCTTATGCAAGAAGATGCAGAGAAAAAAAGGGGTCTAATCATAGAAATCATGCCTAGTTGGTAAGGCATAAGCATTGTTAACTCCTAGATGTTGGTTAAGTTGGATGGTGCGATCTAACCAGGCGTCTTGAAGGGCTTTGTTAGCAATTTTGTCCTCTACTTTTTGGAGTTTGGAAATTCGAGGGCTTGGTGTTAGTTCCTTTCTCTTGGCTGAAAGTTCTTGGTATGCCTGAGATGGCTTGAGTTTAACTTTGTGAAACTTCTGTTTGGGTTCGGGTTGTTCTGACATGAATTCTTGAATCTGCTTGGCTTTGAGAGATCCTAATTGTTTTGCCTCAACTCGTTTGACTTCTGGAATAGACAGTGACTACGGTAAGTATGCCCTAAGCTAGGATTGACCAAGTTTGGAAAACATTCATTCAAAAAATAAAAATCAAGCAATAGATAGAAACAACCAGATAGAAGTTTTTGATTCTCATAATGTGATACTTGCGCCGAGGAGTGTGTATGTTCTACAAATGTTTTGATCAGTCACTTCAAACACATTAACATCCTAGATGGTTGTCTACAAGGCTGACAATTGCTTTAGCTAGGGAGTCCTCGATATACCCAAGGTACGTGAGGCCCAAATCCATAGATGAAACCAAAAAGATGTCACACGGCCGAGAGGAGTGGTAACCCACTTCTCCTCTTTCACTTCTCAAGGGTATAAAGTTCCTTGAGGCTTAGCTTGAGTGACAAAATCTTGATCCCAAGAGAGGTGTCTTTCGATTCACCTCCCGATTCTTATGCTCCGCCAGAACGTTGGAGTTGAGGTCGTCCCAAGGGGTGATGAAATCCCCAAGCAGGCCTCCTAAAAAGAGAAACAAGGTTTTGGATCCTAATCTTATGCACCCAAGATGGCCTCGAAAGACAACAAGGGGAGAGAAGACTTGGATGATCTTGGGCTAAAAGACAAGATTCTTTTCCAACTGACGCTTAAGTTTTTTGATCTAGACTTTGCAAGCACTCATGTTTAAGAGACAATGTTCAATTCCAGCTTTGAAATGCGCCAACAAAGAAAAATCGATCGAAGAATGCGAACAAGAAGAAGAGTTAGGGTCAACAAGAAAGTAAACCCATGCGCCCGGAGGCCCTCCATGTCAAGTATCGATTAATTTTCTTTAAGGCATTCAAGATTGAGTGTTTGTTCGTTTTAAACCCAAAACAAAGATGTGTGAAACTCGATTATCAAGCGCGTGCCTAGAGGCCCTCCACGTCAATAGTTGTTCAATTTTAGTGCCCAAACTTGAAGTGTGATCGATTTAATCTAGATTTTTGGACATTGAAGAAATCTTATAAGTTTAAGACAAACCCTCAAAAAGCGAATTAAGTAGAATCTGCTTATGGAACACTTAACACTCTCTTAAGTGGACCCATCCCCATAAATGGCGCTAAGATTGCAACCAATGGTTAAATTGATGGGTGATTAAAGAGGGTGAGTCCAATGAAGAAACTACTAAATTTGATTTTTGTTGATTTGTTTTTAACTTAACAAATTTCTTAAGTGTTCAAAAATTAACTTTGTCTAAGTTGCATGCAAAAGAGAGATTTGTTTGTTCTTTTTAATGCACCAAAAATTGAAGTGTGAGATATTGCAATGGTTAATTGATCTTTTGCATTCAAGATTGAGTTGTTTGTTTTAAGCATGCATTCCAAGAAAAATGTGTTTAACCATTCAAGTTCATTCCATGAAAAACCTAAAAAACATGATTAAATCTGTTGCTTCAACCTGCAATAAGACAAAAAAAAAAAAAAACAAATTGATTAGTCACCCAAAATCTTCGAAAATGAAAGCTTAACTATGGGAAAAAATAATTTAACTTTTTTTGTTGTTTTTCCTAGGCGTAAAAATGCTTAGAATGGTCTAAATCCTACGGAACCACTAAAAGTCAAATTTTGATTTATACTTTTTTTTTTTTTTTTTTTTTAAATATTTTTTATAACTACAAAGTGCAGAAATAAAGATTTTAAAACAGAAATGCAACATAAACAGATAGAGACAATAGTTCAATAAGTGGAGACGCCAAAATTTGGAGATGCTAATCTGTGGAGACGCCAATCTGCGAAGATGACAGAGAAAGAAGCGGAGCCTACAAGTCAGTTTTGCGACGCAAAAAATAGGAGACAAGCGTAAATGCTGATTTGCGGAGACGACGGTTTGGGTTGGTGACAGCGAAGATGACAGAACAGGAGAGGCGGTGACGGAGATGACAGAGCAGGAGAGGCGGCGACGGAGATGACAGAGTAGCTGGCGGAGACGCCGATATGCAGAGACATCGGTTTGGTTGTGCAAACGACAAAGTAGCTGGCGGAGACGATAGTTTGCAGGCACAGACGCCAAACTGCGGAGACAACACTGCGCGAAAAAAGTTGAAAAATGCAAATTTTTTTCAGAATTTTTTATATTTTTTGTTATTTTTAGATTTTTGAGGGTATGTCTTCTTCCCAAGTGCACCCTTCAACCTACAAAAACAAGTGAAACACCCTACAACTCACTCAAACAATAAGAAATATTAGATTGTTAGAAAAAACAACTTATAGATAAAAATGGATGATTAAATAACCCATAGTGGGGTCCCACCGGGCGTGCCAAAATGTATATGCTATATTAGTATGTTAGAAACACTAAATTAAGAAATCAAAAGCATTTACAAACTAAAATACCATAACATAAATGAGAGACTAAAGAGGAAACCCCAATTGGAAATGTGAGCCAAATGAATGGACTCTCCCAATAAGATTTAGCTTTTTGCTTGGTAGATGATTCTAAGGATTGAGATGTATGCTCAAGCTTCAAACTAGCTTCAATGTAGATTTTTGGGATTTTTGGTGTGGATGTATGAGATTGGTAGAAAACTTGGTCTTAAAATGGCATTATAACTTTAGCTCAAAAGTTGTGATAAAATGGCTTGGGAGGGGATTCAATTTATAGGCTAAGGGCTTGAGGGATGGAGGGTTAAGATGCAAGGAGAGATGAAAGCTTAAGGAGGGCTAGGATGCACTCAAAGGGGAGCACATGGATTGTGCTTGTTTAGCACCAATAGGGAGGTGACACTTGTCACAAGGTGAGTGGATGGAGAAAAGGGGAAGGATGAGTCAACAAAGGAGGCTCAAGGGATACTATCTTCATAAAGACCCTTCATAATGGCTTGTAAGAGCAATGAATGGGCTTGTAAGAGTCTTTATAGCTTTTGTAAGAACATTCATGGCTTGGTGGTTGGGATATTTTGGAGGGAGTTGAGATTGTTGACTTCCCTTGGCTTAGGAAAGTCTTAAGCTTACTTAGGGAATGTGACAAGGTTAGGGGGTGGATTAGAGATGGTTTAGGATTAGACTAAGCTTGTTAGAGATTTGCAAGTGGATGGCATTCATGAGGGTGGGTGAGTTAGTGGCTAAGCTTGATTAGTATGGGTGGATGGGGTGGATTAGGCTAAAAAGAGGGTTTAGGGATAAGTTAGGGGCTTATTAGATTTGAGGGCTTTATTTATCAAATAGATTTATTTAATAAATGAAGATTTTGGAAGAATAGGATTAATTGATAAATAATAGGTTATTTGATTTATCAATTAGGACTATAGATAATTAATTAAATTAATCAGCTAGGGGATGGAAAAGCATTAATTAAATAGAAATTTAATTAATGATGCCTTTAGAGATAACTAAATAGGATTACCAAAGTGGTGTAGTCAAACTTAGGTGTCTACAGGTGACTTGGGTTGCACGACAATCTGCATGAGCTAGATTCCATGTATAGCACTATAATAGTCTCTTCAGTGTTTCTGAATCTTGCCCAAATGCCAAATAAGAAATAAATCTATCAGTAAATGAAATTAATTGTACCATGTGTGTGATACTACTCACCTTTAATTCATCTATTATAGAAAACACCGAGGGTTCAATTGTCTTGATCACACAGCTATAGGTTCAAACACGAGTTCCTCTTTGCAACTAGTTGATATGACATAAGCTTTTATATGGGGGTGAACTCGAACATCAGAAGATGATGCACAGGAAAAGAATGGTGGATCTTGTTGGCGAGAAATTTTGAAATTGTGGATTTGGAATTACACTTGTCGGCGATCTCAATGATTTTGGATTGTGTGGCTGCATATTTCTCTCAGCCAATTGTGATAATAATTCAGGAGTTCTTCATGTTTTCTGTCCTTACCATCCTCTCAACAAATGTATTTTATACTTAAATAAACAATTTCAAAAATAGATTGCTAACCCTAGAATTATTCAATTTCAACAAAACTCACTCATTCATTACTGCATTGATCTATGCATCTTCACAACACGCTACCAATGATCTTAGGCAATATCTTTCCCCACTCATGGAGTACAGAGGCTATAGTGACTCCCATATTTACATTGAAGATATATAGAATGATCATCACACCACAAGCCAACTTCAAGTAATCATCTCCCGATACCTTAAATTCTAATTTCTGCCACCAAATGTCATTAATTTATCACTGCATTGTCTATGTTTTTTCCACAGTTCATTTTAAATTTGTTTTGATGCTGCCAATATAGATACTAAATGTGCAGTGGTCCCAATATTGTGCCTATTGTTGAAAAATGAAGCCATGCACATCATTATTTAAAGATCCACCTTGGAAAAATAGCTCATTCTTTGAAAAGAATTGTCATATCTACCCAAATTTTTTTTTGGAGTTTCTATTAAATCACATGTTAAAACCCATTCTTAAAATCAAATTCCACCTTCATCTAAGACTTCACCTGTCACTTGATGCCTTTGAATCAATGAAGAGGGTCCCTTTTTTTTTGAAATTTTTTGAATATGGGATGAATTAAGGGAAGGACTAGGTTCAAAATGATGCAACTTTATTTGGGGGGAACAACACACATAACAAAACAAAAATAAACCAAGCCAAATTTTGCCAAAAAGGGGTGGTTATTTACAATGGAGAGGAGAAAACCCTAAAAGATAAATGTGACCATTTACAAGCTGGAAAAAGTATGAACCTTTCCAAATCAATCCTTGGTGATATAGAGGAAGAACAGTAAGAAACAACACTAGTATGTTTTTCATTTCATATATGGGAAATGTATGCAAAGTGGCGAAAATGAATATAGATTGAAAAATTTCCTTGGCATTGTTCATATCAACATTTCCTTTCACAAATGTAGGTAAAATATCAACAATTTTTGTCACACCTCAAGTTCTTTGATTTTTGGATTGCCCATGTGATTTTTCAATTGTAATTTGCTACACCAATTCTTCCAAAGGAAGAGAGGAGAAAAGATCTGTGAGGGACTGAAAGATGCATGAATCCTTTTCTGCTTCTTGTCTACCATTTGGTGCTTTAGGCTATAGTAATGCTTCATTAGTCTCCAAGAGATCAAAAAAGAATAATGCGTAACTAACTTCATGCTCATAGGAAAAGCCATCCAAGCATGCTGATAGATATTGCATTGTGTGATTAGCCATACTTTTAGAAGAGTATTCATTATCAATCTTTTCTTGTGTATGTGTATCCTTCATACCTTCCCAAACAACATCATTTGATGAAATAGCATTAGAAGTCCCAAATATTAAAGAATCAAAGTCTGAAGTTTGAAAATCTCCAAATAAGTTTTCATTTGATCTTTCACCCTCCAAGCCTTGTTCAATGGGAACTATATCAAGGCCAATCATTGAGTCAATTGATTGTGAAGTGTATTCATCATCATAGTCAACATGTAGATGGTAGGCTCTAGCTACACTACATGGAGTGCTTTCAATCACAAGAGGGATTAGGATATCTTCATCATTGAAAACTATTAGACTTCGATAAAAAGAGGTAGGAGGTGCTGATTTTACTGCTTTGAGAATGAGCCTTTTCTATTTAGGCTTTACCTTCAGATAGTTATGTTGTACATAGAGACAAATTCCTACCTGTGCAATTTCTTTACAGTTCATTCCACTTAGAATAATGCCATCATCTAAACTAACAACCTCCCTTTGTGCATCTTGCAATGTTTGCACTCTTTGGTGCTTTAACAAAAACTTGATTTTAGTTTGTAAAGCAACAATGAAAACATTGAATTGATTATTTTCATTTGGTTGGCTATTTTGGGGAATTTTACTAGTACACCTATTGAACCTATCTACAAAATACCTCATAGGTTCAATCTCCTTCTTTTGAATTTGAAAGAAATTTAATAATAACTTAGCAACATCAACTATGAGCCTTAATCTCTAGAGAAATTTTACCTCAAGATCACTCCACCAAGTGATACAACCATTATGCAAATTCTGAAACCAATCAGTAGCACTCCCAATGAGATTCCCTACAAGTAGTCTAACAAATATGTTCTCTTCTTGCACACCAAGAGTACCACAGGAAAATGTAGTTGCTTTAATGTGATCATGAAGGTCTTGATTTGCATCGCTAGAAAATTTCGGGAGATATTGTATTGAACTTTTAGGTAAGGTTGAGTATTGAGATCAAGAAAAAGCTCCAATCTAAGCCCCTCATGACTGGGATACAACCAAAGCCATAACACTAGAATTCTTTCCCCAAAATAAATTAGAGTTACCAACCTCCATCCTCGGCGAGGTGCCTTCAAATATTTGAGGAAAGGAAAGCACTAGAACTTCATTCTCTCCCCAACAGAGTCGCCAAAAATCTATTAGTAAATAGATTTGTCCTTCGGATAGAAACATAAATGAGAACTCAACATTTCCAATTAGGAAAGACAAAACACACTAATAGTTGGATCAATTATCATTGATCGATAACTATCCTTTGACTTAAGAGGTATTTGCAATGAATTTAATGATAGGATATATCTTTAACCTAAAGGTACTAAGGTTTTCTCACATTCATCCATAGACATAGGATGAATACAATTGAGCACTAGATTTATAAATTGAATAGAAAAAGAAAGACAAATACGCAGCCATAGGACTACCTAACCAATCTTTCATATTACAGGAGAGAGAGAGAGAGAGAGAGAGAGAGAGAGAGGGGGGGGGGGGGGGAGGAAGCTATAATATTTTTATGCAAAAACATGAGTACATGACCACAAGAATACATACATCACATTCAATGTAGTAATATAGGATTGCAACTAAAACAAAAGTAAAAGGATTCAATATCCTTCCAAATTAGAAATATAAATGTACAAACCACAAGACCAAGCACACATATATTCCTCTTTATTTCAGAAACATGACAAAACAATAATAGTATTGTTCCATCCCTTTATTACAATCAATCTGCATAAAACAAATCTCCTTCCCCTATTACAAATTGTACTCCCTCTCTGCAGTCTTAGCTTCAGAACTTATAGACTCCCAAAAAGAAAAACCCTTTACCAATTGTTTGTCCCCATTAAATAAATTTTTCAAGAAGTTTGGCAACCACCACAACTTCTTACCAAACTCCCTTTGTCTTCTCCGGCACTTTACTATAATAATTAATTCTTATAAAAGAATTATTTTTACATCCTTTTTCAACTTTAATCAATTGCCCAAGAGCTTTTACTTGTACAAACTTTCCCGCAACTTCATTTCATAAAAATAATTAATTCTTTTTTTACATTTACCTTACCCCCACCAACTTCATTCATCATTTTTACCTTCAATATCACATTACAATAGTAATAATTAATTCTTTTGGAATTAAAGAATTAATTATGTGAAAGATCATATTAAAAGTGTGATATTTAATTATTTTGCAAGTCTTAATATTTAATTATTTAAATTTTTTATATAATGCAAAATAATTTATAATTTTTTTTCTTTGAAGATTTTTTTTAAATTTTAATTGTTTGGGAGGGGTAATACTTAGGGTTTTAAAACCCTAGGTAGCAAGTGGCTCTCTCTGGGAGCTGCATTTTGTGCCATGATGCAGAGAACTTCCAAAATCTCTCGCTACTACTATCTAGTGCCCATCAATTGGCCATACAGTCGCTATCAATAAGCTCTCCTTTGTAGTCTAGCTTGACCTTTTGTCGAAGAAGGGTAATAAATGAGAATATTATAGAGCTTCTGATGTGTTGCCCAATATCCATTAAGTATTAATGGAATCCCTTGATACCAGACCTAATGCAAATGCAGAATGAGCATCCTTCCACACCATGGTATATCAATGTGTATGGAAGAAGAGAGTATTTCTTACAACTTGAAGTTGTTCACCATATGTTGACTTAATCATGCATGCATCAAGGGAGAACTACAGGGATCATCTAATGCACTTGAAAGTGATGATCTTCCTCACACAAGAGACCAACAACAAAAAATATATGCATCCCAAAAATGTTCATCATGAACATTGTTGTACACCAAGGACATGTTCTCAAGGACATGTTCTCACTGCATAACTCCAGAATTGGATACCCTTCACCTCTATGGTCTCTTCATATCACTTGCAATCTTCAATTTCATGTGATTGTGCAGATCTGCCAAATGTCCACTTGCGAATGACCACAATTATAGAGAAGGGTTCTATATGCACACTCCCTATTCATATATCATCAACAATGACTATTAGCGAGCCCTTATAATTGAGAACTACCTTTGGACATTTCATTCTCAATGTCACAAACATCTCCATTTCACATATGCTAGTTGGTGAAATTGAGGAACACAAGGAGGATACATTTGAAATATGCATCACATCTCAACCCTAATATGCTATTACATACCCACTAAAGAGTCCAGATTGACATTGGTCACTAGCCTTCATCTTTGTATATGTAATTAGTATGGTGCAAGAGCCAGTGTGAGTAGCTGTCTGCCAAAACATCTGGAGAGTTATATGAACTCATTTCCATAGTAGCATTGATTGTTCATATATGATGACTCTGCATATAGATGTCAATAAGATGCATCGATACCTACTGAACCCATCATAATTAGTGAATTGAAGATTATCGAATGCTTAGGTATCAATGATTTTTGGACTACCAAAGCCATAAAACTCTTACGTACACCCATATTCTGGTACCCCTCTAACTTGTGAGCAGTCGAACAATTCTCGACAGATTTGATGATTCAAAACCCATATTCTATTTCTTGGTGACTTGGGTTGCACGACAATCTGCATGAGCTGGATTCCATGTATAGCGCTATAATAGTCCCTTTAGTATTTCTGAATCTTGCCCAAATGCCAAATAAGAAATAAATCTATCAGTAACTGAAAGTAATTGTGCCATGTGTGTGATATTGCTCACCTTTACTTCATCTATTATAGAAAACATCGAGGGTTCAATTGTCTCGATCACATAGCTACAGGTTCAAACACGAGTTCCTCTTTGCAACTAGTTGATATGACATAAGCTTTTATATGGGGGTGAACTTGAACATCAAAAGATGATGCACAGGAAAAGAATGGTGGATCTTGTTGGCGAGAAATTTTGAAATTGTGGATATGGAATTACACTTGTTGGGGATCTCAATGATTTTGGATTGTGTGGCTGCATATTTTTCTCAACCAATTGTGATAATAATTCAGGAGTTCTTCATGTTTTGTGTCTCTACCATCCTCTCAAAAAATGTATTTTATACTTAAATAAACAATTTGACAAATAGATTGCTAACCCTAGAATTATTCGGGTTCAGCAAAACTCACTCATTCATTATTGCATTAATCTATGCATCTTCACGGCATGCTACCAATGATCTTAGGCAATATCATTCCCCACTCATGGAGTATAGAGGCTATAGTGACTCCCATATTTACATTGAAGATATATAGAATGATCATCGCACCACAAGCCAACTTCAAGTAATCATCTCTAGATACCTTAAAACCTAATTTTTGCCAGCAAATGTCATTAATTTATCACTGCATTGTCTATGTTTTTTCCACAGTTCATTTTAAATTTGTTTTGATGCCGCCAATATAGGTACCAAATGTGCAGTGGTCCCAATCTTGTGCCCATTGTTGAAAAATGAAGCCATGCACATCATTATTTAAAAATCCACCTTGGAAAAATAGCTCATTCTCGAAAAAGAATTGTCATAGCTACCCAATTTTTTTTTTGGAGTTTCTATTAAATCACATGTGGGTGATCCCATAATAATGGGTTCCACTTTAATGGGACAAACAAATTCAAAAAAGTTGCAAAATTTTCGCCATTTCAAACTTCATACGTTCGCGCGAACCCTTTTGACGTGTTCACGCGAACATTTACCCGACATGGGTTCGCGCGAACCCATTTGGACATGTTCGCGCGAATGTACGTTTGCGCGAACCCATGGTAGATAAATTTCTGGCGCTTAAAATTGATTTCTCATTTTTTTCAACTCACTTTTACGGTGACTACTATTCATTCAGAGCGTTCGGGCGAACCTGTCATTTGTGCTACTTCCGTCACCGTCATCCTGTCGCTTTCATTCTGATTCTCATCATCGGGTATGTCAAAAAAAATTTTATTTATTTTTTTTAACGTTTTTAAAGTATTTTAAAATGTTATTAAAGTAGATTTTAATGTTTTTAAAGCATATTTGAATGTTATTTACATTTTTAATAGTTTTGAAAACATATCTAAATGTCAATTTAATATTTTTATTGTTTATTTATATTAAATTAGAAAACATAAAAATATTATATAGAAAACATTAGAAAAAAAATTTCGAAAACAATTTTAGAAAACATTAGAAAAAATAATATAAAATGTAGGAAAAGCATTAGAAAACAAATTTAGTAAAAACATTAGGAAAACATTAGAGAATTATTATTTAATATAAAATTTAGAAAAAAAACTTAGAAAAAAAAAAAAAAAAAAACATTAGAAAATTTAGAAAAAACATAACAAAAATATTAGAAAATTTAGAAAAAACATTTTAAAAAATTAGAAAATTTATAATTTAATATAAAATTTAGAAAACAAATTTATAAAAAAATATTTTAAAAAATTAGAAAATTTTAAAAAATCCATTAAAAAAACTTAGAAAATTTAGAAAAAAAAATTACAAAAACATTAGAAAATTTAGAAAAAACATTACAAAAATATTAGAGAATTTATAATTTCATATAAAATTTAGAAATTTTTTTTTTTAGAAGAACATTAGAAAATTTATAATTTAATATAAAATTTAGAAAACAATTTTTTAAAAAAAATTGCAAAAACATTAGAAAATTTAGAATTTAATATAAAATTTAGAGAAAACATTACAAAAATATTAGAAAATTTATAATTTAATATAAATTTTAGAAAAAAAAATTTAGAAAAAATATTAGAAAAAGTTAGAAATTTTATAATAATATTAATTTTAGGAAACAAATTTTAAAAAAATTAGAAAAATATTATAAAATTTATAATAATTTAAAATTTAGAAAAACATTAGAAAACATATTTTTTTAAAATTAGAAAAACATTACAAAATTTATAATAATATAAATTTTAGAATTTTTTTTTTTAAAAAACACACACACACACATACAGACATATATATGTATATGTTAATGTTAAATGTAGACATGTATGTTTTCGATATATATATATATATATATATATATATATATATATGTCAAATTCACTTTAATGTTTTAATTTTAGAAGTTTAATTAAATGACATATCTTAAGGGTCTAGATCCTAAATTGTACATGTAAAAATATAGATTAGAACATGTATAATTTTTTATTTTGAACATAGATGTACATGTATATTTGTTCATGGTTAAAAGCAGATGTATGTACATGTTTTTAATAAATTCACATTTTTATATGTATAATTTGTGTATATGTTAACTATTGATTTTAATTTATCTTATAACTAAGTGTAATTAACTATATTTAATAACACATGTCTTAAAGAGAGATATTAAATTATACATAAGAATGTATATTAAAATGTATATTTTATTTCATAAATGTACATGTAAATATGTTCATGTGTTAGATATAGACGTGCATACATATGTTTTCAATATTCATGTTTAAATGTACATATGTTGTTATTTTTAATGTCTTAATAATTAGAAGTATATAATTAACTATATAATTCAATGACATGTCTTAAGGGGAGATCCTAAATTATACATATATAAGAATGTAGATTAATTTGCATATCTAGGTATGAATATAACATATACATGTACATCCAAACCCTAACCCTAACCTAACCAAACCCTAACCCCAACCATTATCCATACCCTAACCCTAACCTTGATCTTAAAATTTAATTTCTAAACTCAAGATTATAAATGATAATAAATACCTTAAATCATAATCTTGAACCAAATCATAAACTTCATATGCTAAGTTCCCTTATCCTAAATTCTTAACCATGGACCTTAATATTAACCCCTAAATTTAATGCTAGAAATTATGTAAGTTCATGTAAACCCTGACAATGTCATAAGGTCTTAAATCTTACCCTAAAATTGAGCCAAATTACACTAAAACCCTATTTCAAAATCTAATTGAAACCTAACTTACATAAAATCAAAACAAGTTGACCCTAATCCTAAATTGTTAAAAATTGTATTTGAGATACATGCACATACATTCAAACACATGTACATACATGAAGTATGACCCTTGTTTTAAATGATCTATATGTGACCCAACTTGAAACCTAAACCTCGAAACATTATCATTTAAGAGTAATATAAATAATTTATTACCTTTTAATTGAATTCTCTAATAATGCCCCCCAAAGTATAATAAAATCTTAAAACAACAAATTAACTCTAACCATAACCAAACTCTCAACTTTAAAGTTATCTTATACTTATATGCAAATTAATCTAGGTCTGGATGTGTTACAGATTATCTAGGTTCATGATGTGTGATGTATGTTTAATTACATGTGTATAATTTTTAATATTAAAAATAAAAAATTGTGTACAGCAGGCAGTTTAGCTCTTCATACATTTCTACAGATATGGCTTCACACGATATGCTTGATGCGACTTCTGGTGCGACACTTGATGTAGTTCTTGTTGCGACTCCTACTGCGGCACAGGTTGATGCGGTACCTGTTGCAGCACCTGATGCAGTTCCCGATATGGCTCCTCGTGCAGCTCGTGGTGGGGCTCGTGTTGCAACTTCTGGTGGGGCTCGTCGTGTACCTCGACATAGGGCTCATCGTGCAGCTCATGTTCCAGCTCCTGGTGGTGTAGGTTCTGCTATGGCTCCTAATGCAGCTCATGTTCCAGGTCAGGCTGCACTTGCAGCTCCTGCTGGAGGTCTTGCTGCACCACCTCCATGCATCGATATCGATGCTTTATTTGCATTTTTAGAGCAGGAGGTTGCTAGACTACAGCACTCTATATTGACCTCTGATGATGGTATTTATAGAGACATATGTACTACGATATGTAGGAGTTTACAGGATTTGACAGCTAGGTTTAGAGCTCACCATTCATTTACTCCTGCCATATTAGCTTCCATATCTAGGGAGCTTAGGGCTGAGGTTTCAGGAGATGCATCATTCGATGATGTCAAGAGGGTAGCCCCCAAAGACGTCATCAAGAGATAGCTCTTTCCAGCTTATGAGGGGACACATGGTAGGGTGAGAGGCTACAGAGTCACACGATGCAGAGACCCTATTATTGCTAGCATGATCTATCCATGATTTTTAGCTGCATATGGTCGTTATCCTAATAATGACCAAATACCCCTTTATTTTGCACAGTAGTTGTATGCTGAGTTCCATATAGGGCTCAATGTCAACCACTTAGATATTCCTGATTATTGCGGATAGGGGTGTGGTCGAAACGTAGATCGTGACCAGTAGCGTAGTGTAGATCGTCTGCCACCTGCAGATCTTAGACAGTTTGTTGGACCAAGGATGCCTCCTTTGATTCCTACACATGTGCCTATTGCAGATAGAGTCGTCATTGCTTCCTAGAGGGAAGCAATTGACACTATTGGGCACATTGCATCTGCAGCGGCTAGTATCACATCAGATTCTATTGGTCATTATCTTCATAGTCAACGTCCTCGTCCACTTGGTTGACCATCTTCATAGGCATCTAGTAGCACTTCAGGTGCCTCCTCTGATGATGCATATAGAGCTGCTGGGCTACCACTGCCAGGCGATATTCATGGTCTTTCAGGACAGCAGACACATATGGATGTCATTGTATTTTTTGGAGGATATGTTGCAATTTATTAGCTATATTTCCGATACACAGAGTATTCCAATACACGCAGTGATGGATGTTGTTAGACAGCATTAGAGCCCCAACACAGTTCCACAGACATAGGCCACCACACCAGTGACAGATAATACACCTGTCCGTAGCTCACAGCATTCGGCACCAGACTTATGACACTCTACAGAGGACTTGAGCATATGAGTTAGAGATGTCCATATCACAGCTGAGGGCCTTGATGATTTTGGTGAGCAGTTGTGAGGCTTGTCTGAGATTGATACTAGTTCGAGCTTAGGTATTTCATCGTACATGGAACTGTTGTTCGGACCTGACAGCACTGATTCTACACCAAATGTACCCAGCCAGTTACACAGTCCACTTCACTCATATTTACTAGCAGTTGGACATGGAGTTTTAGGCTCAGGTGCATCAGTAGATGATATGATCGAGTCTGTTGATCATCCTCCACCTCCGGAGACCCAGGTACATATATAATTTATTTTTAATTTTAAATATATATGAAATTAAAAAATATGTTCATTTATTGAAAAATTTAGTTCAGATATATATATGTAGATATTTAATTTAATCTTTAACTCGTAATAAATCATGTAGGCACAAGTCGCTAAGCACATGGTTACACATACTATTGGTTCAGAGCATCATGTACATGAGAGAGATGATTCTATTGAGGCACCTGGTAGTGCTCAGGTACTTGAGTTTTAAATAATTTGTTTAAAGTTATTTAAATATTTTAAAAACTATATATGTGTGTGTGTGTGTGTGTGTATATATATATATATATATATGCAAATTTGTATTTAATTTGAATGTACATGTACATGATGCACGTATGTATATATATGTTTTAAAGATAGAACTCTAACGCATGTATGTATATATGTATATATACTTGCAGGACTTGGTTGATGTGCTTCGGCGAGAGGATGTACAGGAGACTCGATCAGAGGGTCAATCTGTTCATATGCGTCTTGAGGGGTCCCTCTAGTAGTAGATCAGATTTATATATTTTTTGATGCATATATATTGGAGGTCCAATTTACATGTACACATGTGTATTTCAGTTCCTTGATGACATGCATGTACTTTCACTATTTATTTGATTATTGAATATTTCAGTAGTTAGATACCATCACATGTACGTATATATGACTTTTTATATTTTGCTACATACGTATATTTATTCGAGATTTACAGTTTGCATTTCAGATACATAAAGATATATTAGATCTGTAGATGTTTATTCTTGAGACATGTATATGTGTACATATGTGTATTTTTTTTTGTTATAGCTATAGAACATGATCTTAAGACACGTGTGTACATGTATATCAATTACCAATTAGTAGGAAGTTAGAAAGATACATATTTCTTAAATTATCAATTACTAACCTGCTAAAGATAAATATTAGTTTTATGTGGATAAAAATATGTTAATTAGGTAAGCCAATACATTATTTTAGAGAACTTTTACAAAATATAATATTAAAAAAATATATTAATTTAAACTAATTTAAACTTTAAGAGTACATGACCGTAGATGTAATAAAGGAACATTAAAATATTTTTTTTTTTAATAAACTAACCTAAATGATAATTATGAACTTATAATCTTACAATTTTAAAAACACATACTTTAATTTTCACTTATGAAATTCAATCTAGTTTGAAAAAAAGTTGATAAATGAATTTAAATTATTAAATTCATCCATAGAATAATTAATTTAAATTATTAAATTATATAGTTTTTTAATAAACTAAATTTGATAATTAAGAACTTATGATCGCACAATTAAAAACACATTTAATTCAAGATGAAATTCAATAGTTTGAAAAAAAGTTGATATTTAAGAATTCTAACATTGATAATGAAATTGTGTAAGTTTGAAATTGTAATATAAATAATGAAAGTGTTGAAGTATGAAAAATACACAGAGGGTATGCAAGACAAGCAAGCAATATTTGAAGTATGTGATGCAATCCCTTATTTCTGTCCCAAGCAACTAATTAGTTTTGGAGTTCTTGGGAAACCTATTGGCCAGCGTTCAAAGAAAATCAATGCGTTCATGCAAGGGCCACCTTTTTTCTACTATGAGAATGATGCTTTTGCAGCGAAAGATATTTGGAAGACAATATCCGAACAATCTAATAGTGTTGAACCAGAGTTGGTGGACTCATGTTCTTTTCAGCTTTCAGAAGAGCAAGAGGGTATGTGCATAACCTTCCAATAGAAGAGCAATTTCAAGCAGAACCTCTCCCCCCATGACTATTCAGGAAGCACTTCCGCAAATAAAAAAGTATTGGCCTTCATGGGATCAGACGACAAAATTGAATTCCATAGACTCAAGACGATGTGGCACTGTCCCTATTGATCAACTGAGAGTTATGATTCAGAATTCACGAGGGCAACTACAAGATAGTGCGTAGAAATATATACTTCAAAAGTGTGAAGAGTGGAATTTGGTATAGGGTGGGGCCAAGTGACCTCGTTCCTCTAGAGCTCCATGAGATAGAGCCTATATTAGGATTTGATAGAGATCACACTCGTAGAACTTCTTGTCCGAATGATTGCTTGTGTTGTTTAGGTAATTCATTCCAAACAGATACAATTCCATATCATTTATTAGTCTTGAAAGCATTATATACTGATGGCGTCAGAGTACTTTCTCTATTTTCTAGTATTGGTGGAGCAGAATTTACTCTTCATCGATTTGGGATACATTTAAGTTGTGTTGTATCTGTTTTAAATTATGAGTTTCTTTGCATTGTGATGGAAGTGAGAGAAATAATGCACTCAAAAGCTTCAGCTAATAATTTTTCTTGATCAATGTGTAGGCTCATTTTTTTTGTAAATAACTCAACGTTAATAGACTACTTGAAAAATGAAAAATGATTTTAACCAGAACAAAATGTTCTCTACTTATTTTAAATTGTCAAATTAAAGGATTACATACCCTAACTAAGAATAGTAATTTTTTTCATTTTCAAATTAATTTTATAAAGGTCTACAATCAGAAAATACTTTTTTTTAAAAAAATGAGAGTTCAATTTTCAGTCGTCCAACGAATTTCCTTGAACTAAATTCAAGATGAAATTCAATAGTTTGAAAAGAAGTTGATATTTAAGAATTGTAACATAGATAATGAAATTGTGTAAGTTCGAACTAACTTCTAGCTTATTTATATCAAGTTGTTAAATTATTAAATTCATCCATAGTACAATTAATATTATAGTTTTAAAATAAACTAATGATAAATGAAACTCATATATTCAGATTAGAAACACAATTTCACCAAAGTTGATATTCACAATTTCACCATAGTACAATTGAAAACACATTTCACCAAAGTTGATATTCAGATTATTACGAAATAAATCTCAAAGGTCTAATCAACCATGATGTACACTTATAACATGCAATATTTTTTCATTATCTTCACTGTCTAGTCTCCACTTGCAACATACACGCTTAAGTTTGATTGGATGCAGACAAAGCCCTGTAGCAACGACCAGGTGGATGTATTGTAAAACTTTGTTGTCAGGTTGATAATCAACAAAGTGTATTCCATGTTGGACTCTTTTTTCTGGCTTCAAATATGTTCCCTCTATAACAACAGAACTTGTACCACAAATTTAAGTGTTTTAAAATTTGACAAATATGAAGTTACCTAGATATATATATTTATTTAAATATATATGTGCATGTACATGTATATGTATAATTTACCTATGGGGAACAACATTCCATCACTTTCTTCAGGGTCATATAACTTTTTCCTCTCTGCAGTACATCACAATAAATAATAACTGACACCTTCATGATTTCCAGGCTCAACAATCACTGCAAAGACATCTCATGCATAACTAGTATACATGAATGCATGTGTACAATATATATAAGACAGTTGAAATTGATAACTAAATAAAAAGTTGAGATTAATTTTTATGATACTCACCCACTTTTACCAATCCAGAGATATGATTATAATCATAAGAAATCAATGGAATATCATCAAAATTTTCATCTTCTTTATCAAATGTATCGGTAACATCAAGTGGTACCAAAATCCATGCACCTGTATATCCATGTGTCTGATTGATGCATTCTTCATAGTTTTCATCAATGCAACTGTCACAAAAACATGAGTATTCTCTTGTCTTCAATGTCCAATTGCAATTATCTATACTCATGACTAAACGTAAGGAACATGTCTTTTCTATCCTCTTGCAACCATGCATGTTTTTTCTATTGACACCTAAAAGTTCGTTAAATTGAAAATATAGAAAAATTAAATTTAAACTTCAACTAATTCAAAAATAAAACTTAACAATAAAGTTTTATAATTTAATTGCATAAAAGTTAAACAGACATACACATTGATACATGTTATCTCCCAGAAGACTCTATATGGTGTCTGTCGACTCATTGTTGATGATGTCCCGACCTCATCTAATGCAAAATGAGTTTTACACTATTCAACAACATCATGTGCATCATTTACACGAACTCCCTGATAATTCATTTGATACTTTCGCAAAGCGCATTTGATGCAAGCTCCAACACCATCATGTTCACCTTTTCCATAGCCACTCTTAAAGAAATTCCATATGTGTTTTATATTCTCATTGCGATGATATCTACACAATGCATAAAATGGTCTAGATGATTTAAACTGTGTAGCACATCCATCAGACCAAACATAATGTTTATCAACATTTATGTTTCTTTCTTTCAAATAAGAAAAGAACGTATTGAAGCAATGTTCTACATAGTGAATGTCATGTTCTTTATCATCACTTATATAAAAATGATATTCCTTTATAATTACTCGTGCTTGAACTGTACTCTGAACACCATCCAAATCTAACTATGCATGTCTATAAAAAACATGTACCATAATAGTGACCTGCTTATTAAAGTAATAATTTGATTGAATTGCTTTTTGATGAACAAATGAATAGTTCTCTGCAAAATCAACAACTGATACGATTTTTCCAAGTGGAAAATTATCTCTCAGACTTTGAAACTGTTGTGCTTGCCACTTTGCAAAAAATGCATGACAAATATAAGGTTGAATCAATTTCTTAAATCTGTCCATAAATGTTAGAACAGGCAACTCCTCTTCAACATATTCCAACCTTTTTGTTTCTTTTCCCAACTTTGTTTCATTCTTGACATACTTGTAACTTTTGCAATTCAATATTTTCAGTTTTCAAAGGAAATAGAGCCAATTCACCACATGTTTCACATAATCCTTTGATGCAATTTATTTTACCAGTTGGATCATCTATGTTGTCACACAAAATGGATGATATAAACTCACTTCTCCTACTAGGAGGAGCAGCATGAAAACCATATGTGTCTTCTATAAAATTTCAAAATACTTGATAGTGGAGATCAAACTCAATATGATGACGACAACAAGAAGTTTTAAACACTTTGTTTGACCTCACAAAGTATGGCTTCAATTTTTCAAACAATGTTTGCCCAACTTTTACATTAGGATGTTCATTACAAAATGACACATATAACTCATGATGTGTTGTGTCCAACCAATGTTTTGTATGATGTTCATATTGACCAGGTGCAATCTTATGCCTGATAACATCTCTACTATTTGATGAAGGACGAGTGTTACCAATCCAAAATGATATGACTAATTTTTTAATAACTCTTCAATTCTATCAGAACGAGGTGCTCTACACATGATTGCCCAGTTGCCCTCCATAGTACTGTCATCCACAATTAATCTTCTCTTAACATATTGTCTCATTGTTTTCCTACTAAAACCCATTTCAAACGAAATTGAAGATATTTGTCTATTTTGAAATATATTTTTACTTACAACAGACATCAACATCACTTTTCTTGCCACAAACTTATCTTTAGTTCGAGAGTGTTTTGCTATGTTTCTCAAACCTTGTTTAACATTTTCAATCAAATTAGTTTGCATGCTAGAAAATCTTCTCTTCTTTGATGTTGTGTTTACACATAACAATTTCAATGCCTCTTGCAACCTTTTTTGTGTAAGAAAAAGTGAAAGCAACTGAGCTTGTTCAAGTGTTTCAATGTTATCAAATTGAGTCATAATTTCTCTTATCTTCTTCTTCATTGACCTTCTCTTAGACAAACTTAATGGTTGAACACTAGCTGCAAGTTTTCTCAATTTATCTACATCCATTTTAAGTAAATGATCTAAATTCTTATGAGAAATACCATGTTTTATAGATTGGACAATATTTAAGAGTTCATCCATACTAGTTCCTGCACCTGATCTCAACCCTTCTCTAATTTCTGTTACTGAAATTTTTACAGGGACCGATCTTGAGCCTTCTCCAACATCCATTGTTTGAGATTCAACAGGAAAATATTCTGACCTTTCTCTAACTTCTGTTATTTGAAGCTCTATAGGGATTGATCTTGAACCTTCTTCAACATTCATTGTTTGAGAATCTGTAGGGAGTGTTCCTGACCTCTCTCCCATGTGCACTACTTTTACTTCTGTTGAGCCTTCTTCAACATTTCCTTCACCTTGTTTAATTTGATGATAACGTGTCGCAGTCTTTTGAATATTTCTTTGTTCTGCTTCTTTAGATCTTTTCCTTGCATATTTGTTTTGCCTTCCTTTCTTGTTTCCCATTATAAAATAATAATAATAATAATTTATTCCTTGACTCAAGATAAATTTCGCGCAATAACCAGATAAAAAAATCACTGTACAGATTTGTCTGTCGTTGTTGGTACTTTTTAATTGTTTGACAAAAATCAATAGAATGCAGTCATTTGTAAAAAAGCATAAATATTTTTCATTATATGACTAAAATCTGTGAGTCGCATTCTTTACAAGTGGCAAAGCACCAAATCCTTATTAAGCCATCATTGAATCACAAACAAATAACAGGGTATGAATACTAGAATGTTTCTCCTAAAAAATAAATTGCTTTTTATTTTATGAAAAAATATCAGTCTGTTTTTTCAAGAATAAATTGTTGCATAAAAGACAATGACATCGGCTATCAAAAGAAGCAAACATAATGTTAGAAATCCTCTCTTTCATTTATAGCTCTTATATCATTCTTTCTTCTCCAAATGATGTAGCTCCAAATGATATGAGTCATAAAATCAAGTCTTAATGTCCTTTTGGGATATTTAAGAATGGGTGGTATCTCATCAAACAAGGGATTAACATTGATGTGTTCAAATGTACCTTGGAGGATTTTGATGGTTGATTCTTGATGAGATCTTATAGGTGCCATTATTGCATTTGACAACTCCAAAGGTTGTGTCCTAATGAGTGCTAGCATGATACCTCAAAATGCAGATGCAGTGGAGGGAAACTTAAATGAACTTTATACCTTCCAAGTGTGCACCTAGACTACCAACTATGCACTTGAAGTGTGCAGTTGGTAAAAAAGGGTTGCAGTTGGTAAAATAGAGTTGCAGGGTGCTTAAAATGCAAATTTTGAGTGTTTTGAGTGATTTAGAGTGTTTTCTAAGGTCTTCAGATGCAATGCAAGGTGTGGAAGTGAAAATTATGGTTCTAGAACCTTGAATGAAACACCTAATTACCAAGTGCACCCTAAAACTACCAACTGCACCCTGAAACTACCAATTGCGCCCATGAAGTGTGCAGTTGGTAAAACAGAGTTGCAATTGGTAAAAAAGGTCAAAACTTGATAATTAAGATGTGGGTATGCAAGGTATGAGTATTTTTAAGATTTTTAAGTGTTTAGGGATGTTGTGCAATGTGAGGAAATGCTAAATGACATAGGGTTTTGATATGCAAAGTGCAAATGTCCTAGGGATCTTATGCAAGTGCAAATGCAAGATGTCGTTTTGAAGGTATGCAAGATGAAGATTATAATATGCAAAATGAAAGGTAGGGTTATGTTTTTGACTTGGTAAGGATGCTAAAGGTAGGTGTACGCAAAGTGGACTATGCAAGGGATGGTTTCCTAGGGTTGATAATGACATTTAGGCTATGCAAAATGAGGATAGGTGGTCAAGAAGACAAGTTGGTTGATGGGCAATTTGATAGGGTTTGATAGTGAAAATGATGCTAGGGTTTGAACAATGCAATATGAGGGGGATATACCACTAAGATAAGTCAAAAATGACATTTAAGAATATGATTATGCTAATGATAGAGGTATACATAAGGTTTTTTGAACTTAGGTGAAATCTTGACAAGATTTTGACAATGTTTAATATTTTGACAAGGTTTTGCAAGTTTCCAAAGTGTAAATTTGAATGTTGGCTTTTATCTTGATTATGTTTTACACACATGCAAGACACATTAAGACAAGAATAGCTATTGTTAAAAGTGAACAATCACACCAAAACCTAGGCTTTAGGACTGTATCCACTGAATTCCTACTTGAACCAAAGTTCAATCGTGCTTATCCAAAGTGGACAACTTAGGACCTTGGCACCACAGGCTCCCCCTTATAGCACACTCACTTCTCAGGGCTACCAAGAACCGTGTCTCAAGGGGCATGACTTCCCAAGGGGTTGTTGTCTCTACTAAGGACCGCAAGAATGTAGGATGTCTTCACGGGCATGGGTGACCCCTTGAGCCAATGGATAGAAAGGATTTTGGCCACTAAAACATGGTTTTTAGTAAGGGCATTCCGTTCAGCAAGTGAGTGATAAACTTCCTAAAAAGGTCTCCTAGCCTCGAGAACCAGGGTTTGACACACCATAAGGGTACTGGAGGAGAGCTATCACTCAGCAATACCACCGACACGACTTTCACCGTAATCAAGTTTTATATAGCAGCTGGAATGTTGACCTGGCTTTTGGCTCATTACTGCTATGAGGTCATCCCTTGGCATACCCAATATCGAGTATCTTGGTCCAAGGCAATCCTCCTATAGAAGTTACATGGATTTCTCTTACACCCAAGATCCATGAATGGTGAGGGGAGAGGATACGTCCAATGCAACTCTTAAGGATTTAAACATTGTAGACACACCAGAAAAAAAATAAAAAAATTCATTTTAAGAACCAAACGAAGTGTTATTTAATCTAATAAATCCACACACATGATTTTGACAAACACACAATGGTCTTCGACAACGTCCTGCAAAGCAAGCATTAGTAGTTTGTTATGATCATGTCTGCATCCCACGATTGCCACATGCTGCAAGGAGACCATTAGTAACACAATAAAAATATACATTTCTTAACACCATTAATGTGTTACTAATTTTTAATTTAACTTCAATGCATTTGTTAAACAACTTCACTAATTAGAGAAATAAATAAATAATTTAGATGTAAATTTTTTTTACCAAATTGACGCCTTCGATTTTGCGAATGAAATTCATGAAAAAGATGGATAATGCACTACTCAACGTTAGGTTGATGGCAAATAGTGTTACAAATGACAAATAACTTTACAAATGGCAACATTTTTGGATTTTTTAACCTATTCGCACCAACACGTTAACATCGCACATGTGCCTTTTTTTTTTCCGATGGCCGAAATATTTTGGGGCATGTTCGCCCGAAACACACGTTCACACGAACATGGCAAGCATGTTCGCGCGAACGTCGTGTTCGAGTGAAAATGCAAAATTCAAATTTTTTTGACTTTCTTTTTTTTTTTTTTTTTTTTTTCCGTCTTTTGACTTCCATAATTGCAAGAGAATGATCTCCTACTGTAAAATTAAAAATGTCAAAATGTTCTGCTCAGAGCGAGCTTTCCAATGAATATAATTAATACATATTTTAATCATTAAGACTTTCAAATATGAGTTTAACTCATTATAGGTTCATTATCGATTCATTACCGATTGAACATCAACCGAATTTGACACCTCGGGAAAATTAGTAAATTAGGTCAAAATATTTTTGAAAAATATGGAGGAACTGGCTTATTGAGATACCTTTCTATTGAAAAAGAAAAAAATGGTTTATGATAAATTGACTTCAAATTATCTGTGTCAAACGGAACATATGTCTGAATTACGATTCATGTCACTTCAAAACTTCATAAACTATACAATATTCAACCAAAATAAATCAAACCAAATGCATCCTTTGGATATTGATGTTACAAATCTAATGTCGAAAGAATTACTTCATTATCATTTCTAGAAAAAAAGTTATGTGTGTCAAACGGACTGTCACTTTTTAAAATATTGAATTTTATTATGTACCACTTTTCGGAGGAGATAAAAAAAATTGACATAAATAATTTTTTTTTTTAGAATAAAAAATATAGTTACAAAATAGGAACAAAGTACTCAAAATCACTAGTTTATGTCATCTCGAAATTATTTATAGTTTTGTAGATATAGTCACTTAAACGTGACGTTTGTTGCAAAAATATTGATTTCAGTGTCAAAATTGGTCAAAAAGTGGAACCCATTATTGTGGGATCACCCATGTTAAAACCCATTCTTAAAATCAAATTCCACCTTCATCTAAGACTTCACCTATCACTTGACTCCTTTGAATCAATGAAGAGGGTCCCTATTTTTTTTGAAATTTTTAGAATGTGGGATGAATTAATGGAAGTACTAGGTTCAAAATGATGCAACTTTATTTGGGGGGGACAACACACATAACAAAACAAAAATAAACCAAGCCAAATTTTGCAAAAAAGGGGTGGTTATTTACAATGGAGAGGGGAAAATCCTAAAACCTAAATGTGACCATTTACAAGCTGGAAAAAGTATGAGCCTTTCCGAATCAATCCTTGGTGATATAGAGGAAGAACAGTAAGAAACAACACTAGTATGTTTTTCATTTCATATATGGGAAATGTATGCAAAGGGGGAAAATGAATACAAATTGAAAACTTTCCTTGGCATTATTCATATCAACATTTCCTTTCACAAATGTAGGTAAAATATCAACAATTTTTGTCATACCTTGAGTCCTTTAATTTTTGATTGCCCATGTGATTTTTCAATTGTAATGTGTTGCACCAATTCTTCCAAAGGAAGAGAGGAGAAAAGATTTGTGAGGGACTAAAAGATGCATAAATCCTTTTCTGCTTCTTGGATACCATTTGGTGCTTTAGGCTATAGTAATGCTTCATTAGTCTCCAAGAGATCAAAAAAGAATAATGCATAACCAACTTCATGCTCATAGGAAAAGCCATCCAAGCATGTTGATAGATATTACATTGTGTGATCAGCCATATTTTTAGAAGAGTATTCATCATCAATCTTTTCTTGTGTATGTTTATCCTTCATACCTTCCCAAACAACATCATTTGGTGAAATAGCATTAGAAGTCCCAAATATAAAAGAATCAAACTCTAAAGTTTGAAAATCTCCAAATAAGTTTTCATTTGATCTTTCACCCTCCAAGCCTTGTTCAATGAGAACTATATCAAGGCCAATCATTGAGTCAATTGACTATGAGGTGTATTCATCATCATAATCAACATGTAGATGGTAGGCTCTAGCTACACTACATGGAGTGCTTTCAATCATAGGAGGGATTAGGAGATCTTCATCATTGAAAACTATTAGACTTTGATAAAAAGAGGTAGGAGGTGCTGATTTTATTGCTTTGAAAATGAGCCTTTTTTGTTTAGGCTTTACCTTTGGATAGTTACGTTGTACATAGAGACAAATTCCTACCTGTACAATTTCTTTACACTTCATTCCACTTAGAATTATGCCATCATCTAAACTAACAACCTCCCTTTGTGCATCTTGTAATGTTTGCACTCTTTGGTGCTTTAACAAAAACTTGATTTTAGTTTGAAAAGCAACAATGAAAACACTGAATTGATTATTTTCATTTGGTTGGCTATTTATGGGAATTTTAATAGCACACCTATTGAACCTATCTACAAAATCCCTCATAGGTTCAATCTCCTTCTTTTGAATTTGAAAGAAATTTAATAATAACTTAGCAACATCAACTATGGGCCTAAATCTCTAGAGAAATTTTACCTCAAGATCACTCCACCAAGTGATGCAATCATTATGCAAATTCTGAAACCAATCAGTAGCACTCCCAATGAGATTTCCTACAAGCAGTCTGAAAAATATGTTCTCTTCCTATACACCAAGAATACCATAGGCAAATGTAGTTGCTTTAATGTGATCATCAGGGTCTTGATTTGCATCGCTAGAAAACTTTGGGAGATATTGTATTGAACTTTTAGGTAAAGTTGAGTATTGAGATAAAGAAAAAGGACCAATCTGAACCCCTCATGATTGGGATACAACCAAAGGCATAACACTAGAATTCTTTCACCAAAATAAATTAGAGTTGCCAACCTCCATCCTTGGGGAGGTACCTTCAAATATCCAAGGAAAGGAAAGCACTAGAACTTCATTCTCTCCCCAGCAAAGTCGCCAAAAATCTATTAGTAAACATATTTGTCCTTCGGATGGAAACATAAGCGAGAACTCAACATATCCAATTAGGAAAGGCAAAACACACTAATAGTTGGATCAGTTATCATTGATCGATAACTATCCTTTGAATTAAGAGGTACAACTCCCTCATTTATAGATTTGCAATGAATTTAATGATAGGATATATCTTTAACCTAAAGGTACTAAGGTTTTCTCACATTCATCCATAGACATAGGATGAATACAATTGCTAGATTTATAAACTAAATAGAAAAAGAAAGATGAATACGCAGCCACAGGACTGCCTAACCAATCTTTCGTATTATAGAAGAGAGAGAGAGAGAGAGAGAGAGAGAGAGAGAGAGAGAGAGAGCTATAAATATTTTTATGCAAAAAAATGAGTAATTGACCACAAGACTACATACATCACATTCAATGTAGTAATATAGGACTGCATCTAAAACAAAAGTAAAATGATTCAATATCCTTCCAAATTAGAAATATAAATGTACAAACCACAAGACCAAGCACACATATATTCCTCTTTATTTTAGAAACGTGAAAAAACAATAATAGTATTGTTCCATCCCTTTATTACAATCAATCTGCATAAAACAAATCTCCTTCCCCTATTACAAATTGTACTCCTTCTCTGCAGTCTCAGCTTCAAAACTTACAGATCCCCCAAAAGAAGAAGAACCCTTTACCAATTGTTTGTCCCCATTAAATAATTTTTCCAAGAAATTTGGCAACCACCACAACTTCTTATTGAACTCCATTTATCTTCTCTGGCACTTTACTATAATAATTAATTCTTATAAAAGAATTAATTATTGGTACATCCTTTTTCAACTTTAATCAATTGCCCAAGAGCTTTTACCTGTACAAACTTTTCCACAACTTCATTTCATAAAAATAATTAATTCTTTTTAAAGAATTAATTATTTCAAATTCTTTACTTACATTTACCTTACCCCCACCAACTTCATTTATCATTTTTACCTTCAGTATCACATTACAATAGTAATAATTAATTCTTTTGGAATTAAAGAATTAATTATGTGAAAGATCATATTAAAAGTGTGATATTTAATTATTTTGCAAGTATTAATATTTAATTATTTAAATAATTAAAAATAATGCAAAATAATTTATAATGTTTTTTCTTTGAAAGTTTTTTTTTTAATTTTTAATTTTTTGGGAGGGGTAATACTTAGGGTTTTAAAACCCTAGGTAACAGTTTGGTGGAGGTAAAGGGCTAAAAGGAAAAGAGGGTGGTGAATCTAACCTATCATGTTGTGACACGTCTATATGATATAGTAGTAAGCTATTGTTTGACCTCAGGGTGGCACAATATTAACATAGAAATGAAGTGGTGTGGGTTGACATTGATCGGGGAGATAGGTTGGTGATTCAAACAACCCAATTTTAATGAATATCGGATCTAAAATTGAGCATGGGTATGGTGGAGATCGGATCAGATCATTTTCATGGGATGATCACCAAGAAGATATGATTCATTCTAGAGGTAGTTGCAACTGTTAACGACTACATCGGCTAGGGTGGTTGTGGATTTGATCTTTGGACGCCATAGGAAGCAAGATAAGTTAAGGTACTCCTACAACATGTAGCACCTAGCTTTTTCATGATTATTCTCCTAGTTTTACCCATAATGGCAGATGTAAAACTTAATAGTGAATGTAATTCTTTGAAATATATGTACTCTTCCATTGATTTTTTGACATGTTCCCCTCCCATTTGAAGCTTGTTGCAATCTTGATCTATTTAAGAATTCCCAAGATGTGGAGAAAGGGATGGAAATTTTGAAGTTTTGTACAGGATAGCATATAGTCGAGATCTCCCAAGTGTCCTTCATGTTCTTCTTTGCATATCACTTTTCTTTTACAGTCAATCTGGATGAATGTTGTTCAATGACCTTTGAGATCTAAATAAAAGAATAGTCTTAGAACCCTTATTGTGTCTACTTGTTGTTTAAGCTTCTAATTTGATAGAATTTCTCAAGATTTACTCTTCAAATCCCTTGTTTCTATCTCAGTTTTAATGGCAAGTGAGATTTGATTGTTCATGTAGTTGCAAGTTAAGACACTTTTCTCTTTTTCAAGATGTGACATTGTGAATGCGAGCATTCCCTTCAACTTCTTGTCTAAAGTACATCCTTCTTGTGAATTATTTATATGTGAATGGTTCTTTGCAATACAAAGTTCTTGTTAGCTACCTAAAAGTGTTCCATCGAGTCAAGCCAACAATATCTTCATCTAGCGTATCACCCATTTTTACCTTTTTCAGCTTTTATTTCCAAGAAATCTTTCTAAACCTTTCCCTCTCAAGTTTATTTTCCTATTTGAAGAATTAAATTAGTGAGACATCAAGGGGAGTCAACCTATAATCTAGAGATTCACTCCTAACTCAGGTACTTCTCACTGCCTAGGAGTGTTTCCATGTTACTCAAAGTTGACTGAGTTAAAATCCAATCTAGCAACAACTTTTAGAGATAACAATTCTATGCCCAGTGGGAACATATTTTCATATGCACAAGTCTACTAGAAACCAATATAATCTTCATTCACTAAGAAATTGGGTGTTTTTCTTAGTGCAATCAGCCTTTAGAAGTGATCAACTAACATCATGGTGACTCTATGCATCTGTTGGTTTCAATAGACCAAGTGATGGTATGACTCTCAATTCTATGTTTTCCTTAGTACTTCTATGAAGTTATTCTCTTAGATGCTTTACCATGGATCTCATCTATTGTGATACCTCCCATTTTGCCCCATATCATCAATAGGTTATTCCTCAACCCTCTCATTCTCTATGTCATCCACAACCTAGTTATGACCAACATGATCACTTAGAACACTAGGAGGTTGATTTTATTTCAACCCATCATGTCATCTTTGGCCATGCATGTGTTAAGGTTTCCCCCAACAAGTATATTTCAGTCCAAGAGTTCCCAGAGCAACAAGAGAGGAATAAAAATTCAGAACCATATGTTGAGTCCTCTTTAGGTTTTGTTCCCCTTGTAATATCAAATGATTAGCCTGACCAATATTCCTTAGAACCCTACAGTGATCCCAGATCAAAGGCAGGAGACATTTTTGACCACTTGAATAGTTTGGGGCTTAGTTTTGCTGACCTTGGAAAGGATATAAGCCATGTTGAAAATCCATACCTAGATATGGTTTGTGGAAATTTTTCTTATGTCATGCTCATTATGAATTTCTGGGTTAAGGAGTTGTAGAGTGAGAGAGGGATGTAGGAGAATGATCCTCATATTTGTACCATGGTGTCTGAGGCTTTTGATATTTTCAATAAGGCTCAAGAAGCTTTTCTCTAGCTATTAGAGAGGAAGAAACAAGCAAAGATTTTTGAGGAGGCAGAGCTCAAGCTTGCCAAAATGCAAAGAGCTAAAGTACAAGAGGCTCCAAAAGGAGGTTTATTGACTTCGAATAAAGATATCCTCTCCATATCTCAACCCCAATCTAACCTAAACCTCAACCTTTAGTTCAAACACCTCTATGTGTCAACAATGGTGAGCTTCACAAGGATTTGTGTCCCTTCCTTATTGTTCAAGGGGAAGTGGATATATCCTTACCCACATTAGAGACAAAATATGAGCAACCACAAATTGAAGAACATGTGCTAGGTCCTTGCCCTCAGGGAAGAACACATTGGTGTGCATGAGGTTGCTCCCTAGCCCGAATGGAATACCACAATAGAGGAGACAATCCAAGAAGAAGAACTTCTCTCTTCTTCAAGATATCATAGAGACTATTGTGACATGGGGAGATCACAATGGATGGGGGAGATTGATTTCTATGAACTTGAGGCCTCATGCTTGTCTAATAAGTGATCTTCCCCATATGAGGAGCATAGGTTGCAGCTTGCCGAGGAGAATGAGGATGTAGATATTAAGAAGGAGGAGGATGCAATCCTCCTATTCGAAGAGCTTCCCTCCTTTTTTGAGGAAGAAGAAGACAACAAGGATGTTCCTTCACTTGAGAAACAAACCATGGCTTTTGAGCCTTCACAATTAAGTGAGGACCTGTTGCAAACTAAGAGGGAAGACCATTTGTTTGCAAAAATCTATCCTTCATGATATGGAGGATGGAAAGGATGATCCCAATGATAACTCCATCCTCGAGGAAGGACATGCTAACATGCATGAGGTTCCCCCTCAGTCTATGCATGTTATTTCAGCTATAATGGAGGAGATCGATGATGAGGATGATCTTTTGGAGGAGTTTGATGCTATCTTCTCTTCCATAGATGTTGAGCCATCATCTCCTACATAGGAAGAGTATGTTCTTTAGCAGCAATAGGAGGAGACATCCACACTACCAACCACACCATCAGAGCCAGCCCCTACTAGCCAAGAGGATACAACTATTACATAACACAACAGTGAGGTCAAGGCTAATTTCTTAGATCTAAAGCCATCAAGAGGATGCTCCATCATGCATTGAGCTCTACAACAATACAAGTTTCCCCTAGTCATACTCATTCCAAAGCATGAGGGAGAAGACCACAAAGAAGAACAAGCATACTTTTCTCAAGTTGATAATGTCCCAATGTTGGAAAGCTTCATTATTTTTAGCATTGGGAAGAGGGTTTTTCACACAACAGTATGTTGGTCATGTCTGTTGATATTTTTAGTTGTCCTCATGTATGGGAGAAGAATTCAACTTATGAGGCAGCTGCTTCAACAAACCAGTCAATGGGTTTGTTTCATTTTCATATGTAAATATCTATACATAATAGGTTAGATGTTTTCTTTCAATTTTCCAAGAAGTGCACAAGCACAAGTTGTTTCTTTGGAGATAGCCAAGTATTGAATTTTCTAGTTGTGGAGGTTGTAGTATTTTTGGTTTGATGCACATAGATCTCATTCCTTGGTGACTCTATGCCCAATAGATTGTTTAAGGGTACTGGTTTGATGTCTAGTAGGAAGCCATTTAGTAGAAATCACCAAAAGTGTTACCCACTTTTACCACTATGCACAAAATGGGTAGGTTGACCAGTCATATTTCCTAGGGTGGTGAAGATAAAAATACTTTAACTCATTAACACCCATGTAACTAGGGGACATGAAAATATATTTTAAAACCTTGGTTATACACATTATATCCTAAGTCCCAAGGGTTAATTCATGTTTTAATATTCCAATGGGCTTGCACTATCCTAGTCGTAAGATCTTTCAAGATCTATGGTAGGAACATGATCACATTCTAAAGTTACTCGATGTTTAGACAATGCAGACAAGCACCTTGCTACCATGTGGCATGTGGGTCCTATTTTCTTATGGGCGATAGACAAGGTTGAAAGCTATAAGGTCAAGTCGGAATACATAAATAGAGTATATTACAAAGATTTTACCATTTCTTATCTACATGAACAAATTTCAGACTTTTAGAGAGCTCAAAGCCATTGAAGAATTGTGCCTTATGTGATTAGAGTGCAAAAGAATTTCTAGTGTTCACATTATGTTGCAGAATTGCAATGAAAGAGTAGTGAAGAGCCAAGTAAGTTTCTCAATTCACCATATATATCAAAGTTTTCTAGTATTCTACAAATTTTATCCATCATGCCTCCAAAGAAAGTATTCTCGGGACAAGTAGACTATGCTAACAGAAATATACATGATGACCTTCTTGAATTATTGCTTGAGTCTACAAGTGAGTCTACCCAAATGAAAAAGTTAATTTCTAGAAACCCTAGGCTCAAGATTTCAAATGGTTTATATGATAGAGGGAATTGGATTAGGGATGCTACTACTACCAAATCAAGGCTTTTTCTTTTTAAGAAGTGGTTTTTAGAGAGAAATTTGTTTGTTTCCCATGGAAACATTTGGAATTTTGATTTAGGAAAACCAGTGGTCCCTGGTGTATTTCTGGATGTTGAACTACTCATGGCCATTGCCCAAAACTATGACTCTGCAACCAAAGTAGTAAGAAGATTGGATTGGGAATGCTTGATGAATATAAGTGTTGAAGAAATTTGAAAGGTCTTTGGTTTATAACCCTTTTCAAATTACCATATACCCATTGACCTGCCAGGACTAGAAAAGGAATACTCATCAAAGAAGGATAAGGTTAGGCAAGGTGCACTGGGGGCACATTTAGCCTTAATTGGAATCTGCCATTGGTCATAGCATCTACAAAGGAGCCTTTTAAGAAGGAATTCTTCACTTCCAGAGGCCTAGAAATATATATGACTTTATGTAGAGTTTTTGGCGAGGATGAGCGAAGTTTTATGCCAATTAAGTTTATGTATATGATGGCTCATATTTCCTCGTTTGGTGTGGATGGCTCATATTTCCTCGTTTGGTGTGGATATCATTTTTTATTTTGCATCTTATATAGCAGAAGAAATCCATATAGGGCTAGTTGGAATTGCCAAAGACAAGGTAGAAAAGACTTTTGACCATTGCTTATTGTTGATGCATATGTTCTTGTTTAAGGGGGTAACATATTTTGGGAAGCAGATGGATTTGAACAGATAACATGAAGGAGAGGCTCTGCCAGTCCATTTATGGAGTACAGATATGACTGGGGATGCAAAAAAGGCCAGTTTTGTTAGGTTTGATCGATATTTTGCCTCTAGATTGAGAAGCCTCTTATTAAGGGGCAATCCCATAATCCCTAGGGAATTAATGAATTTTATCAAACCAATGGATAATCCATCTAATTTAAAAGTGTCACATAATTTGGCTAATATCATACCATACCCTGTTTCAACAATTTTTAGGGTTTATGATTTCCAAGGGACTCCCCATGTACTGTTATACTGAGTGCCTTTGAAAATTTAGGAATAGTTGAGATATTATGGCAGCTAGGAGGATTGGAGGAAACATATTTTGTTAGAAGAAATAGAGGCTCAATTCTCCCCACTTGTATTGTAGCCCACCATTTCATAATTACAAAAGGTGGATGGTTGTTTTTGTATAAATTCTTGGATGGGTACAAGATGGTTGTCTCTCATCCCTTTTTTGGTGATTATGAGGGATTTTTTGATATTTGTAGATTAAGGGCTAAAGTTGGTTCCAAAAAACATGAACCCTATTTCCTTGAGGATATAATAAAGAATGAGTTCTCTTTGCAAGAGGTGGAGATTAAGAAAGAAAAATGGAGAGGTTTTTTCTAGAGTTCTGGAATTTATTCATTGTTTTGATATAGATTAAAAGCCTTCAAATGATGCAAAAATAGAGGCAGATAGAATAAATAAACTCATGATTACTTTTCCTAAAATCATGGAGGCTATGAACGAAAAGAAACAATTTTTTATCAATTCTTTTCTAGAAAAAGCCAGAGAGGTAATGAGGAGGTTGGAATTTACTCCTACAATAGGAACAGGGGAGTTGGTTGTCCAGAAGAGAACTGGCTATAATGTGATTCAGAATAAAAGGGCCATTGTGGACAAAGGAAAATAGATAGTAGGGTCAACCAGTGTTGCCCTAGAAGAAAGACCTAATGAGCCCTCACCCAAGAGGCATAAAATAATAAGGGAACAAACACCTCCCATTGAGGAATATTCACCTACACAGTACCCATTATAGATAGGAGATGAGCAACTCACTAAGGAGTAGATGGAGTGGTTAGTGTCCCAAGGCGAAATATTCATGACACAGGCTAAATTACAAGAGGGAAATCTAGAGGAACCTCTAATGCCAAGTTTAGACTTAACAGTGGCAGATTATAGAGGAAAGAAGCTGGATCCTATAATTGAACAAGCTAGTCATGAGTTCATATCTGATGACAATTTTGTTAAAACTAGAGCCTTCTACCAATTAGCCTGGAGAGAAAACATGGGAAAGTTTGAGGAAAGGTGTAATAAGGTGAAAGAAGAGCATCCTAGAATGGAGGATGTAGATGTACAAAATTAGATAAAAGAAGAAATGATGCAAGAATTCCAAGCTGTGTGACCCCTAAAGAGGGGAGATAAATGGCAAAGGCATCTAGTGTTTTATTGCTATCCAATTGGGATATATCAGATGCTTTAGTTTTTAATTTTGTTGCAGACAAAATGAATTTAGAGGATCAAGGGAAGAAAGAAATAAAGGGTACCAAATTCAGTGAGGACAAGGCTGCATTAGTTATTTGATCATTGAGGAAAGGATGTAGGATTGCCTCTTCATAGCCTGATGATACTGGATTAATAGGCAACCTGATTGTGAAGAGAGTAGAAGAAACTACTAATGTAGAAGTTGCACATCTAGGTGTTGGAATAGCCCACTTTACTTTAGCCATTACTGAAAGAGACCAAAAAGAAAAGTTAGAATTGTAGGATAGATATGAGAAACTTTTGGTTGCATACAATAAAGAAGTTCAAAGAAGAATTTAACTTGAGAATAAACTGATGGGACAATCCACTAGGCCACAAATCAATTATCCTTGCCCATCAATCTTCTAGATCCACTCCCTTCATTGAGATCCCTGATACTCCATAAAGACCAGAATTTTATACTACTGAGGAGTTAGAGGAAGAAAAGAATAAGCTGAGGGCCTTGTAAGATGAATTAACTAATCATTTTAGAGAAAAACTTAGAAGAAAATCTTATATCTGGTAGATAAGATTAATTGGCCAGCATTCTATGAGCAATTAGTAAGCATATTGGATATGTGGAGAGAAATCAAAGATGTTGAGGAGATTTTGAAACCTATAATGTGTAAATGGGATGGAAGAGATAAAGATATCACCCATTTATGCATTTTAGTTATTGACTTATCTTGTAAACAGATAGAAAAAACTTTTGATATAACTAGTAATATATCTAATTTTGAAAATAAGAGGTAGGCAGTGCAAAAAAGAATAATAATTTGTTTCTCAAAATATTTAGGTGAGAAATTTGGTCTCTTACCCTAGGCACTCAAAAAGATTGAGATAATAAAAGAGAAAAAAGAGTGGGGAAAAGAATTAAATAATTTATTGTGCAAAAGAATAAATGAAGTTAGTAATGAAGAAGGACATGTGCTATGGGCAAGCATAAATGAATAATTTTTTATAGTGCAATTGTTTTACAATTCCCTCAGAAAGGAATTTGTTGAAATAAATGAATTAGGGAATTGGGTGGTTAAAAAGCAACAAAAAATCTTGAGCTTTGATTGGCCTGACAATATAGTCTTCAAAAAATGGATGGATGATTTTGTCCATTCAAAATAAATGGAAATAGCAGAAGATGATGTGGACCAAGATGAGGACCAAATAGATGACACATTAGTGCATGCACAAGAAGACAAAGAAGAACAACCAACCCCAGTGGAAAGCACAGTGGTCCTAACTGATGATGTGTCAGAAGAAATCTCAAACATAACTATTATTTTAACAGTACATGATGATGCAAGTGGAGATCCTCGAGTTGAAGTGAACTTGCAGAGATCAGAGCTAAGACACATCATTGGCAAACTTAATGGCTACATATTTCAAAGATTCAAAATAGTTAAAAAGCCAATCATGGAATTTATAGTATTTGAAAGTGTAATAGAAAATAAGCCCACCAAAAGGAATATTATGACATTGTCATGAGCCATGATTAATGTATTCCTTATTTATAAACATATGCCTATGTTTGTTAATTATTTGAGTTAATACTTTAAATATAGCACTATTGTTCAATTATATCAATCAATAGCATACAAATTATAATTAATAGTAATGTTGAATTAATGATCCCAGAGCAAAAATGTTGATCATTCCTCTTCATAATTATATTAAAAATATATTACTCATTACAAAATACACTAATTAAATAAATACTATCATAAACTATACATTAACCTTTACCATTACTATCAACTATAAATACTTTCAATTCAATAAAATAAAACAAACCTAAACCTAAACCTAATTAGCCACATAACATTCAATAACAACAGAAAAGCATCATATATTGTGGGCACAACTTTTCATCACATCTGCTCAAAATAATATTAATTAGGGTTAGGTCAAATTTGAAATGGACATCGAAAAAGAGCAATGAGTTCGATTAATAAGGAAGAGCAGATTATACATTCATGTGAAGATCTGCGCATGTATACAAGCTATCATCTAGCACCCAAGGACCAACCATCCCTGTGTCACGATTTTGATAAGGTCTGCATCTAAGGAATACAACTGTACAAGCCAAACAACGCTCACGTTACCCTATGCAAAGGCTGATGTCAGATACAACAGGTGTGAATAGAATTGACTTTCACAGTAGTCTGTATTTAATGCATATACATATAATTTGATAAGAACGATTGATGTAAATTTATAGATAAAGGTATAGGCATCAATTTGTATTTGAAATTCCACCCATGAATTATATGTTACACGTTAATCCATAAATTAGTCCAAATCTATTGCATTCAAAGAATATAGATAGAAATGATAAATGAATTAAATAAAGCAATGCATATGAGTAAAGGAATAAACATTAAAGTGATATTGGAAATGTCATTAAAGATTGATAAATACTATAAGTTATTATATATATGTATATATATATGTATGTATGTATGTATATGTATGTGTGTGTGTGTGTATATATGTGTATATGTATATATATATGTATATGTATATGTATATGTATATCTCTGTGTGTGTGTGCGTGTGTAATGAAACATACACAAGTATAGATGTTAAACATAAATAATGTTGATTTAAGGAAAACACGTATAACATTTTAAAATATAGCAATTAGAATACATTTCAACTATAGTACATAGAGTCTATCTTTCATCCGAATTACAAAATCTTAAGATAGGGAGTTGGTGGAGGGAGAGGTAGAGTAAATTTAGGCACATGATGGATATCCTCCAGGGAACCGCTTGTAGCTTGTTTTACTTTCCCTTTGCACCGTAAATCTTCCATCTCAAGATGATCGTAACAAGGAGAGAGAAATTTGTCTATGTACTATAAGAAGAAATCTTCCAAATGAACTAAGTAAATTAAATTAAATACTCATCTCCTCAAACACTTTAATAACAATGATGGTCATAGGTTTGCTAAATTTTGGATGATTCCCTAACTTATGCCCAAATTTTGAATTTTAGGTCAAGGGGTTAAAAAGGGGTCATCACAAGTGTTATCAGAGCATGATCCTGCCATCCTGAAAATATAGTAAATGAGAAAAGGAGCAAAAATGAGCGAACAATTATCTAATGAACTTAGGAATATTATGGAATAGACAAACTAAACTTTAGTAGAGCAAATAGAGAGATCAAACCAAGCACTTCTCCAAGCACTGCAAAACATGGGAAATTCCATAAACAATCTTAAAAACAATAATTATGGTGGAAGAGACATAAATTCAAACCACTCAGAAAATAATTGAGCTTCATCATCTTAGGTACCCAAACCCCCTTTCTTACCTAGGAAGAAACCCTCAATGGAAGGAGAGGGACAAACAACCAATAATGCTATTGAGAATGCAAGAGCTTATGCCAGCCTTGAACCAAAAATTAGAGAGCTAGTAACATTTAGAGAATTCTGTGAAGCCAACATGCAAGAAACTCCTAGGAGAGAAAGAAGACATCAAAATCAAGATTTTAAAAGCAAAGTAAATAAAGTAACACTTCTCAATTTTGACGGATTAGAAAAGACTACTACATGCGCTTGGCTACAAAAATTGAATACTTATCTTACCCTTAGTCTGATGACAGAAGAAGACACACTTCAATTTGTGATTCTTCACTTAGAGGGAATGACACACGATTGGTGGCACCATGGCCTCGTTACTCAAGGGCATCAAAATATCACTTCTTACGAAGAATTATCTCAAAAACTTATTAAGCGATTTGATAGAAGGCATCCCCAAGAGGATTTTAAGTAATTAACTCAAATAAGGAAGCAAGGAATAGTGGAGGATTATAATAAAGAATTCCAAAAGATTTCAGTCCAAGTCACAAAAGTAGATGACGAATGCTCTACATACTTGTTCATAGAAGGATTAAAAGATTCATTAAAGGGTCTAGTAAGTGCCCTAAAACCTTCATCCTTAGACGATGCTTTTGAAATAGCACTAAGACTAGAGGTCTCAACCACAAATAACAAATCATGGAATAAGCCTAATATAAAATCTCACAAAAAAGATAAATCATACAAAAAATTTGTTCCTACAAGGGACCAAGAGGAGCTAAAGAAAAAGAATTTATGCTTCAAATGCCAAGAGCCATGGGGGCCAGGCCATAGCTACAACCAAAAAAGAAACCCTTGTCGCAATTGCGGTGTAGACTGGGTGCCAAGACATAAATGTGGAAAGAGAGGCCACATCCAAAGAATGGTAGAAGATCTTGAGGAAGAAAATGTTAATAAGAAGGCAAAATATGATGAAAGTAATGAAATGGAAGAAGAAGGAGAAGAACATGGAGTGATAGCCACTATCACTTCATCCTCTAAGCATCGAATCTTAAGAATTAGGAGCACTCTCAATGGGCAAAAAGTCATTGCACTAGTGGATAGTGGAGCATCCCATAACTACATTGATGAAAAACTAGTCAATAAAATGAAGTTAAAAATAGAAAAGATCAAGGGTTTTACTACTGCTCATGCCACAAGATCATTGGTACGATGTACAAAGATGATTCCACAACAAGAAATCACTTAGGAAGAAAGCACACCATCAAAGAGGACCTGCATGTGGTTCCACTAGACTTAGATTTAATTTTGGGGGCTCCATGGATATTTTCTTTGGGATGTTTTAAATTTGACCTTCCAAACTTGAAGATCCAATTTGAGCACAAAGGGGAAGAAATAACATTGGAAGGAATACCTGATGGTTCTGTGAAACTAATCTCATGCAAAAGAATAGACAGAATATTATGGCATGGTCAAGGAGAGTGGGTTGCACAATGTTTAGAACTAAGAATATCTACTCCACAAGAATCAACCATCCATATAGATACTGAACCCATCATTAAGAAACTTCAAAGGGTGTTTGAAGAAATTCCACCAGGATTACCACCCAAAAGAGGATTTGAACACATTATAGAATTGGAAAAGGATGCTAAACCAGTGATTACCACCCCTTACTGACATCCTCAAAAATATAAAGATGAAATTGAAAAAGCCATTCAAGAACTCCTAGAAATGGGACATATTCAACCTAGTTCTAG
Source organism: Cupressus sempervirens (assembly GCA_028749045.1). Lineage (NCBI taxonomy): Eukaryota > Viridiplantae > Streptophyta > Pinopsida > Cupressales > Cupressaceae > Cupressus > Cupressus sempervirens. The sequence goes on along the minus strand of CM053786.1, from coordinate 856,226,656 downwards.
TCCTTTTGCATCACCAGTGGTACTTGTGAAAAAGAAGGATGGGACAATGAGAATTTGTATAGATTATAGAGCACTACATAAGAAAACTATTAAGAATCACTATCCCATTCCTAGGGTGGATGAACTCATAGATGACTTCATGGAGTAGTGCATTTTTCTAAGATTGATTTATGATCAAGATACCACCAAATTAGAATGAGGAAGGAGGATGTTCCCAAGACAACATTTAGATGTCATTATGGGCATTTCGAGTTTCTAGTTCTACCCTTTGGCCTCACTAATGCCTCGGCCGCCTTCCAATCATGCATGAATCATATCTTCTGGAAACAACTCAGGAAATTTCTCCTTATTTTCTTTGACAACCTTCTTATCTATAGCGGGTCATGGTCAAAACACCTCCAACACATTGAAGAAGTCCTAAGCATATTAGAATCTGAATCCTTATTTGCAAAAGCATCAAAATGTGAATTTGGGTTAGAAGAAATTCTCTATCTGGGTCATAAAATCAGTGCCAAGGGTGTAAGCATGGATGAATAAAAAGTTAAAGCAATAAGGGAATGGCCAAAACCCAAAACCCTAACTCAACTTAAGGGATTCTTGGGCTTATGCGGCTACTACAGGTGATTTGTGAAGAATTTTTCCAAGTTAGCATTCCCTTTGACAGACTTAACAAAAAAAGGAAATTTTGGATGGAACGAAGCAGCCTAGGAAGCTTTTGAAGAGGTAAAGGAAAAAATGAGCTCTTGCCCAATCTTAGTTGTTCCAGATTTTATACTACCTTTTAAATTACATTGTGATGCTTCTGGTGAAGGAATTGGGGCAATACTAATGCAAAACAAACACCCTATTGCTTTTGAGAGCTGAAAACTTTCAAAGATAGAAAGGCACTACTCAATCTATGATAAGGAAATGTTGGCTATCATGCATGCATTAGAAAAATTCAGACAATACCTAGTATGTGGAAGGTTCAATATTAAAATAGACCATAACAGCTTAAGTTTCTTCATGAATCAGAAAGACCTTAATGATCGCCAACAGAAATGGGTACGTACAATCCAAGCATATAATTTTGATATTGAGTATGTCAGAGGAACCCATAATGTGGTAGCAGATGCTTTATCTCGGCAAGGCCAATTGAATACCCTTACTAGTATCACAGACGATTGGAAAAATGAAATTGTTGCAAAATATGCTAAGGATCCAAGAACTAATGAGATCATGGAGGGAAATATACCCAATGATGAATTCAAAATCATTGAATAACTCATACTATATTGGGGAAGAATACTGCTTGTAGAAAATTCCAAAGTTAAAGGAAAAATTATGAAGGAATACCATGACAAGCCTCTATCTAGACACACTGGATTCCACAAGACTTACAAGAAGATAAGAGAGAGTTACTCTTGGAAAGGCCAAAAGAAGTACATTATGAAATATTTCCAAGAATGTATGACATGCCAAAAGAATAAGTCTGAACAGAACTACCCAGCTGGTTTATTACAACCATTACCCATCCCAAACCAAAAGTGGGAAAGCGTTTCCATGGATTTCATTACACGATTACCAAAGGTGTAAGAAAGAGATTCCATCCTTGTAGTGGTAGATAGGTTGACCAAATATGCACATTTATTTCCAATATCCGTACATTATAAGGCACCACAAATAGCAAAGTTATTCTTCAAAGAAAATTTTAGGCTGCATAGGTTACCAAAGAATATTATTAGTGACAAGAAAACAAGTTTCTCATCTTATTTTGGAAAGAACTTTTTTAGTTAGCTGGAACTGAATTAACTCCCAGCACCAGTTATCATCCCCAAATGGATGGACAAACCAAAATTGTTAATAAATGGATAGAAGGTTATCTCAGAAACTATGTGACAAGATAGCAAAATGCATGGATTAGATGGTTATACTTAGGAGAATACTACTATAATAACACCCATCACCTGTCAATTGGGATTAGTCCATTTAAAGCATTATATGGATATGAGGCCACTACATTTGGAGATCTGATTATTCAAGAGAGCAAGGTACTAAGAGCCAAGGATTTCATCCAACAAAGCATTGATATTATGAAAACTCTAAAGGATAATCTCCACCATGCTCAAAACCAACATAAAATATATGTTGATCAGAAGCAAGTGGAAAAGATGTTTGAAGTTTGAGACTTGATATTCTTAAGACTCCAACCCTACAAACAATCTTCACTCAAGGTCAGTGGAGCAGAAAAATTAAAACCACGTTTCTATGGACCATATCAGATATTAAGAAAGGTAGGAGAAGTTGCCTACAAGATAGAATTACCTGAGAACAACAGGATTCATAATATCTTTCATGTATCCAGGCTTAAGAAAGTCCTCGGGAAACATATAAGCCCTTGTAGCGATCTGCCACCGCTAGACAATGAAGGAAAACTCATCTTGGAGCCTAAGGTCATTCTTGAAAGGTGTGACAGGAGACTAAGGAACATGACTATTCCAGAATAGTTAGTGAAATGGAAAAGAAGTCATTTCTTAATCAGCATTGCTTGGGGACAAGCAAATTCAGGAAGGGGGGACTATCATGAGCCATGATTAATGTATTCCTTATTTATAAACATATGCCTATGTTTGTTAATTATTTGAGTTAATACTTTAAATATAGCACTATTGTTCAATTATATCAATCAATAGCATACAAATTATAATTAATAGTGTTAATGTTGAATTAATGATCCCTGAGCAAAAATGTTGATCATTCATCTTCATAATTATATTACAAATATATTACTCATTCCAAAATACACTAATTAAATAAATACTATCATAAGCTATACATTAACCTTTACCATTACTATCAACTATAAATACTTTCAATTCGATAAAGTAAAACAAACCTAAACCTAAACCTAATTAACCACATAACATTCAATAAAAATGGAAAAACATCATATATTGTGGGCATGACTTTTCATCATGTCTGCTCAAAATAATATTAATTAGGGTTGGGTCAAATTTGAAATGGACATCAAAAAAGAGCAATGAGTTCGAGTAATAAGGAAGAGCAAATTCTACATTCACGTGAAGATCTACACACGCATAGAAGCTATCATCTGGTGCCCAAGGACTGACCATCCCTGCGTCACGGTTCTGATAACCTCTGCGTCCAAGGAATACAACCGTACGAGCCAAATAGTGCTCACGTTACCTTGTGCAAAGGTTGATGTCAGATACAACAAGTGTGAATAGAATTGACTTTCACACTAGTCCGTATTTAATGCATATACATATAATTTGATAAGAATGATTGATGTAAATTTATAGATAAAGGTTGGGTGTCAATTTGTATTTGAAATTCCACCCATGAATTATACGTTACATGTTAATCCATAAATTAGTCCAAATCTATTGCATTCAAATAATATAGATAGAAACGATTAATGAATTAAATAAAGTAATGCATATGAGTAAAGGAATAAACATTAAAGTGATATTGGAAATGTCATTAAAGATCAATACATACTATAAGTTATTTTATGTATATATGTGTGTGTGTGTGTGTGTGTGTGTGTGTGTGTGTGTATACATATATATATATATATATGTATATACACATATATATATATATATATATATATATATGTGTATATACATATATATATATATGTATATACACACATATATATATATATATGTGTGTGTATATACATATATATATGTATATATACATATATATATATATATATGTGTATATACATATATATATATATATACATATATGTATATATACATATATATATATGTGTATACACATATATATATATGTGTATACACATATATATATGTGTATACACATATATATATATGTATATATACATATATATACATATATATATGTATATACATATATATATGTATATGTATATATATATATGTATATATATATATATGTATGTATATATGTATGTGTGTATATATATATATGTATATATGTATATGTATATATATACATACTATAAGTTATTATATACATACATACATACATACATACATACATACATACATACATACATACATACATATATATATATATATATATATATATATATATATATATGTTTATACACACACACACACACACACACATATCGAAACATACACAAGAATAGATGTTAAACATAAATAATGTTGATTTAAGGAAAACATGTATAACATTTTAAAATATAGCAATTAGAATACATTTCAACTATAGTACAGAGAGTCTATTTTTCATCCGAATTATGAAATCTTAAGATAGGGAGTTGGTGGAGGGAGAGGCGGAGTAAATTTGAGCACATGGCGAATATCCTCTAGGGAACCACTTGTAGCTTGTTTCATGCACCCTTTGCACCATAAATCTTCCATCTCAAGATGATCATAACAAGGAGAGAGAAAGTTGTTTGTGTACTATAAGAAGAAATCTTCCAAATGAACTAAGTAAATTAAATTAAATACTCGTCTCCTCAAACACTTTAATAACAATGATGGTCATAGGTTTGCTAAATTTTGGATGATTCCCTAACTTATGCCCGAATTTTGAATTTTAGGTCAAGGGATTAAAAAGGGGTCATCACAGATATAAAGTTTTTTTGTTGCACAAAATTTTGTCTTTTATGACAATAACAAATGTAAATTTTTTTCTTCTAAATGACAACTATCAATTCCCTATGCTTGAAGCTTGTTGCATCTCACCCTATATAAGTGAGATTCCAAGGCTAGAGAAAGGGTCTGAGTTATTGCATAATTTTAGTTTTTACTAAATTTGTTCGGTCCAATTTCTTGGTGTAAACTTTATGATATTTTTCTTTGCAAATATCTAAGAATACATTAATCTTGGAGGAACTTGAAGTCTAATCTTGAGTCATTCTGAGTTTTGTTTCAATTTTATATGATTTTCAAAGGAAATTAATACCAAGATGAACTATCCCCATATCTATTTTGGCTGAATTTTCTCTCCATTTTTATTACTTGGTAATTTTGAATTTGTATGAGAAAACCTTGTTCAATTGAATGCAATTAAATCACGTTGTATGTCAATTCACTATTTCTTTTAATTCAATGAATTAAGTAAATTCTTCAGTGAGATTGATAGCGTTTCCATGGTAATAGGAAGGATGTTTGTAAGAATGATTTTCAGTGAGAATTGCTAATAGTATTGATTGTAATGCAATCAATTAGATCTCAAAATTGAATGGACTTTGAATCCCAATGGATAAGATGTTGATCCATTGATTCAGTTTGCAGATGGAAAGATCATGAACAAGCATCAAGCTTAAATTTGAAATCAATTTTAATTTACTATTTGAAGAATGTCAGTGCTAGTCAACACTTGTTTGCTTTTAATCCCTGCGTTTTAGTTAGCTGTTATTGCCCATAATTATTTGTAAATCTAAGAAGAATTGTGATCAAATCTGCTATAAGGGATGTGTATTGTTTTGAAATATAATGGAATGAATAACATATGTATGTAATATTAGTTTGAAAATCTTCCATCCCTCAGGTGCACCCGCCTTCGTTTTGCAGAGCCTAAAGAGTAGAAAATCTCTTATGATTTGGTTGAAGTTGGGTCCATATGTGAAGAACAATTAGCTTGTATTAGGAAGTAGTTGATCCTTAGGTTATTGTGATCTTTATTATCTTGATATTAAGTATGTTGTTGCTTAATAGTTAAAAAAACACCAACAAAAAGAAACAAAACAAATAAACTACCTTTGCACTATGAACCATAATTCTATTAAAAGATGAAATATAAACATATATGATAATGGACCAAAACATAATAAAAGCTTCAATAATATAAAAGATATGACAATTACTTTTACCTTACTGTGTTTTTTAAAATTAAATTTAAATACAAAATAATCAATAATATTTAATTTAAAGAATATAAATAATGTTCAGAAAAATATTAAATTATTAAAACTCTAATTTTCTTTAATAAGTACATATATATATATATATATATATATATAATGGATTAAAGTGTCATTTTTTTTTCATGTAAATGGGTTAGTCAAATCTTTGAGATCATTTAAAGGAGAAAACATTTCTCTTTTATGGAATAGATCACATGATGTGGTTCAAATGTTTTATGCAAAATAATATACACATAATCTAATCTACAAGTAACACTACGATAATAAAAACTTAGACATTTATTAAGAAAAAGTTTAACGATCATTTATCTTTTATCTATTTTTCCTTGTACTCTCTCATTCTGATGATGGATCACCAGCATGAGTTTAAAATTTTGATGCAAAAAAATGCACAATTGAATCCATATCTATAGGTTACAATAAGATTGTTTTCAAAGATTTATTAATAACAAGGTTAGTCATCAAGATTCAACTATGAAGTTTTTGGAACAAACTCATTAACCTATGTTTCATGAGTAGTGTTTCAAACTAATTGATATATCTCATGAGAATGATGGAATACAAAGCCACTCATTTTATGTAAATGATGCACACAAAGGTGAAGCACCAAGACATCTTGGGAGGTCATCCATCCTAGTACTACTCCAACATGAGCATTCGTAAGTGCATAGTTTCCTCCATGGTTAAATACACTTCATTTGCAAACCCATTTGCAAAAAAATCACAAAGTTGTGCACCTTGTGAACAATCATTAAAAATACCCTTAAGCTCATCAAATGGTAAGTAGGAGATATGTTTTCAAAACAAGTCAAACTGTGATATTTCTATCAAGGTTTAATTGTGTAATTTTTTAGTCAAACTCATTGGCCCATGTTTCATGTGTAGTGGTTCACACAAATCAATCCCTCATGAGAATAAATTGAACACATCACACTTAGTGGATCTAGGTGATGAACATAGAGGTGAAACATTGAGACTTCCCAAAAGGTCATCCATCCTAGTACTACTCTCACTTGAGTGTTCTTAACTATGAAGTTTCCTCCATGGTTAAACCCACTATTTTTGCAACTCCATTTGTAAAACCTTCACCAAGTGATGTGTCTTAATGAGATATTCATTAGAAAATTCTTTTAGCTCAACAATTGGTAAGTATGAGATATTTTTCCACAAGTCAAATTGTGATATTGCTATTCAAGTTCTGTGTAGTTTTTTAGTTATGGGTAAGTGCACCAAGATGTTGTGCAAAAAGGTGGACACCATGAAAAAAAATCAAAATGACCTATAATGCGATCATGTTATGTAAAAGTCTCATTAAATCTCAAAATGAGGCTTGGCTTGGTAACAAGCCATAACACGAACACATTTTTACTTACTCAAAATGTGATAATGTTTTTCCTATTATGACTATTTTTCTTTACTATGCATAACACAATTGCATTTTATTGAAATAAAAGTGTGATCATATTTAGCCTTGGTAATAGACATTTTAAATGACCCAAAGGCTTGGTTTGACATTTTCCCTCCATTTTCATTGCTTTAGACATTTTTCATCCTTGAAGATCAATTATTGTCTTTGACTTCATCATGTTTGCAAATGGTGAAGTGGGTATCTCTAAAATTACCTCCATTAACTCCCAAATTTTCTTACCTTTCTAACCATATAATTTTTAAAATTTTTTGACAAGACAACCATTGTGAAGTTGATTTTTTTGTATTAGTATCTTAACATTCCTCTCAGACACATGTCTACCATTTTTAAAAGTTATCTTAATCTATTTAACCAAATAGAAAATAAATTAAATATTATTGTTTTACACTTGATTCTATACACTTTAAAAAAAAATATTGATATTAGATTATTTTGATGCAAGTTATGCCCAACGTACGAAGAGGTGTCATAATTCCAGGATGGAGTCACTCTAAAAAATCATAGAAAAAAACTACTTGGCAGAAAATTATGAAAAAAATAGACAACTTCTAGATCTCACTCTTACATGTCATCTTACCAAAGGGTTTTCCAAAATAATAAATATAACTATATGCTTTGTCAAGTGCATGTAAACAACTATGTTATATTTTTTAGCAAAAAATAGGAACAAGTTTTTGTGCATGTGGGGTTTGGCCCTCTTAATCCATTTTTAAAAACCCTATAAACTATATTCAAAGTACTACAAATTTCATGTTTTACACATTTTCTCATTTTAAGTATATAATCCTCAAATGGGTCTTCGAAGATCAGGTTTACCTAATTTTAGAAAAAAAAGTGTCCACGTATACCCCACTTTTTGCACTTACCCTTACAATCATTTCTTTTTATCCACTTTTCCTTGTATTGTCTCTTATTCTCATCCTCATCATGGATCATGTGGTGTGAATCCGAAATGTTAATGTTAAAAAAAATACAATTGAATCCAAAAAATACACAAAATTTATGAAGCGTAAAAGTTTGCAAAATCTTAATTTAAAAAAAAAAAAACATTATTTAAGAGTTCCTCCTATTTATTATTACTAGCAATCACACCTTAGTGTGTAATGTGTACACCAAATAGATATGGAAGGTCAAATAAGTGTTTGTTGTTTTGTTCTGATCCCCCTCTCATTCTCTCTATATATCACTTTCTCTCTATCAATCTATCTCACCATCTATATATTTTTCTATCTCTCCCTCTTTCATTCTCTCCTCTCTATATATTAATATCTTCCATTTCACATCTCTCTCTCTCTCTCTCTCTCTCTCTCTCTCTCACACACACACACACACACACACACACACACACACACACACACAGACAAGTTTGAGAAAATGTGTACACAATGGGTGATGGGTTATTTTTTACCATGTTCTGTGTTAGCAACCATTATGCCAATGAATTGTGCTATGGCTATTATTCATTATATTTGATTGTGATCTATAATTTATTTTTTCATATATGCCAAGTAGATTACTTTTCATCTAAGAACAACATGGAGTACATTATTTTTAAATGTTATTAATAGTTAATGCATGATAAAGAGAAAATAATTTAATATCAAATGTTTAGTTGGAAATCTGATTAAAAAGATCATTGATGAAGAAGATTGATTGAAAGAGGGAGATTGTTGTTAAAAGAATGTTTTCAATCATTGTTTTGTCATTGATGTCAAACTTGCTATTTGTAGGAAATGAAATTTTCTTATAAGATCCAAGTACTATCACTTAGTTGATTGATGAAAAGGATTTGATCAAAAAGATATAACAAAAGCACCTAAGGGAAAGGTTGAGTTATGGTTTTCTAATGAAGAGCAAGGATCAATTAAGATAATGGTTAAATGATGTAGTGATAACATACTTGAAGATATAGAGGCTGGCCACACTTAGAAACATTAGAGGAATAAGTTGTAATAAGGTTGATTGAAAAGCTTAAACTAAGTTCATCAGTGGGTGCTGAGCAAGCTAGTTTAAGCCAAGCAAATTTTTAGTTGGAGCCAAGAAAATGCAAAACCTAGTGTGTGCTGAGTGAACTTCAAGTGCTGAGTAAAGTTCAAGTGCCAAATGATATAGAAGGAGCCGAGTGTCAGAAAAATCTTAGTAGGTGCTGAACATCAGTAAAACATAGTTGGTGCCGAGTAACATAGTATGTGCCAAGCACTAGAATTTCAATAGTGCCGAGCTGCATTATTATTGGAAATGTCGAAGATTCACCAAATCTGAGCTAACAGAATTGTTACCTTGAATTTTGTTAACTAGTTGGAGGATAAGGATGATGAGCTGGTGGCACAAAATTTTATGTAAACCATTTTTGACTGAATTTAAGAGGATTCTTCATGATGTTTCTAGAAGGAACAAAATGTGGGTTAGATTCAATGAATCCTACCTAATCCATATGAATTGAAATTAAAGGAGGGAAGAATTGAGTGGGAAAAGAAACTCCAAGACTTCTATTTAAGGAGTCATAGACCAAGAAGCAAGAGCTGTTGGTGTGGCAAATTGCGAAGTGGTTGAAGGGTGTCAAGGAGAAGGCATCTAGGAGAAGGAAGAACAGAGCACAGAGACTCTCCTTCGACAAGTGGTCTGAAACAGAGAATTGCACTGGTACATTGAACATGGAGACTCAAGAAGACAAAACTTGAAAGGAGGGCAAGCTGTCAGAGTTGCAGAGACTGCAAGCCAGGCAATGTTATGAGCTGAAGAGTGATCTGAGATCTACAAGATAAGTTGTGAATTATAATCAGGTCAAAACCCCTTATTGTTACTCTCTAGCAATTATATCAATTAGGGTAAAGGAAAATTCTATGGACTTAGGTTGGTTTAATAGCCATTTTAAAATCATTTAACAATGTGGCATTCGGAGTGAATGTTCTAAAGTCCTCTAACCAGGCCCACTTCTAACAAGGTGGTTAAATCCTTTAACCAAGTCACATTTAACAGTGTGTTGTAGCCTTTAATAGGGTAGGCCTTTCACAGGGCACCATTTTAGAAGGGTGAGAATTAAGTAGCATGTTACTTGTGGTTTTTCCCAAATTGGGTTTTCACGTAAATCACTGTGTTATGTGTTGAACTTTTTATATGTTATGCTTGCATGTTGATTTACAGTAACTTGCTGAATAGGAAAGTTAAAGTTTGGATGAATGAACAAGTTTGGTGGGCACACTTTACTTGATGAAAAGTTTGAATTGGACATATGGACTTTGAATAACTTATTCAACCCCTCCCCCCCTCCCCTTAATTATTCTAAAGCATTTCTAACATGTTTTATATGTATATCCATTTATTATTTAATTATAAATATGCTTTATTATAAGAATAATTATCTTGCACATTCATCTCCCTCTTGTGCTCCATGTCCCTCTCTTTCCCTCTCTCAATCTTTCCCCCATCCTATTAGCTATTTATGTGCATTTACCTCTCTCGTCACTTTTCTTCCTATATTTCTCTATATCTCCCTTTCATCTCAATATCTCTACATCTCCATATTTATTCCCCCATCTTTTCTACTATATATGCCTACAAGTATGAAATCTATAATGCTAAATAAGCATGTGCACCACAAATAAAACTTAAGAGTATGCAATTTGTAATGTTAAGAGAATAATATTTGAAATCCACATACACTACAATGAATATATTCATTTTATTTTTTCAATATATCCTTCATGATGAAAAATCATACATACTATCAAAAGCATCGTGAACAAGTATATGTATCACAACTTTATACAAAAGAAATGTCACATTGAATGAAATAAACATTTATGCTTTCATACAAATGTTTCCATTTTCCTTATCTATTTTAGTCATGTATTGCCTCATGCATTTATACTATGCTTTGATTTTGTACTAAAAATTTGTAATAACTACACATTTTTTTGATACATTCTTGTAAATGCAAACTTACACTTTTCATCATCTTTTTTTTTAAGAAGATATAAATTCTAGGCGAAATGTATGTTACATTGAATGAAGTAGACATGCGATTACATATAAAAGTCACATTTATCTGTCTTCTTAGTTGTATACTTCATCATGTATTTATACAAAACTTGCATTTTATGGTTTAGTAGTACTTTTAATACACATTTCCTTGATCTTTGAAAGATATTACTTTCCACAACAAAGTCTATTGGTTCATCTGTTGTAATTAGTCATAGACAAGAATTTGTAGAATATATTTTTCTAAAAGTTTCTAAAGTATTTTCATCCAATTCACTTTCAGAGTAACTTGCAACCAATGTAATTGATTAAAGCACATTTATTTGATGCATCATGAAAAACAATTCTCGTGTCATTTGTTCTTTATCAAATTTGAATTCGTATGTAGCAAAGGAGTTAAAACTACCACATTGAACAACATTTTTCTTTGAAGAATACCCACCCATTTTTCCAAAGCTCCCATTTTGGTACAAGGAGGTGCTGCATTTTCTTGACTTCTTTTAAAGACATTCAACAAATTCATTTTGTACATATTCTATAAACATTCCATTCCATTAAATGACATATGGTTGAGACATTTTGTCAAACAATTCCTATGCCTTTTACATGCTTCCACATGCCTACCAAACTAGATGTAACAACAAAATTCACTAAAACTCCTCTATTCATTATGCTTTGATGAATGTCCATTCCCCTTATCAAAATCTCCCATTTTAACATATGCAAGGAGTGTCATGGAAAAAGTTCTAGAGAATGGATTTGCACTTGCTTTCTTTGAATATTTCTAAAGATTTTTCATCAAATCCATTTTGTATATATCCTGTGATAATTGGAGTCCAGAATAGGAAACTTCTGTCAGGCATCATGTCAAATCGGCATAGGCGGTTTCAGTGAAGAATACAAAAGAAATCTAGAAGGAAGACGACGGTTGAAGTAAAGGCATCCAAATAGAAAGCGAGAATAATGTCATGGGTGAATACCAAGTGCCCAGTAAAGCTTCTGGGTTGCCGAGTCAATGGTAACCAACAACATTCTATCTCTAATTCTTTCCTAGATCGTTCACCCTAACAAACTAGGTGTTATTTTGAACCCTACCGAACAAGGCATCATTATGAAGCAAAGAGCTTATTTTCTAAGGAAAGATAGCTATTCCAAGGAGCGTATGCCTTCAAGCTATTTGGGATTTGATTATTCTATTGATTCAATTTTTGTGGAAATTACATCTGTACACAAAATATATGACCATGTAATTCATCCCAGCCATACACGTATGTGCTACTCATCGATGGTATTTCTGTCATGACCCACTTTTGCTTGTCTGAATAAATTGGCATTCTAATTGCCATGTGGATCGGTGAATCCAATTTTTGATAACAACTTTTCTATACAAATATAAACAATGGAAGGGGGCAAAAACAATTGGGTTAGTTATGCACCCAGGATTGGAGAAAATTATTAAAAAAATACCCAATCTTGAAGTTTGGGGGGCTGTTGACGGTGGTTTGGAAACTACAGAAATTGGGAAAATAGCAAACTACCAGAACACAGAGCAAAAAACAAGAAGACACAAATGACTAAAGAGCTAGCGTTGGTAGATTTGTTAACCATGCTCCTTGTTAATCACACAAATTTGGAACAGTATGGAGAATTTGGAAGGGAGATAGGAGAAGCTTCAGTCAAGATATCATTGGGGATAATAGTGAACTAGAATTGTAAGACTAGTGTTGGAAATTTAAACGTCAAACACCTGTAGGTTGTCCTCAAGCCCCACGCCCATCTACCCTGTCAGGTCACCGCAGGCATCCATGAACGGCAGGCATTTATTTTTGGTAGGTGAGATTTTGAATTTGAATGTTGAGAGGGAAAGGAAGGATGTGACAAAAGGAATGTTTATTCATTCATTTGTAGAGTTCAAACAGATCAAGCAGATCAGAAGTTGCAGAGGAGAGCAAAGCAGAAGAAGGAAGAAGAAAAGAAGTTTGTGCCTGCAGTTGCACGTGTTTCCCCTGTTCTCTTTGAAGCAGTGATTGCTCCAAGCACCATTGTATGCAGCCATTAGAGTTGCAAGTTTAAAGTTTATTGAAGTTTGAAGTTTTACCAGTTTAGGGTTGTTTTAGGGTTTTCTAGTTGAAGCTGAATGCTCCCAGATTTTGTAATAGTTTAAATCAAAGATTGAATAGAAGGCAAGCAGACATACTTGAATCCATTGCTCTTCCCTTGTATGTTGCATTTGAGTAATTTGTTTGAAAGCTTAAAGCTTTGGCTTTCTGGTTTTAATAGTGAAAGCATTCACATTGGAATTTCTTAAGTCATAATTTTTCAATTGAACAGAACACTCGGCATCCTCTTTCTCAATTGGAGCCGAGCTCACTCGGCATCTATTGTTGCCGAGCATTTCCTTTGGAGCCAAGCTTACTCGGCATCCATTGTTGCCGAGTATTATTTCTTTGAGTGCTGAGCTAACTCGACACCTGTTGCCTATCACTCGGCACCATCAAGTGCCGAGCAATCTATCACTCGGCACCTTCAAGTGCCGAGTAAAACTGGCACTTGGCACCTTCATGTGCCGAGCAACTTTTAAGTGTCGAGTAAAATTTTAGGTTTAGGGTTGTGAGTGTTAAATTTAATTTAATATATTTCTCACAACTAGGTGCCTTTCCTTTTAAAATTTTCCCCCAAACAATGATGATAATGCTCAAGTGTTCTTGATTGAAACTCATTTATGTACAATTATCATTATGAGTCATACACGAGGCTTCCTATATAGCATTTTAATGGGGTTTGCTAATGAAAATCATCTTGAAGACTCTTTGATTATTATTCTACTACCCTCACCAATATCTTCCTCAACGTTATATAGACTATCAAATTGCATTCAAGTGTGTTTGACCTAGTGTTGGTGAATCTATTATATTGCTTGTTTCAAATTAGTATTAATGGCTGAACGATAGTACCCTCTTCAACTGAGCCACCAAACTCATAATTTTTGTGAATATTAGACAACCTAGGGCGTGATATGCTTGGTAAAATATCTGGAGAGCGCCGCTTTGTTGTTGGGAGTTGGGGTGTAGAATAAAAAAGCTTGACTTCTGAAGGTTTAAGGCCAATGTCGCTAAAAGCTATGCAACATATGTTTGAAAATACCATTAGCAGAAAAGTTGTCAAACGGATTTGGAAGAGTGTTTTCCCAACTAAAATGGGGAATAATAGTTATTGGGTCAAGTGGCCTTAAAAGATGTAGAAACCCTTTTGGAAACTTAACTAAAAATAGTACAACAAGTTTTGATATCTAATCATAAAAAGAAAATGTGGAAAATCATCAATTTAGTAATTAATTATTAATCATTTTATTCAAGAAAATCCTTATAGAGGTGGTAGAGTCTATATTTAGCTTTGTTAAAGTTTCAAATTGTTGTCTTATAAATTATATGGGAATGTGATTAATACTTATCACTACATTATAACTATCATTGTGGTGATCACTCCAAAATTGAGAAATCTGTGATTTTCATTTCTTCTATGCTATAAATAACAAGACAATTATTTCCTTTAAACACATAAGGTTAGATGTTTGCACTGTTGGTCTCATTCCTTTCTTATCAAAAAATTATATATTGGGGGGATTATTTAAGAATGCTCTTTGCTTGTGGCTCGACCTCTGTCCTTTTGTATGGGGTGCATTCCATTTTTATAGGTTGCTCATACTGTGCAATTATTCTATCAACTTAGAACATTTGGAGTTACCTATATTTCAATTGGAATATTTATTGATAATTCCTTAAAAAATAAACTACTCTATTCTTAATCTAATTTAATTAGAACATTATTACTATGAATTGCTATTGTTATCAGTTGGAAATCACAGAATTTAGTCCAAAAATGCATAGAATGTGTGGTTAGTATAGTGAGAGTACTTATCTAGGATTGAATTGAAACATAGCAAGATGTTAATATTATCTTGGTTGGTTGATTTCATTATATATTTCAGGACTTAATTAGAAGTCTCTTGAATGTTGGGTCTTTGTTTTAGTAGGATTGTTGAAATTGAATGAGACTTAACAAGAACTTGTACTTAATCAGTTAATGAGCTGATATTATGTTGTGAGTAGTTAATTCATATACATAGTGGAAAGAGCCTGCTCAATGTGCATCTTTAAAGACCACGATAAGTGCTCTTATGTGATAAGGATAGTGTATTGGAATTGTCTAGCTAATAACACAGGTTTTATGAAGGAAAATGAAAGACATGGTGTTTTTTTAATTATTGATTTGATTATGCGAGTACAATGGTTTGAAAATGGTGAATAGTAAAGTCATGTGTTGCACTTCCGAAAGCATGGAAGTTTAAGTCATTTTGATGGTGGATCAAATACAATCCATTGATTGTTAAGTGCAAACCAATTATTGAATGGTATTAATTTCTTAATAAGAATCCTAGCTTATTAAGTAAAATCACCGGTAATTCTTTTCTGTCTTGAAAAGGATTTGGCATGATGGGACAAGAGTGCTTTTGTTTCTTCTTCTATCCATTTCCTTTTTGGTATGATAGAGGTGTTTTCTTGATTGGCAATAGAAAGTGGTTCCATTGCATATATAATTGGAATTGAAGCATATAGTGTTGAACATCGATTTCCTTTATTTGAATCATGTACATTGAAGGATGTTTGAAGTGTAGGTCTACATCATTGGATAAATGCCATGTTTCTCAATTATTGTTAATGATGGTTGAATACTCCATTAGAGCTTCCATATGTATTCTCCGCACTTACATCATATACTCCTTGTAAAATGGTATCTTATGAGATGAGCTCAAGATATGATGATATACTTGGAATATTATTCAAAAGTGGAATGAGTTTCATTTATGCTAGAAAGATGATATTCCATACTACACATAATTCCACTACTTTGAGTTTTACTTGTTTAGACTTCCTCGATGCGGGACTAGGTATCTTTCATAACAAGAAAGATTCTTGAAAAGCTTAATAATTTTGTGGTCGGGCGGTAAATCACTCCTAGAATATTCTCGCCCTTATGTTTCCTAAACAAGTTTTGTAACTCCTTATAGCTTGGTCATCCTATTGAAACCATCTCAGTGCTCTAGTATTCTGGTATTTGATATATGTATTCTTTGAATTTAATAATTAATAATTAATAATTAATATTGACTAATCAAAATTCAAACAACTTTGACTCTCTATAACTTCCACTTCCACAATTTATGAAGATTGGTGACATTGCCTTTTCAGGAACAGTCTTTACAATTTCCTTCTCTTCCGAGTCGAGAGTTTTGATCTTTCCAATTGGCTGTAACGTTTATGCCAAAAGGGGTTCTTGCTACTCTATGCGTAGGCTCTAAGCAGACGCACTGTAAAACCGTGGGACTGTAAAGACATTAGTTGTTTGAAGGGAATCATACTACAAAAACAACTCTATAATGAGGTGCAATCATAACTAAGAAATCATCCTTCCTAGCGCACTATTTGTTGTTCACAGAGTGGGTCTTCGTGTTAGGTCCGTTGATTCAGAGTACATAGCAGAGCACCTATTGCCCCATTTGACTCATGAATCATCAGAGCACGAAATCCTCATCGGACTCAAACACTCAAGAATCTGAGAAATTATGGAGGGGCTCCGTCCCAAATGAGCCTGAATTTCTTAGACATTATCATTTACGTCTTCTGGTCAGGTCACCTCAGATTTTTCGAATTTTCAAGGAATCAATGAGTGACTCGGATGTTCTTAATGGTCGTTCACTTCTTTTAGATGCTCTGAACCGTTGATCCGAATAATCAGTTCACACGATTCTTATAGAAAACGAATTGATTATTTATCAAGGTTAAATCGATTTGTTTGAGATTATCAACCAATTGAGATTGTTTATAATGGTTTGAGAACCCTCTCCTGTTCTACCTCATGATGGCAATCATTTATCTACTCTCTATCTAGACATCATATCATAACGTGTAAAAATAGTTGTGCTTTCATTAATGCTCACTAATGAAAAAGAATTGACCGGACGTGTAAGGTGGAGATTCAATCCAGTAGGTTATAAACTGCGTAATGGAAATTCTCTAATAAAGGTAACAAGCAGTAAAGGTGTCTTTAACAGGGAATTTAAAGGTGGACGCATCATTAATATCACACAAAGACATAAACGCGAACAAACTGCACCCAAGAGACTGTAGAAACTTTCAACTGTACAAATGAAAATAAATCAAATCAAATCGAGATGTATATTAATCCAATCATTACTACAAAAAGAGCCTCTCGGTACTAAAAATCGCTACAAAAAATGAAAGAATAAAAGAATTTGATGGAGCTTGGTGAAAGTTGATCCTCTGAAGTCGGATGCCTATGCCTGGCGACTGCATTCGGCAGGAAAACCCTGTGGGAACCTCTTACTGTCTGAACAGTAATCGTATATCATGTAATTCTTCCTCGCCCATTCGAGTTTCTGCTGTTCAGTCGATTCCAACGCCTCTGCAGTGTACCATGAATTTGCAGAGCAATCAGAGGAGGCAGAGCATGCCTCTGCTTTGAAGTTTGCATAAGACGCCACAAATGGGGATTCGCTCCAGTCGATCTTCACTGCACCGCCTCTGGTCGCCCAGTTGTCTGCGTTCCAGAGGCTCGAATATATTCTCATCGCCTGATTCTTCGGATAAGCAACGCCCAAATCCTCGCTGTTCTTGAACACTCTCACCGGTGTTCCATCCACGGAAAACCTGCACAATGTCAGAAGTGCACGTTATTATCTACAGTAATGACGATGTTAAAAGCAGGAGGGCCAGGCCAAAGAGGGATTTGACATTATCAACTCACATGATCTGCTTGGGATTCCAGAGGAGGGAGTAGGTGTGGAAGTCTGCGGTGGGGTCGAACCAGAGGTAGAATTGCTGCTCCCGATTTCCTTTGCCTTGAGAGAAGACATTGGTGTGCATTATATACGGATCTCCCGACAGGTTTCCCAAGAATTCAAAGTCTATCTCATCGTGTGTAGTCCCTTGCGAAGACAGCTGCGGCAGAACATGAACATTTTATTAGGCCATGCTCAAATTCTCACAACAAAATAGTACTACCGCCCACTGGGCAAAAAATCTAGAGGGGAGACTTACATAGTATGCGGTCACAGTGCCGGCAGAGTTACCAGGAACAAGCTTGATTTGCATATCAATTTTGCCAAAAAGATATTCATTCTTGGATTGGAACCCTGAACCTGTTTTCATACAGCAAAGGCAGGGGAGGAGATAAGAATCTGTTCCACGGACCGTAAAGAACACACACCCATGTGAAGTAAGCAAGTGAGATGAATAAAACATACCTGAGGACTGATCGAGAGTGAGCTGCAAGTGTTGGCCATTGTCGAGTATCTTAGCGCGATCATTTCCCCATGTGATGTCAAAGTCGTTGGAAAAATCAGCAGAAACAAGGTGGGAGAAAGAGAGTGCAAGGCTTAAGAGAAGGAAACACGGTAATAGATCCATTGGAAACTCGATACAACAATAGAACAATACAGGACTAATAGAGGTGAAGATTTTGTGAATGTTGTGATAGCAGAGGGATATGGATGGGATTTATATAGGCAGGGCCGGGAGAGGAAGGGAAAGTAGGAGGATATTTCCCGTGGAGATATTAAAATGGATGAGTTGGAGGGCGCTTTGTATTTACCAGCGAGGCAAGGTTTTGGGTTTTGTTGCAGCACGCGGAGTTCCAGCTGGCTTAGCTGTGGCCATTATTATGAGACAGTTGTTTGGCGGCCATCTCAAATGCAGCGTCTTCGAAAGTTGGATGTGACGTTTCATGGTCTACTAACCGGTCAAATGCCGAGTATGGCTTTTTGCCCCTTTTCAAAACTGGAAGGTGGGAGTGGACAATCTTCTCGGACGGATGCAGTTAATAGAATAGTATTGAATTCTAGGGGGAGGACCATCTAGTGTACCAACGTACATTCCTCTTCCACTTATGAGAGAATAAATTCTTAATTCAAACTCATCCTCAATCTTAATCTTAACAGTGAACAAAATTCAAATAATAATAGACATTGATTTCTACAATAGTTTGTAGAAAATGAAGATATAAATGTTTCGTTTTAAGGATTTCTAAAATTAAATTAATTATTAGTGATAATATATTATAAAGTTAATATTTACATCGAAATTCACATTTATTAAATATTTCAATTTAATATTTTTACTAAATTAGTCTTACATAGAAACTTCCATCAAAGAAAAATTTCTACCTTTGTGAATGTTTGATAATATTTCAAATTCTATGAAATGAAGGTTTTAATTTATGATTGACCCTTTAGCATTTAACGTTGAATGAATGTTCACATTTTCTAACGTTTCATTTTTTTTAATGATAGAGAACACATGAGTCTTCAATTGACTCCATAACATGCTACAAAGCAATTCAAATGTCTTTACCATGCTAAGACATTTTGTATTTATGTATACAATTGAATGATTGTCCAAGAAATGCATATTACATGGATGCACGCTACATAGGACTTGGAATGAGAATAGTTTCTTATTTTGAAAGATATATTAAAATATTTCATGGAGACATACAGACTTGGTGATAAACTTCTATTAATTAATTATTTTATTTATTTTATTAGTAATGTGTTGCATGCATATCTTTCTATTATGATTGTATAAAAGTCACCAATAACAATAGAAAAATATCTCAATGTTTGAAAGCAAATGCTTATTTATGATTATGAAACTTTAAGAAAAATAATTTGAAATCGATATTAGGAAAGTATCATGGTTTGAGTGAAAAATTAGATCAATTCAAAGATACAAAATTGGTTTTCGATAACTTTGTAAATTGGAATTTATGTTTGTAAGAAATTAATAATATGTAAAATTATTAATGTATACATCATTTATTGTTAGACCATAAACTATTTTTTTTATCAATATATAAAATTGTTTTTAGATGATTTAGCAAAGCATAAGTCTTGCTTCTAAAAATATCTATTACAAAGGATAAAAGAGAAGTTGTTGTGGAGTTGGAGTTGTTGCCAAATGCATTTATAATTTTGTATGTTATTCAATGGTTCTTGAAACTTTATCTTTCTCATTTGAATCATAAATTGTAGCTTATTTCATAATCATTGCTTTGAGCTATGAATATTGCAATAAAGAAGAATAATCTCTTGATCATTTGTTAATGCTCAACATCATTGGAGATTTTTTTATGGAGAAACTAAAATTAGTATTATTCACTTCCAAGAATTTTGAGAGAGCTCGGACAGAGTTGGTTCATCCCAAATACCATTTATAGCAATGTGGAAGCTGTAAAAAGAGTGAAATAGATGTACATTTTCTAAGATAAGTGTGAATTTGCCCCTCATTTCTTTATGAAATTAGAAAGAGAAATCTATGAAATCATGAGGGATTCAACGTCATCAATTAATCTATCCAAGATCCTTTTCACTCTAGAATATAGAAAGTTGTAAGAAAGATGTCATGGCTTCAAGTTTAGGCCTACTCATGGTTTGGGTGGGATAATCCTTCCATGGCCAAGGTGGAAGTTCCAAAGTGGAAGAAATTGGAGCTGAGATGAACTAAAATTAACTTTGATGGGGCCTTTAAGGGTAACCTTGATCAAGTAGCGAGGTGTTTATCTCTAGAGATTACTCAAGGAATAATTTGGCTATTGGTGCTAATAGTTTGATTGAGAGAACAAACAATGATGTTGAAGTCAAAGCAATAGTTCTTCCCATTCGGAAAGGAAAATAATTCAACATCATAAGACTACATTCGAAGGGGGGATTCAATGATTACTATTTTAGTGATTTCCAAAGGAGAGTTTTGAGTCTGGTGTTTGAATGAATACATAAGAAAGATTAAGGGGTTGGTGGAGGAGTTTGCAAGTTTCACAATAACTTAAGCGAGAAGAGTGGGTAATTCCAAAGTAGATGTTATGTCAAAATAGGATTTGAATTGATGTAGATGTGTAAGGATGAGATTATTCAAAATATTTCAGTTGGGTTGATGGTAAGTCATTGGAATGCGAGGATAGAGTAAACATATTAGAAACTGATGTTATAAGATTTCCACAATCCATTTGAAACACATGATTTGCTTCTAGATTTGATTGTGTATATTATTTTAGCATCAACGTTTATAATCACACTTTGTGGTCCATCATCAAGATGAGAGAATACAAGAATATAGACTGGAAAAATATTCTTGCATTCACTCATCCTAATGATGGATCACAGAGTGTGATCCGAAATGATGATGCTAAAAAAACTACAAAATCAAATCTAGAAACAAATCATGCATAGTAGAAACTAAATAGGACTCGATGATAAGCAACTAAGCTATACACGATAAAAAAATTAAGGATTTCAAATCCAACTTTTGAATTTTGAAAATCAATGTCAAGGTCCTTTAATGTGTTCAACTTGTTTGCCAATGAAGGAAGTGATTTATCTCCCATATTCTTTCCATAATGGCGAGCGGTGTCCACTAGCAAAAAAGATAGTGGTAGTGATCATGGATACATGGGTGAAAATCAGTAATCACCAACCCAATAATAAATTCACCGATTAGAACTTTATTGACCTATAACAACATTATTGGTAAAGTAAAATATCAAATAACATGCTACACATGAAAACACATCCACACAAATAGTAAAACAAATAGTAACACCATATTTATCTTGTGAAACTTGATTAGGGTGAAAACCACGGTGTGAGAATGATACCCACAAATAGTTGTACTCTTCTAGAATACACTTAGTTAAGGGTTACAAAAGCATTTTAAATGCTATGTGCTTAAGGGATTTCCCTAGAGACATGCTAAATTTTGTTGAAGTTGATGAACAATCAACCTCACAGCTCCTGAGAATCACTTGCACATAAACACCTGTTACATAAGAGAGTAGAAAAAAGCTATGGAGGTAGAAATTGCCAGATCCATAGATGAGACATTCTTGATGATGAGAAAAAACATAGATTGCTATATAATCAAAAGAAAAAAGTTTGAATTCTCAATTCTCAATTAATATTTTGAATGAGAGATCATTCTTATAAAGGAGATCAAAACCCTCACAAGGTAAAACCTAGGTTGCATGATAATAATTAATTATTAGATGCCTAAAGTTTATCTTAAGTAACTAGAGTTAATTAGGAAATATCAAATTACTCTAACACCCCTTAAGATAAACTTAGGGAGTAGTTAAAAACCTAGAAAATTACTACAAAAAGTAGATTTTGGGTCCTAGCAAACAAGGCTTCATGAGGTATGCTAGCACAACCAAATCTCTAAAAAGAGGAGAAATAGAGAAAACTACATGGGAAAACCCCTACTCCAAAAAGAGATGTAAAAACATGTTGAAAGAAAATAGTGAAGTACTAAAGAAGCCTCCAAACTAGAGAATGTTCCAGAAGATAGGAACAAAAGATGATAATGAAGAACACCACTAAAGCATGTAGAAGATGCAAAGCTCTATCAAAAGTAACTGCTACTTTGAAGAACCTCCACTAAAATAGAACCTGACCAGGTAGAGAAGACTATAATCTGCATCAAATTAGGAGGCACACAAAAGCAAACAACTGATACTAAAGATACAGATGGCATGAAACACTAAAGCCTGAAGAGCTAATCATTCAAACCAAGGAAGCATGAGAAATAATAGAAGAACCCTGCCTAATGCAGACAAGGGTGAGGTGACAGGTGACTAGAAAAGTGTGCTAAAAGAACTACATGTCAAGAAGCCACAATCAAGATGCATAAAAGAGTACATATGTGTGTACTAAGATGATCAATCTTAGACATGTCATGAGGCTAATGTCACAGAAGGGACACTCACTGGACAAAGGAAGATGGCAAACAAAAGCAAACCATCAACCCCCCATGACACTTTATCAAAGTAGTGCATGTACAATAAGGCACAAGACATGGTGAATCCCAAGAATACAATAATTTGCATGAGTATCCTCAGATGACAATGCTCGAATCAGAAGGCAAAAACAAGGCAAACAACTGAAATGAAATACAGATGGAGCATGACACTTTATCTCAGTGTGTTTGTAAGAATCCATATAAATAATGTCTAAATAGACTGGAAGAGACATAAAACTAATACAATAGATAGTACAAGTCCTGACGAATCATTTGAAGCAAAGAAATCGATCCCTGGACCTAAAACAACCAAGTTATCCACCAGAATGTAAAAATGCAAAAGATTAAATAGAATGTCCCTAGAGAAGAATTTGGAATAACAACTAGCATCACTAGAAAGAGCTTAGAAATATCCTTCCAACAATATAAAGAATTTCTAAATCTGAGATTGGATGCTCAAGATATGTCTTCTAGAGTGCAAAACTAAACTCTGGACTTTGACAGAAGAAAAAACCATCAAAATAACATCAAAACTTAAAACTAACTATTCCATTCTAATGGACTGGAAACCAACTTTCGACAGAATCTTGTTTGTAAAAAACAAAGTCTGTGTGCTCGAGATATGAGAAAAAATGCAAAATTAGGTCCAAACAAAAGCCAAGGACGTGACAAGAAATGTTGATGCAGTGCTGACATGGTGCTAACGAACCCAATTTGATGGTCAAACAAATGTTGAGACAAATAAAATGCCTAAAAATGACCCTTATCAGAAAAAAATTGACCGTTGGAAACATAGAGTCGAGCAAAGGGTCAGTGCTAGAATTTTTTTCAATGGCCATAGTAATGCTTATGCTTAAAATAAACACCAAAATTGCATATAAAAAATGCAATATGCTAATCGAGGCTGGAAAAACACCATAAATGAGGTTAAAAAGCATGTGGCAGAGCCTTTGTAAATTGTGGTCTCCTCAAATCAAGCGTGAGGATTCTATCGAAGTCAAGATGAAATGGCACAGGAGTGGTAGAAAAATCATTGATGTGGCACTCAAAGAGCTTGCATGCAACACTTTCATAGAAAAAAAACACACCAACCAAAAAAGGCCACTTAGTACAAATCCATGTGAAAATCCCCCTTTAATAACCATCGGCCAATGGGTCCAAAAACTGATGGAATATGACCCAAAATAGCTATCATGGCACACATAGATGGGATCCTAGGTGACTTGTCCAATTTCTGCAAGTGGGGGCTCGAGAAATATAGAGCCAGTATTTTATCAAATTCTATGTCATTTGGAGATAGAGTGGAGAAGACTCGTTTGGAGAATTCAGCGGCGCATTTGTTTGTGCACTTAGATTTTCTCCACCTACCTCCCTGACAATTGAAGATTCCCACCACTCCTGAGTACTTGTTGAGGTTCCAGATTTTGAGCATGATCTAGCCATTATGGAGGGGATCTGGAAGAGGTAGTGTGCCTAATAAAAAGGCACTCATTATGCATTTGAAATCATGGGTTACCATGGATAAGTTCACCGCTAAACCTATGAGTTAGGTGGAGAGGCTCCACATGGAGCTATGAGGCCAATTACAAGGCCCAAGCTAGTGAATTTGCTAAAGACTCCACAAAAATAATGGCAACCAATCAAAGCATGTGGATTGCACATGACAATGAGATTCAAAGTGCACAAGTTTGCAAAAAATAATGGCACAACCTCCAAAACATAAGCCACTGAATAGGGGTGAAAAGCTGCCAGTAACCAACAAATTCCATACAAGAGGTAGAAAATCTCGTGAAGAAAAGAGGTGGATCTATTGAGAGTGATTCAAATATAATGTTGCCAATAAAGGTGCCAAAACCTTGTAGATATCTCCCAAATTCCAAGTGATCGAGAATGAGAAAAATGCCAATGGTATTCAAAAAACCAAATACCACCTTCAAACAAGAAAGACCGCAGGTGCATTGAAGAGTCCCTTCCAATAAAAAATTGTAGTGGATGAAGCAATCTAGCAAAGCAAAGTTCGATGCACTCCAAGAAGCCACGAGACCTTGGGAAATGCATGCGTAGGAATAAAAGCCTAGTTTGGGCATTCCTCTGTTTAAAAAATTAAGTGGCACCATTCGTCCCAATTTGCATAACAGAAAGGGTTGCCAAATCGCAGCTGCCACCAATGGGCATTGGGTGAAGGGCCTAAGGTGGCAGAACAAAAATTCTAAGATAGAGGTGGTGTATATGAGCAATGTTAGTATGCTAATAGAAACCAAATTTAAATAAAGCTTCTACAAACTAAAAAAATTTCATAAACTTTAAGATAGACTAAGATGAGCTCTCAATTGAGAATATGAGCCATTAATGGGCTCTCTCAATGAGAAGCTCTCTTGTTGAGTAGCTTTGTCTAAATAGATAGGATGTATGATCAAGCTTTATGCTTCAAAAAGGGCTTCAAATGGAGTTGGAATTTGGGTGTGAGTGTATGGTTTTGATGTAAAATGGCTTCTTAAAATGGCATTATGACTTTACTTCATGGATTGTGTTATTTTGCAAAGGGGAAGGATCCAATTTATAGGCAAGAGGCTTGAGGGATTGAGGGCTAAGATGCAAGGATGGGAAAAAGCTCATGGAGGGCTCAGATTGCATGAGAGGAGAGCACATGGATTGTGCTTCCTTACAGCCAATCAGGGAGTGACACATGTCACAGGGTGAGAGGATGGAGGAAAGGGGAAGGATGAGTCAACAAAGGAGGCTCAAGGGATAAAATCTTCATAAAGACCCTCATAATGGCTTGTAAGAGCAATAAAAGGGCTTTGGAAGAGTCATTTATGGCCTAGTGGGCTTCATAAAGTTTTATGGTTGGGATATTTTGAGGGAGATGAGAGGAATTTCGACTTGGGCTTGATTAGGAAGGTTTTAAGCTTGCTTAGGCTTGTGCAAATGATTAGAGGATGGATTAGGATGGTTTAGGATTAGCTTAGGGATAGGCAAGTGGATGGCATTTAATGAGGGTGGGTGAAGGAGGAGATATTTGTTAACTTTGGCTTGGGTTAGTAAGCCTTAACCCATGTTTAGAGAATGTGACAAGGTTAGGAGGGGATTAGGAATAGGTTTAAAGACATCTTCTAGAAGAGTCTAGACTTTGGATGAGGATAAAGACTTTCTAGAATAGTCTAGAATTTCCTAGGATGAGGATGAAGACTTTCTAGAAGAGTCTAGAACTTCTTAGGATGAGGATAAATTAGATTTTTAGGAAATAAATAAAGTTTTATTTATTTCAAGGGTTTGGGTTGAGGAGATATTTATTAAAACTTTTTTAATAAACATGAGGATTAATATTTAATCTTAATTAAATATTTTGAGTTGGGATTAGGGGTAGGAAATGATGGGATTAGCCTTTAATCAAAATTAAAGAAGGATTAGAAGATTTTGGAAGAGGTTAGTGGTCTTAAGGAAATTGGCCAAGTTTTGGGCAAAAAATAAATTTTTTATTTATTTTGGGTTTTTTGGTCAATTTATTAATTAAATAATTAATAAATAAGGAAATAATGTTTAAATAAGATTTAAACATTTTTGGGAGGGATTCCTTAATTAAATATTTTTAATTAAGATAAAGGGATTTAATGGCATAAAAATAAATAAATTAATTAATTAATAAATGATTATGTCATCAGGAATTTTTCAGAAAATAAAAAATACTTTATTTTCTAAAGGTTTTTAGGTGTCTACATTTTGCCCCTCTTTGATGTGATGCCGCCAGTGGCATGGCATCAAAGATAAGAAAATAAGATGCCCAAGGCTAGAGCAGAAGAGGAGAGAATGGATTGCAAGATGCCCCCTCAAGAAGGCGATGGGGAGAGAAAGCGAGGCTCGACGACTTCTTGAAAAGTACAAGAATCCGAGATGAGCAAGAAGACTTAGATTGGCTTAAGAGAAGAGGTTTAGTTAGCTCAAACTCTCACTATGGGAGAATGATAAAGGGAGAATTAGAGGCACAAGAGGAAGCAAGCTTAAGATCTCAGGGATTGCAGAGGATGAAGGAGCAGAGCGCTATAAAAGGAATCCAGGATGGGGAGATGGATGAGGGGATTAAAAAGCTGATGCAATAGGATTTCAAAGAGTCAGATTGGTGGAAGATGGGTTTCGGAGATCCCTAGGACTAAGATTGTGGATCTCAAAAGATGAGGCTTGGTGGATTGATTTGGATTGGTGGATCTCTAAGACTAGGATTGTGGATCCCTAAAGATAAAGGCGAGGAGTGATTCAAAGAGATACTGATGCATAAGATGGGGTAGGAGAGACGGATGCTGGATATGGATGGGGGATAATGGAGATGAAGGGAAACCATTGAAGCTTTTTTGAGCAGGGGGATACTTCAAAGAGAAGTACCACCATGTAGTTGAGCACTAGATTTGCTATAGGACTGTTGGTTAATTGCCAAGGTTACCAAGAACATCAAGGCCATGTCACCAACCATCCAGAGGACTGACAGATTGACTCAAAACAAACACACAAGGATTGCCCCAGCATCACACATGAAACCCGAAGGAAATAGTGTGGAACCGACACTAGGTAACCCACAAGCAAAAAAGAAACAAACAAAAGACTTGATCAAAACCGTACGCTCAGAGTGCCCCATTCGTAGCATACCATGATATGGAAGATCATGGCAACCTTGAGGAGGGAACAAAAATATTCTAGAAGAATAGGAACAAAAGGATGATCATGAAGAATGCCACTGAAGTATGAAGCTACAAACACTACCAAACTGTTGATATGAAGAACCTCCACTGTATAGAACATGACCAAGTAGATAAAACTAAGTTGAAAGAGTTGATCAATCAAAGATGGAAGGTATCTTCATGGCCTCCAAAAATAGGAATGAAATAATGTTTATATGGTAAACGATCCATCTCACCAAAATGCATAGGTATCCAACCACTACAATTGCCTAGTACATAGGATCAAATACTAAATATGTGGTTCACTCCATTGAATCAATAAAGAAATAGAACCAACATAATCCCCCAATAATGCTAAGAGGTAAGACATGAACACTGAAACTGAATGCAATATCTCCTGTAGAAAGAAGAGCCAAGAACATCGAGAGTGCAAAAGAAGTACAAACACCTATACTAGGATGTGTCATCGACATATCATGAGGTTAATGTTGTGGAAGGAAAAATCACTTGACAAAGGAAGATGGAAAATATGGCCATCATGAAACCCCCCAAGGAACTTTATAATGTAGTGCAAGTACAACAAAACACAAAGATGACCAAGATCTCAAAATGCAAGAGTGACACTTTATCTTAGTGCATTTGCAAAAATACTACAAAAGGATATCAACAAAGATCAAAAAAGGCATAAGACTGATACAATAGATAATATAATCCATGAAAAATCATCTGAAACAACAAAATCAATCCCCATGCCTAAAATAACCAAGATATCCATCAAAATGTAGAAAAGCAAAAAACTGAATGGGATGTGCCAGGAGCAAAATTTGGAAAAAAGAATGTCTCAAAATATGTCTCTCAGAATGCAAAGTAGCACATCTAAATTTGTCAGCTAAAAAAGGCCACCAAACAATAGTAAAAAACCAAATAAACTACACCATCATGATGGGCTTGGAATCAACTTTCCGACACTTCTTTCAGATTAAAAAATGGAGTCTAGATGAGCAAGTTATCACCAAAAAACCACATGTAAATAAAAAAAAGTGGAAAAGCAAAAACAAAATTTACCGACTTGGGATCCATGCCAAAATATCTTGAAAAGTGTGTCCAATAGTACCAAACATTGCCTCAGGAAATGTGTTAGTTCCCTACCAAAATTGTCTTGATTTGTGTGCCCAAAAATCTCAATTTATGTATCAAAAATCATAAAATCATTGCCTCAAGAAATGTGCAAAAATCTTAATTTTTGAGAAAAAAATCTCAATTTGCGTACCAAAATTAGAAAATTGTTGCATTAAAAAATGTGCCAAAAATTAGAAAATTGTTGCCTCGAGAAATGTGCTAAATCTGGGAGCAATATTTTTCAGCCTCAAATTCCAACTGTGTCCAAATTGGACATATTTTATATGAAAATAGGGGTTTTTGGGCATTTTGAGCTCAACGGTGATGTCCATTTGGGCTAAAAGCACACCAAAATATGGTGACCCCACAATTCAATACAAAAAGACTCTGAAAAAGGGAACCCTCTAAACAAAAAACACAGATCCAAAAGCTAAGACAAACTTCTGATAAACAAAATAGGGGCATGAAGATCCAAAGCTTTGATACCATGTTGAAGATGATGAAAGATCAACCCCACATCTCCCAAGAATCACCTGCATGCAAACACCTGTCACAGAAGAGAGAAGCAAAAAGCTATGGAGGTTGGAAATCTCAAATCCATAGATGGGAAATTCTTGATGAGCAAAAAGAATAACTGTTATTATCAAAAGTGAATGAATAAAATTACAAAGAGATCAATCCTTATAAAAGGATATCAAAACCCAAATAGGGTAAAACCTAGGTTGCATGATAATAATTAATAAAATAATTAATTATTATATGCCTAAAGTTTTTCTTAAGTAAACAAAGATAATAAGTGACTTAATAGTTAAATCAAAATAATTTAATTAATAAGGAAATATCTTATTACTCTAACATAGTCTGCCTCACATTTCATATTTTTCATAATTCATTTTGACAAGTTGTAAAAACTTTTAATGAATCCTTCCTTAAATGTATTATCTTTATCTTTGTGTGATCACCTCTTGCCTTAAATCATGCCTCAGTCATCTAGTTGTCCAATGCAATTCACACATTTCAATAATAATTCAAACTTTATGATCATGCCTCACATATTCACTTCTCATTCTTCATTCGTCGATAAGACGTTCCTATTTCCCAATAATTCTTCTTGTTTACCTATTACCTTTATTCCAATAAGATTAGGTCTTCCTATCTACTTTTTAGTTTGCTAAGAAGAAAACAATTCATAAATAAGATTCTTCTTCTTACCTATTTATAGTTGGATTATGATGTATTTGTTCATCAAATGGGCGAATGCACCAAGTTGTGGTGCCAAAAAGATGACACCAAACTTAGATTTTTACAATTCTAAAATCGCCCACACATTATAGCATGCATGCACTCTGGCTTGTGGAGCTTAAGCCAAAGTGCATGCGTGCTTTAAAAACTTAGAAGTTTTTATATATGCGCTACAAACCTACGACCCATTTCATTTCATGTTATTTATTTTTCTTTCTTCCTTCTTTCCCCTCAACAATGCACGGGCGATTTGTAAAAATTAAAGAATTTTCTCAATATCCTCCTCAAAATGCCTCCTCATCGTAGGAGATGGAGATTGAGATCATGTATTATGTTTTCTACTCTTGTTCTTACAATGTTTTGTATGTTTTTTAGTTTTGCTTCAAATTTGTTTATTTATTTAATAGCAATTGGTTTCTTATCAAGAAATGTGAATAATCAACCATCAAATCCCTAGCCTGATCAAAAAAATCAAAATCAAAACCCTCTACAAGATCAAAATCAAAACCCTCCACAAGATCAAAATGAACTTCTGCAGCCTCCACTGATTCAAAGGCATCCTCTTGGAACTCAATACAATATAATGAATGAAATAGAAAAAAGGGGAAAATGAATTAAAATCAATCATTGGTAGGTTGAAAGCTTGTGGGAATACTAATCCTATGAGAGCACAGTTGCTATCCTCTCTTGAGTCCATTATGCGCCATGTAGCTTCTATTAGTGGTTAGTTGGATATTTGATGTGTTAAGAGAAAAGAACAAAGAAGATATTATGCAAACAAATTATCCTATAAAGATGTAAGAAAAAAGGAAATAGTAAAAGGTAGCATATGTGCATTATTTAAAAAACCTAGAGAACAAAACACCTATTAAACATACAACTAAAAGGTTCCCCATCCATTGATGCATACATGATGATATTAGAAATAATTTTTGGGATAGATGGTGGATGGTCTTTGATGCCCCTCCCTACAATAATCATGAGGTTCCATGAATGTATTTCTTTAAAAAATTGTATTGTGAATTTGTCCTTAGGGAGATCCCCAATTATTTTGATATGTTAGATTCTCAAGGTAGAGGTGGGGGCTCATCATTTGAGAAGCCAGGGGTGCATCATGACCCTAATGTAAACAGGGTGCCTATTGTCAAGCCATATGATGAGCATGTGATTATTCCTTTAGTAGTGAAGGAACATGCAGAGACCAGTACTCTAGGGACTATCAATGCTTTGACACAGACCCTCATTCATTGTGCCAGTGAGAAGGAGCCTTCTTTGCATCATGGTCACATGTGTACATCATGTGGATGCTTATGCACATTTTGCAGTCATGTTGAAGATACTATATATGGATGATGGGCTAGTCACTGATGAGTTCCTGAGTGACACATTTGGCATTGACACACAGGTAAATTATAATTATAATAAACTAATTTGATCACATACAATGAATGACTAATTAATTCTAGCTTGTCTTGACATGGTTTAAAATTCAAAGTAAGAGTGTTGATGGCCCTAGTACATATTCCCCAGCCCCATTTTATGCCTCGTCAACAAGTCAAGAGGTATGTATTGATTTAATTATTTAAATTAATACATATATTTATTAAGTAATCATATGAAAGATTGACAAAAAATATGTATCCATGTGCATCAATTCTCTACTAGACCATTGACATTCACAAGGGACTCTGAGCCTAGGCATGATACAAGCTTTGTAGAGGTACATTTGTTTCATGTTAATTTAATCCATTTCATTATATTTGTTTCATGTTTCATGTTTCATGTTTCATTTATTAAATGATTTGTAGTTGTTGACGTCTAAGACTCCTCCTCATCTTTGTTAGTCCATCGATCATGGTGTTGTTGCCACGATGGCTAGTTTAGAGCCATTGACCGAGGTATGAAAGAGTTTTCATAGTTAGTATTGAAATTTCAAATGGTATTTATAAGTATGATTGAGTGATTATATTGATTGAATTGTTGTAGGACCTTGTTACTCTTGATTCTTTGTGAGCCTTTGAGGTGGATGTTCAAAGTGACTATTTGATGGTGGTAAGAAAATAATTAATTTTGTGTGTACATATATTTAATTTCAATGTATAATAATTATTGATTCATATCTAGTTTTTTTGTATCAGCTCCAGTTAGAGAGGAGCCTAAACAAGAGGACAAGTGAACGTGTGAGGAAGACCCCATCATCCCCATCATCTCCCTCCATGCAACGACCAAAGACCTCTAGGGATTTATTTCCTTCCCCTCATGGGAATGAGAAGATACAGGGATAGACATGCATGTATAGGTATTAGTGGACATATATCTATGATTTTATGTTAGTGGACATATTTGACATACATTTGATGTATATATGACATTTTATATTTGATGTATGACATATATTTGATGCATGAATACTTATAAAAATATTGGTTATCATAATATATGATATTTTTGTTCATGTATGACATTATTGGTTATCATAATATATTATATGTTTGTCTATGTATGACATTATTGGTTATCATAGTATATTATATGTTTGCTCATGTATGACATTATTGGTTATCATTATATATTATGTATTTTTTCATGTGTGACATTATTGGTTATCATGATATATATCTTATTTTTCTTGTTTACATTTTAAGTACATTTTATGTATTTCATTTTAATATAATTTGCATCCAAAATGATGCAGAGTGCTCACACCAAAAGCTAGTGGATTCCCAATAAGAATACTTTTAAGGCAAACTACCTTTCCCACCTTCCTAAGTGACTTCGAAGACTCTTTCCAACTTGGTTACAACACTGAACAAACTTCTACCCAATTTCACAAAACTACTTGAGCACTTTCCCTATTCAAGACTTGGGAAGCACTAAGGAAAAAATGAACAAATTTGAGAAATGGATCATAATCAACTTCTTGCTTCAAACTAATACCTTAGACACTTTAAGGAACACCTAATAACTATCTCACAAACTTTAGTTTTTCATCTATTCCATCCTTCCAAGAGATTCTTCAAAATCCTATGAGTGAAAACAATCTTTCAACATCCTATGATTGTATTTTCTTTGCAACAACATGTAATTTGTTGATTTTTAGCCAACTCCTCACAAAGGGAAGTGATTATGTTTCAAACCCATGAAATGGCTATTAAGACAACCAAGAATATCCTTAACATCTTTCACTAACTCCATTTAGTGAAAACATGCAGCTAAAGTTGTGTTTCATTCTAACAAAGTATGGGCTTGCTATTCTAAATAGGGAGTAATGATATTTGACAATAACTTAATGATCCTATATACAAGTTTAACATCAACAATGATTCCTTGCCATATAAAAAGAACTTAATAATCACAACACCTTATGCCTCCTCTAACTTCCTACAGGGTATTTTCATCGTTTGACATCCATTCCAACCATTTACCAATCTATTTAATTGGTTACAAGGCTAATTTCAATATTTTTCAAAAAATTGCTAAAATTGCCAAAAAGTTGTCAGCAACTTTTATTGCAAAATGCACAATTTTTGCATTAACTCTTCCTAGAACTTAACCAAGTGGTTTAAGGTAACACATAGGACATATATAAGGTGTAATGACTCTCAAAACACTTCTTGAGTCAACTTATTAACAAAAACAACAACAAAAGCAAAAATCCTTAGGACTAAGGCAACTTGGGTTTATAGGTGACCTCAAGTTCCTTGACCTTACAAACAAGGATTACCTTATTACCATTAAAAAAAAGGTTCAAAATGAGGTTTATGATCACCCCTTTACCTTCTACCATGAGTTTCCATCATTGGATGAGATGACATATCCAGTGGCCACCTAGGTGCCCTACACCACAAGTTTCAACATCACTCGAGATGGGGTCGCAAAATCAAAATAGAATCCAATCTCCAAAAAGAGAGAGAGGTTATTTTAGGTGTTGGAAACATGATCTTGTAGCACTTAGAATTGCATCCATACCTCACACGAGCTCTGAGATATGCCCCGTCAAAGATTGTTGCCCTATGGCATTTAATGACTCTTCGGGTCAATCTGATTTGACATACCAGAGAATGTTCAAGGGATCAATGGGATGGGTGAGTGTGGAAATAGGATTTACTTGGACACTCAAAGCTAACAAAATAGATGGCTTGATCCCACGATAAATAGTTGGAGAGATTCACTAGTTGTCGACTTTATACTAGCCAACACTACAAGTTTCAACAACACTCAAGATGGGGCCGCAAAATCAAAATAGAATCCAATCTCCAAAAAGAGAGAGAGGTTATTTTAGGTGTCAGAAATAAAATTATGTAGCACTTAGAATTACATCCATACCTCACATGAGCTCTAAGATATGCCCTATCAAAGATTGCTTTTCTATGGCATTTAGTGACTTATCTATGGCATTCAATGACTCTTAGGGTCAATTTAGTTTGGCATGCCCAAGAACATTCGAGTGCTCAAAGGGATGGGATAAGCTTAGAACTAGGGTTTACCTGGCCACGTGGAGCTAATGGACTAGACAGTTCGATCCCACAATGAATGGTTGGAGAGATTCATGAGTTGGCAACTTTGTACTAGCCAACACTACAAGTTTCAACATCACTCGAGATGGGGCTACAAAATGAAAACAAAATCTGATCTCCAAAAAGAGATAGGTTATTGTATGTAATGTCCCCTTTTTAGCATTCATAGCATGATGTTTTCATTAGCCTATTTCCCCATGGTCCCGTAGGCTAACCAAGACATTAAAGGGGCTTAGAGGCCATTTGGCCTAGATAGTTTCAGTTGCAGGTTTTTTTGAGGGGTTTTGAGACAACTTTGGGCATACTTACTATTTATATTAAGTCATCTTAGATATGGTCAGACATCCAGTGGCAACAGTATGTTGATGATAATTGTTTAAAATCACCAAGAAGACTTGTTTACCATTGATAAGATTTGTTATGCATTGATAAAGCTATTTTATAAAGTTAAATTTAAATATTTAACTTTATTAATGCATAGACTATAGTTTGTGGGAAATATTTAAATTAAAAGAGTCCCCTTTATTTTATAACACATTGGAGACATAAATTACATAAAAGGAGTGATGTTTTATCCCACATTGAGAAAACAAAAGATTGAGCTCTTGTGAGAACACTATAAAAGAAAGGGAAGAGCTTCTTTTTAGTATGCTTGGAAATATCAAAGAAATTGGGAAATTTTTTGGAGATTATGTCTCAATAGTTTGAAGGACGAAATCCCTTCACACTGGAAATCTTGATGCCATTGAAAGATATGGTCTTAAGATTCAATAGGGTAACAATCTGAACAAGTAGATATGAAAAAGCAATCTGAAAATGCGGAATCGAAAAAGCAGTCCGAAAAAATGGAACAAAAAAAAAGGCCGAAAAAGTAATTCGAAAAAGCAGTTCAAAAAAGCAAATCGAAAAAGCAAAGCAGAAGGGGCAGTATTGAAGAAAATTATTACATCCATCTACAACCAGGTTCCTTTATTAGTATTGTTTTTTTAGGGTGTTATAAGTTTCAGCTGTAAGTGTGCATTATACCAGCATTATCATTTTGTAATCCATGTAAATGCCAAAAGTCTTGGCCATATTTCATGAGCATTGTATTAGAAATTTCATTGCAAATTAAGAAGATAATAGTTGCTGGTGTGATTTAAGCAATTCAATATCATTATTTATCAGCTAGTTAGTTTGCACACCAACTGTTTGTAAAAATGTCAATTGGCTGTAGGTGTTCATTTCTCATGCTTAGATCATATATATGCACTGAATATTATCAAAATTAGTAGCACACTCATGTTAGGCCATTGTGTAGTCCATTTGGAGTCTTCTAGCACAAGATTCTCATTGATGCAAATTGAAAAAGAGTCATTTAAAGCTAGCTGAAAATACTATATCAGTCATACGTCCCTTGCATGTGAATTGTTTGATGAAATTCCTTGAGCTTTCATTAGCATTTTTTGGGAGTGGATTTGAGGAGGGACATTACAGTGGTATCAGAGCTATAAGTCCTGCCATCCTGTGGAGGTCTTATTTGGAATAGCCGGATAGAGAGGAAAAAATGTTTAACGACATGTATATCAATCCGGATCAGGGAAAGCAAAGATTCTTATAGATATTAGACACCTTGGCACAAGGATAGTGATTAGCAGAGTAGAAAGCACAGGAACAGAGTCAGAGATTGGAGCTTATGATGCAGATGATGGCTCATCAAATGGGGTTGAATGCTAATGTGGGTGGAGGAAATAATTAGAATGGTAATAATTAGGATGGGACACATAATGGAGGCAAACAAGTTGGGAACAATTTTGGTCATGCACCCTAGCAAACTAGGATAGTGAGTTCAAGGCCCATGATTCCCACATTTCCTCCTATGGTCCCAGAGCAGCCCGTACCAGAGCCCCAGATCACTAATATACAGGACCAGTTAAGGAGAGATTGGGAAGCCGGAGGTCCAGATTTTACTGCTGCAATTACCTTTAAGGAGTATATAGATGTGCGGATGAAGCATATGCCATGTGGACATGACAGGAACCAGAGCTATGAGCTATGGAAGAAAGTAGGGAAACTTCAATTACCATATTATGATGGCTCAGGGAAGTCTACAGCAAGAGCTTGGGTTCAAAATCTTGACACATACTTTCAAATGAACCCTATGCCTGAGGAAGAAACTATTAAGTATGCAGTAATTCACTTGGATGGGTTAGCACACAAGTGGTGGCATCATGGTATGGTCACTATGGGTCATGCACACATTACCTCATATGCAGAGTTTATGGAGAGACTGATTGAATGTTTTGATAGGCCTAAGGATTGTACCTTCCCTATGACAGGCAGAAACTTGTATGAGGAGTTTAACAGACATGTTGATTGGATACAGGGAGACATTAGCACATCTTCAGGTAATGGTTTATCGACATCATCTTCACAGGCAGAAGGGGTTATAGATGTTGTGCAGGTTGAGCCAGAAGCATTAGAAGGTGATATCATAGGCACATCGGATTGTGTGATTGACATAGATAGTGATTCCAATACAGTTGGGTTGGATGAAGTTAAAAGAGTTGAGGATAGTACATTTGATCAGCAAGTGAGCATTCAAGACTTTGTAGAAAATGAGTATCAAGCACAATTGGATGCTTCTTCACATGAGATAGAGGCTAGTAGCTCTTTACTTGGTTTGGCACGCCAACTAAAGACAAGGGACAAGAATATTGTCACGGCTTTATCTCATCATGATAGGATACATGGATTGATTGGGAATCACATTTGGATTATTCAACTGCAGGAGAGACAGAAAGGAGTCACAACAGGTTCTTCTTGTGATGACTTACAACAGATCAAGGAAGGCATGGAGGCAATGAAGTTGGCTCTCCAGGATTCTGAGAGACATGTGGACGAGCGTTTTCTTGAGGTGAGTTCAGTTGAGGAGTTAGCGCATATAGCAAGGACTCAGTTACCTTTTACAGTCGGGTCACATATTGACGATGATATGAGTACGTCTAGCATTCACACTCCAGATTTAGAGACTGTAGGTAGGTGCATGAAGTCAGTTGGTATTGTTCACATTACTCAGGTGAGAAGTTTACTTGAATTGCTAGTTGGTTTCTGTTCATGGATTAGATGTTGGGATCCTTATGTTAATACTTGGGATCGTTTTGACCAAAGATATTTATCATTCTTTGGTAGTAGTATCTATTGCACCATCATGGACTTGATTAGTAGCTTGCCAGGTGTAGTTATCATCCATGCCAGCAGCTTATTTGATGCTGGAATTAGTTTTTACACACTTTTGTTGGGCATTGTTCATGTATCCAGTCGACCATTCTTGTTGGAATGGGTTGATGATCTCTCAGATATGACAAAGTTTACAAATGAGTCCCAGGATCTGATTATTACAGATGACACCCAGGGGGATGTTGTGGACAGTTTTGAGGACTTAGTCTCCTCAACAGTTTCCTTTGATACGTAGGTTTATGTTGATGCCTCAGTCACTCCATTTGATGATACAAGTTTAGCAGTTGGACTGCAAAATTTGGATGGTAGTATTACAAATGATAGCCATTCTGAGGTTACTCCTTTGGACAGTGTACCAGGGGTAGAGTATAGGAGTTTGACCAGTCAGCACAATCATGTGTCTAGTTAGCTGAGAGTTTGCAAGCGAGACATTTCTATCGCTTGCAAGAATTTTGATGCTGCTTGTCAGTTGTTAGCAGTTTATGGATGAGGTTCTCTTGCTAGTGATGAGCAGGGAGACAGTTATCTTTCCTTGACAGAGATCCACTCTTTATGGGAGGCTATCCAGATTTTGAGACAGAATTATATGTAGTTGGTAGCCGATATAGATTATCTTATGGAGTGGGGTAGTATAGCATATGACGCATTATTGGTCAAGGAAGATGAGATGAGTAAGCTTACTTAGCAGCTTGAGGTGACTTCTGAGTTTCTTGAGAGTACACAGTTGGCTTTCAAGGAGTCACATTTTCATTTAGTTGAGGTGACCGTGTAGTTGGAACGACTTCAGTCTTTACCAGATTCTGTACAGTCACTGACCATGGTGTCTGGTGATCCAAGGATGTCCATGGTCAAGGTTGATAGGGGTAGTGGAGATGAGGATATATCTATCCATGACACTAGTATTGGCATATTTGGTCCGTTTCCACTGGAGGTAGGTTCAGCTGAGTTGGGCGCTGCAGCTGAGCATTGTGGTATGTTTGATTTGGAGGGCATAAAGACTAGTGATGTTGTTGTTGATTCTGCACTCTTGGCTATATCATCCTCTGACTTAGCTGATGATCAGTCACAGTTGGTTGTATCACGTCTGCAGGATGAGTCTTTGATTGGGATTGGTTCTTTTTATTGGTATTATACTGTAGGATATGTTCATTGGTTTTCTTTTGATCCATGTGTTGAGGAGTTGATGGCAGATAGGTTTGGTCTGGGCTCTTGTTTTTTCTATCTACCATGTAATGACTATTCACCATCAACAGTGCATGGGTGTTATGGTTATGAGATAGTGACCGGTGATCTGCAGAGTTGTGTTAATTGCAGTAGGTTTGTAGTGTGTGGATTCTCTATATTTGGTGCAGTTTCATGCTAGAGTATTCATCGTTGTTGCAGAATTGTATTATACATTCCACATAGGCTAGTGGGATGTGTTGATGATATTTACTATGTTGGCAGTTTGGGTTATCTACTCTACTTGGGTTCTGATATTTCAAGAGCTTGTTTCTCATGGGTTCCTAACTTTGGAGTTTGGGTGAGTTGTATTCGCCAATTTGATTATGGATTCCTCTTGGTTAATTTTCAAAAGTTGTTGCAGGAGCCTATGTTGACTGACAGCAGTATAGTTCATGACTACATTTGGGATCCAGGTGGATTGATTGGGTTGTTGTTCGACCATTGCTTGGGGACAAGCAATTTTGGGAAGCGCAGACTATAATGTCCCCTTTTTAGCACTCATAGCATGATGTTGTCATTAGCCTATTTCCCTACGGTCTCATAGGCTAACTAGGACATTAAAGGGGCTTAGAGGCCATTTGGCCTAGATAGTTTCAATTTTAGGTCTTTTTGAGGGGTTTTGAGGCAACTTTGGCAATACTTACTATTTATAGTAAGTCATCTTGGATATGGTCAAACATCCAGTGGCATTTACCAAGAAGACTTGTTTATCATTGATAAGATTTGTTATGCATTGATAAAGCTATTTTATAAAGTTAAATTTAAATATTTAACTTTATTAATGCATAGACTATAGTTTGTGGGAAATATTTAAATTAAAAGAGTCCCCTTTATTTTATAACACATTGGAGACATAAGTTACATAAAGGGAGTGATGTTTTATCCCACATTGAGAAAACGAA
The DNA here is from genome assembly GCA_028749045.1 of Cupressus sempervirens. Classification (NCBI taxonomy): domain Eukaryota; kingdom Viridiplantae; phylum Streptophyta; class Pinopsida; order Cupressales; family Cupressaceae; genus Cupressus; species Cupressus sempervirens. Next base: position 856,186,593 of record CM053786.1, on the reverse strand, counting down.
GGATTGAGCTCTTGTGAGAACACTATAAAAGAAAGGGAAGAGCTTCTTTTTAGTATGCTTGGAAATATCAAAAAAATTGGAAAATTTTCTGGAGATTATGTCTCAATAGTTTGAAGGACAAAATCCCTTCGTGCTAGAAATCTTGATGCCATTGAAAGATATGGTCTTGATATTCAACAGGGTAGCAATTTGAAAAAGTAGATATGAAAAAGCAATCCGAAAAAGCGAAACCGAAAAAGCAAGCCGAAAAAGCAGTCCGAAAATGCGAAATCGAAAAAAGTAGGCCGAAAAAGCAGTTCAAAAAAGAAAATCAGAAAAACAAAGCAGAAGGGGCAGCATTGAAGAAAATTATTACATCCATCTACAACCAGGTTCCTTTATTAGTATTTTTTTTTAGGGTGTTATAAGTTTCAACTGTAAGTGTGCATTATACCAGCATTATCATTTTGTAATCCATGTAAATGCCAAAAGTCTTGGCCATATTTCATGAGCATTGTATTAGAAATTTCATTGCAAATTAAGAAGATAATAGTTGCTGGTGTCATTTAAGCAATTCAATATCATTATTTATTAGCTAGTTAGTTTGCACACCAACTGTTTGTAAAAATGCCAGTTAGCTGTAGGTGTTCATTTCTGATGCTTAGATCATATATATGCATTGAATATTGTCAAAATTAGTAGCACACTCATGTTAAGCCATTGTGTAGTCCATTTAGAGTCTTCTAGCACAAGATTCTCATTGATGCAAATTGAAAAAGAGTCATTTAAAGCCAGCTGAAAATACTATATCAGTCATATGTCCCTTGCATGTGAATTGTTTGATGAAATTCCTTGAGCTTTCATTAGCATTTTTTGAGAGCATATTTGAGGAGGGTCATTACATGTAGGTGTCAGTAACATGATCTGTAGCACCCAAAATTGCATCCATATCAAGCATTAGCTCTGAGATATGCCTTGTCAAAGATTGTTCTCCTATGGCATTTAGTGACTCTTAGGGTCAATTTGGTTTTGTGTGCTTGAGAATGTCTGAATGCTCAATAGGATGGGATGAGCTTGGGAATAGGGTTTACCTAGCCACTCAAAGCTAATAAAATAGACAATTCAATTCCATGATGAACAGTTGGAGAGATTCACTAGTTGGTGACTTTGTATTGGCCAACACTACAAGTTTGAGCATCACCCAAGATGGGGTTGTAAAATCAAAATAATATCTAATCTCCAAAAAGACAGAGAGTTTATTGTAGGTGTTAACAACATGGTCCTGTAGTACCTAGAATTGCATCCATACCTCGCATGAGCTCCAAGATATGCTCAGTCAATGATCATTGCCCTACAACATTTAGTGATTCTTAGGGTCAATTTGGTTTGGCATGCCTGAGAATGTTTGAGTGCTCAACAGAATGGGGCAAGCTTGGAACTAGGGTTTATCCAACCACACACAACTAATGGAATAAATAATTTGATCCCATGATGAACAGTTGGAGAGATTCACTAGTTGGCAACTTTGTACTGGCCAACAATACAAGTTTTAGTATCACCCGAGATGGGGCCACAAAAATCAAAATTGAATCTAATCTCCAAAAAGAGAGAATTTATTGTAGGTGTCAGCAACATGGTCATGTAGCACCCAGAATTGCATCCATACCTCACACGAGCTCCGAGATATGCCCCGTGAAAAATTATAGCCCTATGGCATTTAGTGACTCTTAGGGTCAATTCGGTTTGGCATGCCCGAGAATGTTCAACCACTCAATGGGATGCGATGCATTTGGGACTAGGGTTTACCCAGCCACTTAGAGCTAACATAATATATAGTTTGATCCCATGATGAATGGTAGGAGAGATTCACCAGTTGGTGACTTTGTATTGGCCAACACTACAAGTTTTAGCATCACCTGAGATGGGGTTGCAAAATCAAAATAGAATCTGATCTCCAAAAAGAGACAGAGGTTATCATAGGTGTCAGCAACATGGTCTTGTAGAACCTAGAATTGCATCCATACCTCACATGAGTTTTGAGATATGCCTTGTCAAAGATTGCTATCGTATGGCATTTAGTAATACTTAGGGTCAATTTAGTTTGGCATGCCCAAGAACGTTCGAGCAATCAATGAGATGGGACAAGCTTGGAACCAGGGTTTACCCAGCTACTCAGAGCTAATGGATAGATAGTGTGATCCCATGACAAATGGTTGGTGACTTAGTATTGGCCAACACTATAAGTTCTAGCATCACCTGAGATGGGGCCACAAAATCAAAATGAAATCCGATCTCCAAAAAGAGAGAGAAGTTAGTGTAGGTGTCAGCAACATAGTCCTATAGCACCTAGAATTGCACACATGTCTCGCACAAGCTCCAAGTTATGCCCTATCAAATATCATTGCCCTATGGCATTTGAGACTCTTAGGGTCAATTCGGTCTGGCATACCCAAGAATGTTTGAGTGCTCAACGAGATGAGATGAGCTTGGAACTAGGGTTTACCAAGCCACCCAAAGCTAATAGAATAGATAGTTTGATCCCACGACGAATGGTTGGAGAGATTCACTAGTTGGCGACTTTGTACTAGCCAACACTACAAGTTTCAACATCATCCGAAATGGGGCTACAAAATCAAAAAGGATTTTGATCTCCAAAAAGTGAGAGAGGTTATTGTAGGTGTCAAAAATACCATCCTATACCACCCAGAATTGCACCATACCTTGTACAAGCTATGAGATATGCCCCATCAAAGATCACTGCCCTATGACATTTAGTGACTCTTAGGGTCAATTCGGTTTGGCATTCTCAAGAATGTTTGAGAGCTCAATGGGATAGAATGAGCTTGGAACTAGGGTTTACCCAACCACTTGGAGCTAACCAAATAGATAGTTTGATCCCACGAGGAATGGTTGGAGAGATCACTAGTTGGAAAATGGTTGTATATTAATTTTAACTCACTTGATTTGGTTGTATATGATATGCAGGCTATACTTTAAAAAGTGTTTTAATGGTTATCTAATTTCAACTTATTATATGATGTAGCTGAGTGCTGACATAGTTATTATATATGGTATGTTGTACTATTTAATTTTACTAAGAACTAATGCTTATAGTGCACCCAAATTTAGTTGTTATAAAGATGCGATGTTAGTGAATAACTACTTGCTAATACTATTTTTCAACCCTTTTGTGGATCTACAGGCTCAATCATGATCTCATAGAATTGGCCAAGAGAAAACTGTGATTGTATATCAATTGATTACAAAATGTTCAATTGAGAAAAAAAAATATTGTAGCGATCAAGAAGAAAATTGGCTATGGTGAATCTAGCTATGAATTTTGATAAGAATGAAACTATTAAGGAATTGCATGATAAATTAATCCATGGTGCAAGGAATATTCTTAATGAGGATGGAATTGTAGCTACATCTTTTAAAAATATAGAGGAAGATATAGAAAACTTGCTTAATAGAGAGATTAATCTAAGAGAAAAGGACATTTTAGAAGAAAATGGTTATCTTGGTGCCATCCAGGGTATGCCAATTACTCAAGATGAAGAGACAAAACCTATATCTAATGTGAAAGAGTGGGAAGACCTTCTTAGACCCATGAAAGATATTATATGTAATGAGGAAGAGTTGGGAAGGGGAAAACGACAAAGGAAAGAAGTAGCATATGCATGTGAGCCTATGTCAGATGATGATGATGAATACTCACCATCTGCTAGTAGCTCAAGTAGTGATAGAGGCTCTTCCATTTACATGTACACAGACACAAACCTTTTAGTTTGAGAAGTAACAAGTGTTATAGAATTATCCATGGAGCAATGTGAAGTGAAGCCTCAAATTGGCTCATTTCTAGGCAAAGAATCTAGTCACAGACTTCATTCCAGCACCACAGATGTTTCAATTAGAAATGACTATTCATCAATGGCCTTGCATTTACAAGACTTGGGAAGCCAGGATACTTAATTTGGGCATGATCCCTCAAAGTTCTCATTGAAATATATTAATGATCTTAAGAGAACAACAAAAACCTCATTGCCACCTTTGGTGAGGTAGTCTCACTCTTTTCAAAATGAAGGCCAACCATCTATAATCCAAGGTTTTAATTCAACTAACAAATGGTGAGCTACTCAAGGTATGATTTCTTTCATAGAGTTCCTAATAAATCTCAAGGTTCTCATTTAGGTGACCAATTACTAGGAGGTCCATGAATAGACTCGAGTGATCCCACAATAATGGGTTCCACTTTTTGACCAATTTTGACACTGAAATCAATATTTTTGCAACAAACATCACGTTCAAGTGACTATATCTCCAAAACTATAAATAATTTCAAGATGACATATACTAGTGATTTTGATTGCTTTGTTCCTACTTTGTAACCATATTTTTTAATCTAAAAAAAAATTTATTTATGTCAATTTCTTTTATCTCCTCTGAAAAGTGGTACATAATAAAATTCAATATTTTTAAAGAGTGACAGTCTGTTTGACACACATAACTTTTTTTTTAGAAATGATAATGAAGTAATTCTTTTGGCATTAGATTTGTAACATCAATATCCAGAGGATGCATTTGTTTGATTTATTTTGGTTGAATATTGTATAGTTTATGAAGTTTTGAAGTGACATGAATCGTAATTCAAACATACGTTCTGTTTGACACAAATAATTTGAAGTCAATTTATCATAAACCTAAAAAAAAAAAATTGAATAGAAAGGTATCTCAATAAGCTAGTTCTTACATATTTTTCAAATTTTTTGACTTGATTTACTATTTTTCCCGAGGTGTCGAAGTTGGTTGATGTTCAATCAGTAATGAACCGGTAATGAACCTCTAATGAGTTAAACTCATATTTGAATGTCTTAATGACTAAAATATGTATTACAATTATAGTCATTGGAAAGCTTGCTTTGAGTAGCACATTTTGACATTTTTTTATTTTACAGTAGGAGATCATTCTCCTGCAATTATGGGAGTCAAAAGAGAAAAAAAAATAAAAATGGAAAAAGGGTTAAAATTTTTCTAATTTATGCGTTCACCCAAACAAGGCATTCACGCGAACATGCCCATTAAAATTTCACGGTCGTCAAGAAATTTAAAGGGTTAGTTCGGGCGAACATGCCTAGATTCATTGTGTTTGTGCGAACAGTCAAAAAACTTTAAAAATATCAATTTGTAAAGCTATTTTCCATCAACCTTATAGTGCATTGCCTGTCTTTGCCACAAATTTCGTTCGCAGAAGTCAAATCAAAGGTAGCTGAGAGATTTCTCAATATCTGCAAATTAATGTTCTTCCTATCTTTGTTCACGCTTCCATCAATATTTCCTATCTTTATTAACAATTTGGTAAAAAAATTGTACATCTAAATTATTTATTTATTTATTTCATTAGTGAAGTTGTTTAATGGATGCATTGAAGTTAACTTAAAAATTAATAACACATTCATGGTGTTAAGAAATGTATATTCTTATTGGTTTTTTCATTTTTTTAAATATTGAATTTGTTAAAAAAAAATTGAACATCTAAATTATTTCTTTCTTTCTTTCATTAGTGAAGTTGTTTAAAGGATACATTGAAGTTAAATAGATTCAAACTAGATACTTTTAAAGTGTGGTTACATGTTAGTTTTACTTATCTCACTTTAATTATCTCAGTAGTTACATTCAACTGAATTTTTTAATTTACAACTTGAATTAATGAAAAGTATTTAATTTTATTTTCAAATCAAATTCATTCAATAAAAATAAATGTGCCATAACTCTTTATGAATTCTCAATTTCTATAAAGAAAAAATCTTGATATAAATAAACTTTTTTTTTTAAAAGAGAGAATTTAAAGAATGTAAACACAATCCTTACTCAATTATGTGTTTATAAGGGAGAAATGAAAAGTAACATATTTGTAAGAGATAACTATTTTTCAATTAAATTTTGTAAGGTTTCTTCTAGGAAAAAATGCTACGTATGTATTTATAAGTGGTGTCATATTTTAGAAGGTTCATTTTAAAAATATATATATATATATTTAAAAAATAATAATGAACTTAAACTAATTTAATGTTTCAAATTTTGTAATATAAGTTTTCTTTGGAGGAACATCAAATGTAAAACTATATTTCCTTTTAAATGATTTTTTATAAGTACATTTCTTTTATTTGAATATTAAATAACTTAGCATCTCACATTACCAACTGCGCCCAACGGGGCCCCAACTGTGTCATTGATGCAATCTGCACTGTTTGGGCACACTTGGGGGTGTTCTGAGCCATTTTGGCCTTTTGGGGTGTAATATGCTCTATCAGAGCACACCTGGTTCATAGTGAGCACATACATAACATAGAATTTGCATCTAAGGTTTTCATTTCCTTCTAGAACATAGATTAGATGATTTTGTGTTACTAATGGTCTCCTTGCAGCATGTGGCAATCGTGGGATGAAGACATGATCATAACAAACTACTAATGCTTGCTTTGCAAGATGTTGTCGAAGACCATTGCGTGTTTGTGAAAACCATGTGTGTGGATTTATTAGATTAAATAACACTTCATTTGGTGCTTAAAATGAACTTTTCATTTTCTGCCTGGCATGTCTGTAGTGTTTAAATCCCTAGGAGTTGCATTGGACGTATCCTCTGCCCTCGCCATTCGTGGATCTTGGGTGTAAGAGAAATCCATGTAACTTCTATAGGAGGCCTACCTTGGACCAAGATACTCGATATTGGGTATGCCAGGGGATGACCTCAAAGCAGTAATGGGCCAAAAGCCAAGTCAACGTTCCAGCTGCTATATAAAACTCAATTACGGTGAAAGCTGTGTCGGTGGTATTGCTGAGTGGTAGCTCTCCTCCAGTATCCTTGTGGTGTGTCAAACCCTAGTTCTCAGGGCTGGGAGACCTTCTAAGGAAGTTTATCACTCACTTGCTAAACAGAATGCCCTTAATAAAAACTATGTTTTAGTGGCCAAAATCCTTTCTATCCACTGGCTCAAGGGATCACCCATGCTAGTGAAGACATCCTACATTCTTGCGGTCCTTAGTAGAGACAATAGTCCCTTGGGAAGTCATGCCCCTTGGGAAGCGGATCTTGGTAGCCCCGAGAAGTGAGTGCCCTGTAAGGGGGAGCCTATGGTGCCAAGGTCCTAAGTTGTCTACTCTAGATAAGCATGGCTGAACTTTTGTTCAAGTAGGAATTTAGTGGATACAGTCCTAAAGCCTAGGTTGTGGTGTGACTGTTCACTTTTAACAATAGCTATTCTTGTCTTAATGTGTCTTGCGTGTGTGTAAAACATAATCAAGATAAAAGCCAACATTCAAATTTACACCTTGGAAACTTGTAAAACCTTGTCAAAACATCAAACATTGTCAAAACCTTGTCAAAACATCACAAACTTTGGTTCAATACATTCAAACCTTGGAAAACATGGCAACTTGTGCTCCTAAACATGCTTGGCAAAACATAGATTTCACTCTTGCATAGCATCCACTTGCATTCTCCATAGTTTGAGCCTCATACTTGCATCATATAGAATTCATATTGCACCTTTTTAGTATCCCTCATATTCACATTGCAATCATTAGCATTTAAGCTTGCATCCTTTGCATTTCACCTCCAAAATCATCACTTTGCATCTTCCATCTTGCATCTTTGCATAACCAACCCTCATCTTGACCACTTTAACCATCATTCCAAATGTCCTACACATCATTTTGAGCATTCATTCTAGTCTCAGCATTGCCCTCTGTTGTTTACCTCACTGTGGCATCAATCTGGAAAACATAGCCCTTAGAATTGCCTTAGTTTCAACCCAGCTTCCCAATTGCGCTCTGAAACTACCAACTGCACCCTTCTAAGACCCAACTGCACCATGGGTGGAGTTGGTACTATCTGAGTTCACTTGGTAGTCTAAGAACCCTGTTTGAGCTTCCAGATAGCATTTTGAGGCTTCAGAAGTGTCCTTAGGTACCTAGATAGGTCCCCTTGCATCAACATGCCCTGATCTGCATTCTACACCTCCTAGTCTTCATTTTCTTCACTTAGGACATCATTCCTTAGGTCATAAACTCTATTCTGCATCTCCCAACCCATCATAACATCAACCCCAACATCTTAGCTTCCTAGAATATCAACTTGGCAACCATACCATTCTGAATCAATAGACGTTCATCCTAGCTTCCCAACTATGCCCAAAAACTACCAAATCTGCCCTTCTAAGCCCCAACTGCACCATGGTCATAGTTGGTATATTTGGAGTGCACTTGGTACTTCCAGAATACATTTAGGCACCTGCATGACCATTTTGGGCCTCCAAACTACACTTTAGGACCCCAAAATTGCATCTAGAAGCCCCTACACCTCCTCATTCTGCACTTGACCCAAAACCGCATCTTGCACACAAAATCTCATTTTGCACCTTAGGACCTTTGCATATCACATATTTTTTCAGCATCATCACCATTTCGAGTCACCTGAACATCATTTTGAACCCCAAAACCTTTGAACTTAGTCAAAAATCTAAACAAAAGTATGAACTCTAGAGTATTACATTGTTTCAATGGATGATGGATCTTGATCATGGTCATTTTATCATTTTCTTTGGTCAAATGCTACCTATGTCAAGGTAGATTTGGCTTTGTCATTTTGATCTTATCTTTTTTTGTCATTTTTTGGTCAAGATCCAAAGTCTATTGTCATAACGCTAAACTCTTAGGTTAATACCTTGTAAAGATTTCACCTATGTTCAAAAAGCCTTACATATACTGAGCTATCATTAGCATAATCATATTCCTAAATGTCATTTTTGACTTACCCTAGTGGTATATCCCCCTCATATTGCATTGTTCAAACCCTAGCATCATTTTCACTATCAAATTGTCCATCAACCAACTTGTCTTCTTGATCACCTATCCTCATTTTGAATAGCCTAAATGTCATTATCAACCCTCAGAAACCATCCCTTGCATATTCCACTTTGCGTACACCTACCTTGCATCCTTACCAAGTCTAAAACATAACCCTAACCTTCATTTTGCATATCATAATCTTCATCTTGCATACCTTCAAAATGACACCTTGCATTTGCACTTGCATAACATCCCTAAACACTTAAAAATCCCAAAAACACTCATATCTTGCGTACCCACATCTTAATTATCAACTTTTGACCTCTTTTACCAACTGCAACCCTATTTTACCAACTGCACACTTCATTGGTGCAATTGGTAGTTTCAGGGCACACTTGGTAGTTTTAGGGTGCACTTGGTAATTAGGTGTTTCATTCTAGGTTTCAGAACCCTAATCTGCACTTCCACACCTTGCATTGCATCCGAAGACCTTAGGAAACACTCTAAATCAAAACACTCAAAATTTTCATTTTAGGCAACTTTGGAGCTACATCATTTGGAGAAGAAAGAAAGACATGGGAGCTACAAACGAAAGAGGGGGTTTCTAACTTGTGTTTGCTTCTTTTGATTAGTTTGGCTTTCATGGTAGACTAGTGGGTGCTAATGTATGTTGATTGAGTTTTGTGATTTCTCATAGTATGTTATGCATTTAACCCATTTTTCTAGTCCTACAATAAGAACAAAAAAATTAAAGAGACAAAACAATTATATGTTTTATAAGAAAGAAAAATTATTTTTTTATAGAAACATTCTGGTATTCATACCATGTTATTTGTTTGTGATTCAATGATAGCTTAACAAGGATTTGGTGCTTTGCCACTTGTAAAGAATGTGACTCATACATTTTAGTCATATAATGAAGAATATTTATGCCTTGTTGCAGACGACTGCATTCTATTGATTTCTGTCAAACAATTTAAAAGTACTGACAGTGACAGAAAATCCATACAGTGATTTTTTTATCTGGTTATTGCATGAAATTTATCTTGAGGCAAGGGATAAATTTTATTTTATTTTATTTTATAATGGGAAACAATAAAGGAAGGCAAAACAAATATGCAAGGAAAAGATCTGATGAAGCAGAACAAAGAAATATTCAGAAGACTGCAACACGTTACCATCGAATTAAACAAGGTGAAGGAAATGTTGAAGAAGGCTCAATAGAAGTAGAAGCAGTGCATATGGGAGAGAGGTCAAGAACACTCCCTACAAAATCTCAAGCAATGAATGTTGAAGAAGGCTCAAGATCACTCCCTAAAGAGGTTCAAATAACAGAAGTTGGAGAAGGGTCAGAATCTTTCCCTGTAGAATCTCAAACAATGGATTGTAGGAGAAGACTCAAGATCGGTCCCTATAGAAATTCCAATAACAAAAGTCAGAGAAGGGTAGGGATCAGGTGCAGGAATTGGTATGGATGAAATCTTAAATATTGCCTAATTTGTAAAGAATAGTATTTCTCATAAGAATTTAGATCATTTACTTAAAATGGATGTGGATAAATTGAGAAAACTTGCAACTAGTGTTCAATCATTAAGTTTGTCTAAGAAAAGGTCAATGAATAAGAAGATAAGATAAATTATGACTCAATTTGATAACACTGAAACACTTGAACAAGCTCAGTTGCTTTCACATTTTCTTACACAAAAGAAGTTGCAAGAGGCATTGAAATTGTTAAGTGTAGACACAACATAAAAAAAGAGAAGATTTTCTAACATGCAAACTGATCTGATTGAAAATGTTAAACAAGGTTTGAGAAACATAGGAAAACACTATCAAACTAAAGATAAGTCCACGGTAAGAAAAGTGATGTTGATGTCTGTTGTAAGTAAGAATATGACCCAAAATAGACAAATATCTTCAATTTCGTCTAAAATGAGTTTTAGTAGGAAAACATTGAGATAATATGTTAAGAGAAGATTAATTGTGGATGTCAGTACTATGGAGGGAAATTGGGCAATCATGTGTAGAACACCTCGTTCTGATAGGATTGAAGAGTTATTAAAAAAATCAGTCATATCATTTTGGATTGATAACACTCATCCTTCATCAAATACTAGAGATGTTATCAGGCATAGGATTGCACCTGGTCAATATGAACATCATACAAAACATTGGTTGGACACAACACAACATGAGTTATATGTGTCGTTTTGCAGTGAACATCCTAACGTAAAAGTTGGGAAAATGTTTGAAAAATTGAAGCCATACTTTGTGAGGTCAAACAAAGTGTTTGAAACATGTTGTTGTCGTCATCATATTGAGTTTGATCTCCACTATCAGGTATTTTGAAAGTTTGTAGAAGACACATATGGTTTTCACGTTGCTCCTCCTAGTAGGAGAAGTGAGTTTATATTATCCATTTTGTGTGACAACATAGATGATCCAGCTGGTCAAATAAATTGCATCAAAGGATTATGTGAAACATGTGGTGAATTGGCTCTATTTCCTTTGAAAACTGAAAATATTGATGTAACAAAAATATTGAATTGCAAAAGTTACAAGTATGTCAAGAATGAAACAAAGTTGGGGAAAGAAACAAAAAGGTTGGAATATGTTGAAGAGGAGTTGCTTGTTCTAACATTTATGGATAGATTTAAGAAATTGATTCAACCTTATATTCGTCATGCATTTTTTGCAAAGTGGCAAGCACAAAAATTTCAAACTCTAAGAGATAATTTCCCACTTGGAACAACTGTATCAGTTTTTTATTTTGCAGAGAACTATTCCTTTGTTCATCAGAAAGCAATTCAATCAGATTATTACTTTAATAAGCAAGTCACTATTATGGTACATGTTTGTTATAGACATGCACAATTAGATTTGGATGGTGTTCAGAGTACAGTTCAAGCATGAGTAATTATAAAGGAATATCATTTTTATATAAGTGATGATAAAGAACATGACATTCACTATGTAGAACATTGCTTCAATATGTTCTTTTCTTATTTGAAAGAAAGAAACATAAATGTTGATAAACATTATGTTTGGTCTGATGGATGTGCTGCATAGTTTAAATCATCTAGACCATTTTATGCATTGTGTAGATATCATCGCAATGAGAATATAAAACACATATGGAATTTTTTCGACAGTGGCCATGGAAAAGGTGAACATGATGGTGCTAGAGCTTGCATCAAACGTGCTTTGCGAAAGTAACAAATGAATTATCAGGGAGTTCATGTAAATGATGCACATGATGTTGTTGAATGGCGTAACACTTATTTTTCATTAGATGAGGTCGGGACATCATCAACCATGAGTCGACAGGTACCGTATAGAGTCTTCTGGGAGATAACAGGTATGGATGTGTACGTCTGTTTAACTTTTATGCAATTAAGTTATAAAATTTTATTGTTAAGTTTTATTTTTAAATTCGTTGAAGTTTAAATTCAATTTGTCTATATTTTCAATTTAATTTAAACTTTCAGGTGTTAATAGAAAAAACATGCATGGTTGCAAGAGGATAGAAAAGACACGTTCCTTACATTCAGTCATGAGTACAGATAATTGCAATTGGACATTGAAGACAAGAGAATACTCATGTGTGACAGTTGCATTGATGAAGACTATGAAGAATGCATCAATCAAACATGTGGATATACAGGTGCATGGATTTTAGTACCACTTGATGTTACTGATACATTTGATAAAGATGATGAAAATTTTGATGATATTCCATTGATTTCTAATGATTATAATCATATCTCTGGATTGGTAAAAGTGGGTGACTATCATAAAAAATAATCTCAACTTGTTAATTAATTATCAATTGATTTCAACTATGTTATATATATTGTACACATACATTCATGTATACTTGTTATGCAGGAGATGTCTTTGGAGTGATTGTTGAGCCTAGATATCATGAAGGTGTCAGTTATTATTTATTGTGATGTACTACAGAGAGGACAAAGTTATATGACCCTGAAGAAAGTGATGGAATGTTGTTCCCCATAGGTAAATTATACATATACATATTTAAATATATATATATATATATATAGGTAACTTTATATCTATCAAATTTTAAAATACTTAAATTTGTGGTGCAGGTTCTATTGTGATAGAGGGAACGTATTTAAAGCAAGACAAAATAGTCCAACATGGAATACACTTTGTTGATTATCAACTTGACAACAAGGTTTTACAATACAGCCACCTGGTCATTGCTACCAAGCTTTGTCTACATCCAGTCAAACTTAAGCATGTACATCGCAAGTGGAGACTAGATAGTGAAGATCATGAAAAGATATTACATGTTATAAGTGTACATCATGGTTGATTAGACCTTTGAGATTTATTTTATAATAATCTGAATATCAACTTTGATGAAATGTGTTTTTAATTGTATGATCATAGTCTTAGTTATCATTAGTTTATTAAAAAATTATAATATTAATTGTACTATGGATGAATTTAATAATTTAACAAGTGATATTTAAATACGCTAGAAGTTAGTTCGAACTTACACAATTTCATTATCTATAGATATGTATCAAAAATAATTTAATATGTTACAATTCTTAAATATCAACTTCTTTTCAAACTATTGAATTTTATCTTGAATTAAATGTGTTTTGAATTGTACGATCATAAGTTTATTAAAAATATATATAATTTAATAATTTAAATTAATTGTACCACATGGATGAATTTAATAATTTAACAACTTGATATAAATAGGCTTTAAGTTAGTTCAAACTTACACAATCATTATCTATAGATTTATATAAAAAATAATTTAATATCTTACAATTCTTAAATATCAACTTCTTTTCAAACTATTGAATTTCATCTTGAATTAAATGTGTTTTTAATTGTATGATCATAAATTCTTAATTATCAAATTTAGTTTATTAAAAAACTATATAATTTTATAATTTAAATTAATTGTACCATGGATGAACTTAATCATTTATCAACTTTTTTTCAAACAAGATTGAATTTCATAAGTGAAAATTAAACATGTGTTTTTAAAATTGTAAGATTATAAGCTCATAGTTATCATTTAGGTTAGTTTATTAAAAAACTATATATTTTAATGTTGCTTTATTACATCTACGGTCATGTACTCTTAAAGTTTAGATTAGTTTAAATTAATATGTTTTCTTAATATTATATTTTGTAAAAGTTTTCTAAAATAATGTATTGGCTTACCTAATTAACATATTTTTATCCACATAAAACTAATATTTATCTTTAGCGGGTTAGTAATTGATAATTTAAGAAATATGTATCTTTCTAACTTCCTACTAATTGATAATTGATATACATGTACACACGTCTCAAGATCATGTTCTATAGCTATAACACAAAAAAAATACACATATGTACACATATACACGTCTCAAGAATAAACATCTACAGATCTAATATATCTCTATTTATCTGAAATGCAAATTGTAAATCTCGAATAAATATACGTATGCAGCAAAATATAAAAAGTCATATATACGTACATGTGATGGTATCTAACTACTGAAATACTCAATAATCAAATTAATAGTGAAAGTACATGTATGTCATCAAGGAACTGAAATACACATGTGTACATGTAAACTAGACCTCCAATATATAAATGCATCAAAAAATATATAAATCTGATCTACTACTAGAGGGACCCCTCAAGACGCATACGAACAGAATGACCCTCTGATCGAGTCTCCTGTACATCCTCTCGCTGAGGCGCATCAACCAAGCCCTGCAAATATATATACATATATACATACATGTGTTAGAGTTCTATCATTAAAACACACACACACACACACACACACACACACACACACATATATATATATATACATACGTGCATCATGTACATGTACATTCAAATTAAATGCGAACTTGGATATATATATATAGATATATATCTAGTTTTTAAAATATTTAAACTAGCTTATATATACCTCTATATATATTACGCCGAGAGTAATCGTTCTTGAGGTGCCTATTTTCATTTAATCCCAAGGTTATTTTAATCACAGTTGGGATTTATGAAAATGAAAATAGGCGCCTCGAGAACGATTACTCTCGGCATAATATATATAGAGGCATATATAAGCTAGTGGCAATCGTGGCGTAATAGGAAAAGTATTTTTAAAATTTTTCCTTTTTTTTAAAGGTTAGTGCTGAATTATTTATTTCTTTTTAAATACAATTGTATAAACTTACTATAAAAATGTAATAGTGTAAACTTACTATAAAATTATTCTTGAATATTTTATTTTTTAATTCTATATATGGTGTTTATTTGCATCAATTTAATTCAGTTTTATTTTAAGCATATTGTTACGTAAAATGTTATATTGAAGAGTAGAGTTATAGTTATGGTTAGGGTTAGTGTCAACGTTGGGGCTATTGTTAGGGTTTGAGTTATGGATAGGGTTAGAGTTATGGTCACGAATAGAGTTACAATTAGAGTCAGGATTAGCATTAGGGTCAGGGATAGGGTTATTTTTAGGATTACGAATCTTGTTAGGGTTATAGTTAGGGTTAGGTTTAGAATTAGAGAGTTAATGTTAGGATTAGGGTTAGAATTTGGGTTACAAATATAGTTAGGGTTAGAATTAGAGTTAGGGTTAGGGTTAAGGTAAGGGCGAGGGTAAGAATAAGGGTTTAGGTTACAAATATAGTTAGGGTTAGGATTAGAATTAGAGTTAGGGTTTGAGTTAGAGGTAGAGTTAGAATTGGAGCTCAATAAGGGGTAGAGTTAGAGTTGAAATTAGGGTTATAATTAGGGTTAAAATTAGGATTAGGGTTAGGGTTAAAATTAGATTTACGGTTAGAGTTAGAGAAAGGGGTAGAGAAAGGGTTAGTTTTAGGGTGATGGTTAAGGTTAGATTTATATTTAGAGTTAGGGTTGTGTATAGAGTTGCATTAGGGTTAAGGTTAGGGTAAGGGTTTGAGTTGGGGTTAAGGTTAGGGTTAGGGTTAGGGCTATGGTTTTCGTCTAGAGTAAAGTAAAGGTTAAGGTTAGAGTTAGAGTTTTCAGTCAAGGTTAAGGTTAGAGTTAGGGTTAGGTTATGGTTTTAGTGAAGGTTAAACTAAGGATTAGGGTTAGGATTAGAGTCTAATTATAGTAAAGTTAGATTTGTACAGTTAGGGTTATATTTAGGGTTAGAGTTAGGGGTAGGATTATGGTTTTAAAAAAAGTAATTTTCTTTTTGGCATATTGTAATGTAAAATGTTATAGTCAAACATAGATATATGGTTAGGGACAAAGTTATCATTACAGTTAATGTTAACCTTAGAGATAGAATAATGGTTAGGGTTAGCATTAGGGTTAGGGCTAGAGTTAGGGTTAGGGTTTGAGTTATGGTTAAGGTTAGGGTTAGAGTTATGGTTATCATTAAGGTTCAGATTAGAGTTATGTTTATGATTAAGGTTAGGGATAGAGTTATGGTCATAGTTAAGGTTAGGGTTAGAGTTATGGTTATGGTTAGGTTTAGTGTTATAGCAAGGCTAGGGTTAGGGTTTGAGTCAGGGTTAAGGTTAGAGTCAAGGTTAGGGTTTGAGTTAGGATTAAAGTAAGGGTTAGGGTTAGGGTTAGAGTCTGATTATGGTAGAGTTGGATTTAGGGTTAGAGTTATGCTCATGGTTGAGGTTAGGGTTAGAGTTATGGTTATGGTTAGGGTTAGGGTTATTATAGGGCTCAAGTTAGGGTTATTGTAGGGATAGGGTTAGGGTTTGAGTTAGGGTTAAGGTTAGATTTAGGATTAGGGTTAGGGTTTTAGTTAGGATTAAAGTTAGGATTAGGTTTAGGGTTAGAGTCTAATTATGGTAGAGTTAGATTTAGGGTTAGAGTTAGGGATAGAGTTATGTTTATGGTTAAGTTTACGGTTAGAGTTATACTCATGGTTAAGGTTAGGGTTAGGCTTATGGTTATGGTTAGGGTTAGGGTTATAGTAGGGCTAGGGTTAGGGTTAGGGTTAGGGTTAGGGCTTGAGTAAGGGTTAAGGTTCTAGAGTTATGGTTAGGGAAAATTTTTGAGCCAAGATTAAAGTTAGGGTTAGGGTTATGGTTAGAGTCCAATTATGGTAGAGTTAGATTTAGGGTTAGAGTTAGGGACAACTTAATGTTTATGGTTAAGGTTAGTGTTAAGGTGAGGGTTAGAGTTAGAGTTAGAGTTAAGGTTAGGGTTAAGGTTAGAATTAAGGTTAGGGTTAGTGTTAAGGTTAGGGTTAGGGTTAGAGTTAGAGTTAGGGTTAGCATTAGGATGAAAATTAGGGTAAGGGATAGGGTTTGAATTAGAGTTAGGTTTCTTGTTAGGGTTAGGTTTACAATTAGAGCTAGAGTTAGGGTTAGGGTAAGAGTTATAGTCAGGGTTAGAGTTAGAGTTAGGGTTAGGGTTAGGTTTAAAATTAGAGCTAGAGTTGGGATTAGGGTTAGGATTAGAATTAGGGTTAGAAATATAGTTAGGATTAGAGATAGAGTTAGGGTTAGGGTAAGGGTAAGAATTAGTGTTAGGGCTAAAATTAGGGTTACAAATATAGTTAGGGTTAGTGTTAGGCTTAGAATAAGAGTTAGGGTTAGGGTTAGAGATAGAGTTAGAATTAGAGTTAGAATAAGGGTTGGAGCTAGAGTTAGAGTTAGAGTTAGAGTTAGGGTTATATTTAGGGTTAGAATTAAGGTTAGGATTATAACTAGTGTTAGAGTTAGGGTTAGGGTTAGTGTTAGGGTTATGGTTAGGGTTAGCATTAGGGTTAGGGTTAGGGTTAGGGTTAGTGTTAGGATTAGCATTAGGGTTAGGGTTACAATTAGAGTTAGAGTTAAAATTAGAGGTACTGTTAGTGTTAGTGTTAGTATAAGAGTTAGAATTAGAATTAGAGTTAGAGTTAGGGTTCAAGTTAGAGTTAGAGTTAAACTTAGAGATAGAGTTGTGGTCAGGGTTGGATTAGGGTTAGGGTTAAAGTTACCTGATTAGATTTAGGGTTAGGGTAAGAGTTAGGGCTAGGATTAGGATTAGAATTAGGATTAGTGTTAGAGTTAGAGTTATATATAGTGTTAGGGTTAGAATTAGGGTTAGGGTTAGGGTAAGAATTAAATTTAGAGTAATAGTTAGGGTTAGAGTTAGGAATAGAGTTATAGTTAGGGTTAGAGCTAGAATTGGGGTTAGGGTTAGAATTAGGGTTAGAGTTAGGGTTATATAGGTTCGGGTTAGGATTAGGGGTAGAATTAGAATTACTATTAGTGTTAGAGTTAAAATTAGGGTTACAAATATAATTAGGGTTACAGATTGAGTTAGAGCGAGTTAGGGTAAGGGTAACAATTAGGGTTAGGGCTAGAATTAGGGTTACAAATAACATTAGGGTTATAATTAGGGTTAGGGTTAGGGTTAGATTTAGAGGTAGGATTTGAGCTAGAGTTAGAGTTAGAATTAGAATTAGAACAAGAGTTGGAGTTAGAGGTAGGGTTAGAATTAGGGCTAGGATTATGGTTAGCATAAGGGTTATGGTTAGAGTTAGGGTTAGCATTAGGGTTAGGGTTATAATTAGTGTTAGTTTTAGTGTTAGTGTTAGTGTTAGTGTTAGGGTTAGAATCGGGGCTAGAATTGAGGCTAGGGTTAGGGTTAGAATTAGAGTTTGAGTTAGGGATCAAGTTAGAGTTAAAGTTGGAGATAGAGTTGGGGTTAGGGTTAGGTTTAGGGTTAAGGCTGGAGTTAGGGTTAGATTTAGGTTAAGAGTTACAGTTAGGGTTAGAATTAGGATTGGGTTTATAATTAGAATTAGGGTTAAGATTAGAGTTAGAGTTACATATAGTGTTAGGGTTAGGATTAGCATTATATATAGTGTTAGGATTAGGATTATGGGTAGGGTTAGGGTTAGAGTTAGGGTTAGTGTTAGGGTTACAATTAGAGTTAGAGTTATAATTATAGTTAGGGTTAGAGTTAGAGTTAGAGTTAGGGTTAGAATTAGGGGTAGGGGTAGGGTTAGGGTTAGAGATAGAGTTGGAGTTAGAGTTAGGGTTAGAGTTAGAATACGGGTTAAAAATAGGGGATAGATTTGGCATTAGAGTTAGAATTAGAGTTAGGATTAGAGTTATAGTAAGGCTTAGGGTTAGGGCTAGAATTAGGGTTAGGGTTAGAATTAGCATTAGATTTAGGATTATAAAGGATTAAGGTTAGGGTTAGGGTTAGGGTTAAAATTAGAATTATCTAGTTAGAGTTAGAGTTAGAGTTAGGGTTTATGTTATTATTGCGATTAAGATAATTTTTGGGTTACTAATCATATTATAGCTGATGTTAGTGCTATTATTACACTTTACCTTGGTGTTAGGATAACTGATAGGTTAAATTTTAATATGGGTTAGTTCTATTATAGTGCCCATGATTAGTGCTATTGTGATATAAGTTATTAAGCTTTTTAATAATGTAATCCCTCCCCCCCCTCTCTCTCCCCTATCTCTCTCTCCCTCCCTCTCTCTCTCTCTAACTACACTCATTAATATCTCTCCCCACTATCTAAATATACTTTAGCTCTCTGTAGTCTCTAGTAATGCCCCCTAATCTGTCTCTCTAATCTCTAGATACACCCACTTATCTCTCCCACCCTACTTTCTAGATACTCCTCCTAATCTCTCTCTCCCTTTATGCTCTCTAGATACACCCCTAATCTCTCTCTCTCTCTCTCTCTCTCTCTCTCTCTCTCTCTCTCTCTCTCTCTCTCTCTCTCTCTCTCTCTCTAGATACACCTCATAATCTCTTTTTATCTCTCTCTACATAAAACATGCCTCTATAAGAAACATAATATGAGCTCCTTCTTTTCTACAGGTATGCTCTCTCTCTCTCTCTCTCTCTCTGGGTGTGTGTATATACATATTATCACTTATAAAAAATATAATATTATTTCTAATTACTTGTACATATAGGGTTAGGCTAAGGTATATAATTTACTAAATGATTAGTACAATAATATATAGAGTAAGAGTTAAAGTTAGGATCCAAGGTTTACAATTTCATCTATATGACACTCAGTGTTATGGTTAGGGTTAATAAGTGGTTAAATGTTACACTAGAATAAGGGACAGGGTTAAGGGAAGTATGAGATTTAGGTGTAGTGTTGGAGTATTTGGAGTACAACTATGGTCAAATTTGGGATATATATGTTATACAAATGACTTGAATAGTGGAAAAATTAATTCATGAAAGGGAAGTTATAAGTCCCAACACAACAATTCAAATGATGTTAAAAGTGTGAAAGAATATATAAGAGTCAATTTTATGAAAATTATTTTTGCATGATGATGTGAGAACATTATATATTGTTGAATTTTTAATAATGCTAATACAATTTTTATTGCAATGATTAAGAATTGTAATTAATAAATCTCCCTATCATTAAGGAATCTATTTAGACTTGTGATTTTCTTTCTTAATTAATATATTTAGTAGCCACATCCATTGAAGAAATTTTTCGTACAACAATAAATTTATTTTGTCTTGTTCTCTTCTCCATGAAAGTTACATTGAACAATGGGGAAATAAAATTTCCAATACAACTAATTAGAAGTAAAAATTTGAAACCGGAGACAAGAATGAACTATATACAAAAAATATATCTGTGATGGTCTAAATACATGTCACATTCTTCAATGATTAGGATTCTTTTGTGACCTTTATTTGAACAATGATTGTGAAATACTTCATTCATCATTGAGGGAAACCCATCCACTTTTGTAGATGTGTCACACAGAAATTTTTATGCATCTTCCATATGCATTTCTTCCATTTCCTCAACATAGTCAATTGGAAATATTGCTTCTCTACAACTTTAATTATAGTTGTGTGCGCCTCTTTAAGTATTTGTAGGCATTTGTCAAACTCAATCTTGAAGAAATCATTTGAGATCATTGAAGTAGTTAGGCTCTAGTATCCAATAATGTTTGATTCTCTATTCGAGGTATCCATAACTCAAATAATAACCTGCAAACTTATAAACAAAAATCAACATATGGAAATAATCATAATGAAAAAGTATTAATAGTTAACATAAATTCTTTCAAATGAATAATGTTCAAAATAACATAAATAAAAATTAAAACTATTTCAAATGAAATATTTAGATTGTAATGTCAGAAATATGTTGGCATTGTCTTCCAATTTTCAAACATTACAAACATAAATATTAATAAAAATCTATATATAGTATGAAAATATTTAAATAAAACACGTATATAATCTAATTAAATAATGACAAAATATAAACTAAATATATGATTCGTTTATTTTAAGTTAATCACTAACTTTAATAAAATACAAATTTTATTGATAAGGTGACCTTCTTGTCCACATCAACAATTAAATTTAATTATGAAACATTAAAAATATAAATATTTTGAAACATGCAAATATAAAACTATTATGAAACATACAAATCTAAAAGATGGAAACCAAAAGTATTTTGAAATATGCAAATCTAAAACTAATGTAAAACATGGAAATGTAAAACTAAATTGAAACGTGCACATTAAAAATCTGCAAAAGAAATGTATTATCAAATATCTAAATCAAATAGTTTTTGAATCCTAAATCTAAATCAAACATACAAGGCTAAACTATATGGAACTTTAATCTACTCCTATTCAAATACTCTAATTGCTCCAATAATCTCCATCTCTTCCTCCCTGCAAAAACACAAAATGAAAATGAAATGAGGAGACTTTGTTTTATAATTTATGAGAGAACCCTCATATCCCCCAATAGATGTCTTTTGACATTCCACGAATTTGTTTCAAATTCCCCCACTTCTCACAAGAAATAAGCATGAATGTGCATGCAAAAATATATTTAACAAAAAGAAAATGTTTTATATTTAAAATTTTAATTAAGTTATTTCAGCCCTATTTTCTTGGGTTCATTTTTTTTGGCCTTATTTTTTCAGGTCCTATTATTTCGGCATCCATTTAGCTTAATATTATTTTGGTTAGCTGTTATTTCGAGAATTTTATTTTATTTTATAATTCAGTAATGATAAAATATATACTAAATATATGATTCATCTACTTTAAATAAATCATTAACTTTAATAAAATATAAATTGTATTGATATGGTGGCATTCTCATCCAAATTAATGATAAACTTATGCTTTGAAACATGAAAATATAAATACTTAGAAACATGCAAATGTAAAACTATTGTGAAACATTTAAATCTAAAACATGCAAACCAAAACTATTTTGAAATATCCAAATCTAAAACTAATATGAAACATGCAAATATAAAACTAATTTGAAACATGCACTTTTAAAATATGTAAATGAAAAGTATTATAAAATATATAAATCAAATAGATTTTGAATACAAATCTAAATCTAAATCAAACATGCAAGACTAAACTATTAAATGCAAGCCTAAATAGTTATGAATAGAATTCTAAATCTAAATGAAATTAATTAAAATTGAAATCTAAATCAAAGTAGAATATTATAACTAATTTTGAATTTCAATTTACATCTACATCTAAATCTAAACGAAAATGTAAATTAAAAGTAGAAATCTCACCTGCAAAAATGTTACTCCAAAACTTCAATCTACTTCTATTCAAAAACTCCAATTTAATCCTCTAATAACCTCCACCTCTTCCTTCCTGCAAAAACATAAAATGAAAATGAAATGAGGAGCCTTGGTTTTATAACTTCTGAGAGGCTCCTCGTATCCCCCAACAGACGTCTCTTCACATTCCACGAATTTGTTTCAAATTCCCCCACTCCCTGCAAAAAATAAGCATGAATGTGCATGCAAAATTATATTTAACAAAAAAAAAATCATATTAAAATTATTTCGCATCTATTTTTTCGAGCCCTATTTTTTTGAGCCTTATTTTTTCGAGTCCTAATTTTTCAGGCCCTACTTTTTTGGGCCCTACTTTTTCGAGCCCTATTATTTCGGCCTCCATTTGGCTTCCTATTATTTTGGCCAGCTATTATTTCGGGAATTTTTTTTTTAAAATTTAATTTGGAAGTTTGTAACCGCTCGCAATTCTTTTTTATTGACGAAGAATCTTTTTTGGCATATTCTTGTGCTGGGTATTTGTGCTGTGATTGTATAGAATGCCTCTCGACATAATAAGTTTAAACAAACTATTTAAAACTCAAGTACCTGAGCACTACCAGGTGCCTCAATAGAATCATCTCTCTCATGTACATGATGCCCTGAACCAATAGTATGTGTAAGCATGTGCTCAACGACCTGTGCCTACATGATTTATTATGAGTTAAAGATTAAATTAAATATCTACATATATATTTGAACTAAATTTTTCAATAAATGAACATATTTTTTAATTTCATATATATTTAAAATTAAAAATAAATTATATATGTACCTGGATCTCCAGAGGTGGAGGATGATCAGCAGACTCCATTGTATCATCTATTGATGCACCTGAGCCTAAAACTCCATGTCCAACTGCTAGTAAATCTGATTGAAGTGGACTGTGTAATTGGCTGGGTAATGGTGTAGAATCAGTGCTGCCAGGTCTGAACAACAGGTCCATGTACGATGAAATACCTAGGCTCAAACTAGTATCAATCTTAGACACGCCTCACATCTGCTCACCAAAATCATCAAGACCCTCAGTTGTGATATGGACATCTCCAACTCGTATGCTCAAGTCATTTATAGAGTGTCGTGAGCTTGGTGCTGAATGCTGTGAGCTATGCACAAGTGTATCATCTATCACTGGTGTGGTGACCTGTGTCTATGGAACTATGTCAGGGCTCTGATGTTGTCTAACAACATCCATCATTGAGTGTACTGGAATCCTCTATGTATTGGAAATATAGCTAATAAAGTGCAACATATCCTCCCAAAAATATAGTGCCATATCCATATGTGTCTGCTGTCCTGAAAGACCATGAATATCGCCTGGCAGTGGTAGCCTAGTAGCTCTATATGCATCATCAGAGGAGGCACCTGAAGTGCTACTAGATGCCTGTGAAGATGGTCAACCAAGTGGACGAGGACATTGACTATGAAGATAACGACTAATAGAATCTGATGTGATACTAGCCGTCGTAGATGCAATGTGCCCAATAGTGTCAGTTGCTCCCCTCTGGGTAGTAATGATGACTCTATCTGCAATAGGAGCATGTGCAGGAGTCATAGGAGGCATCCTCGATTAGACAAATTGTCTAAGATCTACAGGTGGCAGATGATCTACACTGCAAATTGGTCATGATCTACAATCCGACCATGCCCATGTCCACAATAATCAGGAATATCCAAGTAGTTGACATTAAGCCCCATATGAAACTCAGTGTACAACTACTATGCAAAATAAAGGGGTATCTGGTTGTTATTAGGATAATGACCATGTGCAGCTAAAAATCGTTGATAGATCATGCTAGCAATAATAGGATCTTTGCATCGTCTGACTTTGTAGCCTCTCACCCTACCTTGTGTTCCCTCATACGCTAGAAAGAGCTCTCTTTGGATGACGTCTTTGGGGGCTACCCTCTTGAAGTCATCGAACAAGGCATTTCCTGAAACCTCAGCCCTAAGCTCCCTAGATATGGAAGCTAATATGGTAGGAGTAAATGAATGGTGGGCTCTAAACCTAGATGTCAAATCTTGTAAACTCCTACATATTGTAGTACATATGTCTCTATAAAGACCATCATCAAAGGTCAATATAGAGTGCTGCAGTCTAGCAACCTCCTGCTCTGAGAATGCAAATAAAGCATCGATATCGATGCGTGGAGGTGGTGTAGTAGAACCTCTAGCAGGAGCTACAGGCACAGCCTGACTTGGAACAGGAGCCGCACCAGGAGCCACGGTAGGACCTACACCACCAGGAGCCACACTAGGAGCAAGAACATGAGCTGTACAATGACCCTTATGTCGAGGTATATGATGAGCCCCACCAAAAGCTGCAGCATGAGCCCCACCATGAGTTGCACGAGGAGCCAGATCAGGAACTGCATCAGGCGTTGCAACAAGAACCGCATCAAACTATGCCACAGTAGGAGCCATAGCAGGAACTACATCAGGTGCCACACCAAGAGCCGCATCAAGCTGATCGTGTGAAGCCATATCTCTAGAAATGTATGAAGAGCTAAACTGCCTATTGTACACACAATTTTTTATTTTTAAAATTAAAAATTATACACATGTAATTGAACATACATCACACATCATGGACCTAGATAATCTGTAACACATCTAGACCTAGATTAATTTGCATATTAGTATAAGATAACTTTAAAGTTGAGAGTTTGGTTATGGTTAGAGTTAATTTATTGTTGTAGGATTTTATTATAGTTTGGGGGGTATTATTAGAGAATTCAATTAAAGGGTAATAAATCATTTATATTACTCTTAGATGATAATGTTTCAAGGTTTAGGTTTCAAGTTGGGTTACATATATATCATTTAAAACAAGGGTCATACTTCATGTATGTACATGTGTTTGAATGTATGTGCATGCATCTCAAATGTAATTTTTAACAATTTAGGATTAGGGTCAACTTGTTTTAATTTTATGTAAGTTAGGCCTCAATTAGGTTTTGAAATAGGGTTTTAGTGTAATTAGGCTCAATTTTAGGATAAGATTTAAGACCTTATGATATTGTTAGGGTTTACACGAACTCACATAATTTCTAGCATTAAATTTAGGGGTTAATATTAAGGTCCATGGTTAAGAATTTAGGATAAGAGAACTTTGCATATGAAGTTTATGATTTGGTTCAAGATTATGATTTAGGTTATTTATTATCATTTATAATCTTGGGTTTAGAAATTAAATTTTAAGATCAAGGTTAGGGTTAGGGTTTGGATAATGGTTAGGGTTAGGGTTTGGTTAGGTTTGGGTTAGGGTTTGGATGTACATGTATGTTATATTCATACCTAGTTATGCAAATTAATCTACATTCTTATATATGTATAATTTAGGATCTCCCCTTAAGACATGACATTGAATTATATAGTTAATTATATACTTCTAATTATTAATACATTAAAAATCATAACATATATACATTTAAACATGAATATTGAAAACATATGTATGCACATCTATATCTAACACATGAACATATTTACATGTACATTTATGAAATAAAATATACATTCTTATGTATAATTTAGGATCTCACCTTAAGACATGTGTTATTAAATATAGTTAATTACACTTAGTTATAAGATAAATTAAGATCAATAGTTAACATATACACAAATTATACATATAAAAATGTGAATTTATTAAAAACATGTACATACATCTACTTTTAACCAAGAACAAATATACATGTACATCTATGTTCAAAATAAAAATTATACCTTCTAATCTATATTTTTACATGTACAATTTAGGATCTAGAACCTTAAGATATGTCATTTAATTAAACTTCTAAGATTAAGACATTAAGGTGAATTTGACATATATACATAAACATTAATATTGAAAACATACATGTCTACATTTAACATTAACATACATACATATATGTGTGTGTGTGTGTGTGTGTGTGTGTGTGTGTGTGTGTGTGTGTGTGTGTGTGTGTGTTTAAATTTGTTTTCTAAAATTTATATTATTATATATTTCGTAATATTTTTCTAAATTTTTAAAAATATTTTTTCTAATATTTTTCTAAATTTTATATTATTATAAATTTTCTAATTTTTTAAAAATTTGTTTTCTAGAATTTATATTATTATAAATTTTCTAACATTTTTCTAATGATTTTCCTAAATTTATTTTCTAAAATTTATATTAAATTATAAATTTTCTAATATTTTTGTAATGTTTTTTCTAAATTTGTTTTCTAAATTTTATATTAAATTCTAAATTTTCTAATGCTTTTTTTAAAAAAAATTGTTTTCTAAATTTTATATTAAATTATAAATTTTCTAATATTTTTTCTAATATTTTTCTAAATTTATTTTCTAATTTTTTAAAATATTTTTTTGAAAATTTTATATTAAATTATAAATTCTCTAATATTTTTGTAATGTTTTTTCTAAATTTTCTAATGTTTTTGTAATATTTTTTTCTAAATTTTCTAAATTTTTTAATGATTTTTCTAAATTTTCTAATTTTTTAAAATATTTTTTATAAATTTGTTTTCTAAATTTTATATTAAATTATAAATTTTCTAATGTTTTTGTAATGTTTTTTCTAAATTTTCTAATATTTTTGTTATGTTTTTTTCTAAAAATTTCTTATTTTTTTTAATAAATTTTCTAATATTTTTAAAATTTTTTTTTCTAAATATTTTTTCTAAATTTTATATTAAATTATAAATTCTATAATGTTTTTGTAATGTTTTTTCTAAATTTGTTTTCTAATGTTTTCTATATAATATTTTTCTGTTTTCTAAATTAATATAAATAAACAATAAAAATATTAAATTAACATTTACATATGATTTCAAAACTATTAAAAACGTAAATAACATTCAAATATGCTTTAAAAACATTTTTTAAAAAGCATTGAAAACATTAAAATCTACTTTGATAACATTAAAAAATACTTTAAAAATGTTCAAAACATTAAATTAATAATATTTTGACATACCCGTTGATGAGAATCAGAATGAAAGCGATAGGATGACACTGATGGAGGTAGCACAAATCACATGTTCACCCCAATGCTCGAAATGAACAGTACTCACCGTGAAAATGAATTGGGAAAAGTTAAAAAAGTGTTTTAAACCACTGAAAATTGACGTGATACATGTTCGCGCGAACATATGACATACACATGTTTGTGCGAACATGCCTTCAAAGCCGCTAACATGTTTGCGCGAACATATGACATTCGCATGTTCGCACGAACATGTCTGTGAAGTTCGAACTAACGTATGGTGTATTGAATTCTGAAAATTTCCCAAGCTTTCTAAGTTTGTTCGTCCCACTAAAGTGGAACCCATTATTGTGGGTTCACCCACCTGCTGATTTCCCAAATTGGCAAAAGGGTAGATCCCAATCAAAGAGAAGTGGAAATCCTAACGAATATAAAGTTATTGTAGATCAAATGGGTGCATCTGCTTTACTGAAAATGTAATTGCTTTTAGAGACTTTAGTTTAAATGGAGATTGTCAATTCTCAAACATGTCCTAGTCAAGTAGATGACCAAGTTGTTGCTTGAGTAAAGGGGATACTAGTTTATTAAGGTATCTTTATGATCCCACTTGCATTTAGTTACTATTTTTTGAGCAGCTAGCCAGCTACTTTGATGTGGGAATTTTGTAATACATGATGTCCTCATACAAGTACATGCCATTTTAGTAAACATTTTCTATTCTAAAGGATTAGTGAGCAATATCTGTAATGTCCCTTTTTGGGACTAAAGAATATAACTATTAAAATCACAAAGCTTCCATGTTGTTGTAATGGAGATTATGTGCAATATCATTTTGCAAATTCTAATTTGGTCAATAATATTGTAAACATATGTAAGAATAATCTGATTCATATATATCTGGTTCTTAATTGTCTGACTATTATGAATGACTTATTGCCTTTGGTTTGGAAAAATCTTTGTTGTATACAATACTCAATATTGGTATTTCTTTATATTTTTTATTGGTTAATGTTCATATATGCATATATATCTGTAACGCCCCGCCAAGGGATCCAAAAGAATTAACCTAAAGTTTTACTAAGTTTGCTAAACATTTTTTTATTTTAAAAGTAAGAATGTATAACATACACATCAAACACATAGTAGTGGAAGCAATAACATGTAATCATCAACAAATATACATAATAGGTTACATTTCTTAAGGATCCCAAGACATTGAGTCACACTTAAATTTAATTAATCCTAAGTCTAACAACTATCATATCCACATGAAAGAATAATAAGAAAGTCCAATGTCCATATAATATACATTTGTTCCGAATGCCTCTTGGCAAATTAAGTTCGGAATGCTCAATCATCCACTGTACATGTCATAGGGTATGAAAGGCTTAAAAGAATATACATATGTAAAAATAAAGATACATCATCCTCAAATCCGTGATACAAGTATAGTAAAATAAATGAAATCATTCACCATACATGATACATCCATACATCCATAATGATAAAACATCCATCATAAAATCTAACCATCCATCATAATAATCCATGAACAGAATGAAGGTAAATGCCAACCAAGAAAGCTCCAGCCACGATGACCACGGACGGATCTCAATGGTAAGAGTAAAAGCACTACCACCCGACCGCGTGGAACCTAAATGGTCCACTCCCACCGCGCTGAGGAGATAGTCTCAAGTCCAAAACAAGTTATCAAAACATGAAACACAAGTACTCTCTAAGTCTGGGAAATCCTAAAAGTATACTAACTCAAAGGTTCCAACATAGATAGACATCTAGACCCAAAGGCACCACACAAAAACGTAGGAAACCTACTATGCAAGCGGGAAAGTGTCATCACATGAATCACATTGGAAGTTACTCGAGCAATCCCTCAGGAATCTCGAGTCCCCAGTAATCCTGCAGCCACTAGTATCCTCTCATACTGACGAGGCATACTATGGAATGCAAGGTCACAACCAAGCGTTCTCTCTACCCCATCCTAGTCTGTACTAGCACTCAAGGCATGGGAGAGAACATACAATTATCTTATTAGGTTCATTTAAGGCAGTATTTAGGTGAGATGTTTTCACTTATTAAAACAAACAACTTACAATGAGTCATCCCCAGAGCCACTTCGGGTCTCCCGTCCCTCATTGCAAGCCACTTCCTGACACTACACATAGATAACCTACCCTAGGCTCATGAAATCACAAAACACAAAATCACCTTAGTCCTATACAAGCGACTGGAAAGCATCAAAAGATAAACCACAATAGTCACATCAGTTCTCCATGAGAAACTAGAAAGCATCAAATAATAATCATAATGATCACAACAGTTCTCTATTAGCAACTGAAGGCATCAATGATAAATCACAATATCCAATGGTTCTCCAATGAGCAACCAAAAAGAATCCCAATAATAGAACACAAAACTGATCGAAGACTCCAAAATGGTCAAGTCAAACATGTCACAACATGACATCATCAAGAGCATAGCGAAACACTTCAGTCCCATCAAGGCAACTGGAAAGCAACCCAAGTATAACTGATCGATGACTCAAAAATGGTTAAGTCAGGTAACTTAAATACATACACCTCAGCTTCACACAAGGAAACTGGAAAGCAATAACAACTAGTAAAAACATCCATATCATAGAGCACTCCATCACATTACCATGGTTGGATTTAGAAAAATCGAGACCAAATCATCATCATAGCATCACAATCACACAACCCCCGAGCCTCTGGTAACAACCTAGGACTAGTCAACACTAAATCAACTCCTAGCCCAAAACATAAACAGTACATAAGACAAGATGCAAGCACATGTTTTTGGTTTATTTTAAATCACATGGTTGGGTTAAATACAGGTTTTCAGTTTCCTCATTTCAATGTATATTTTCGAGTAGATAGGAATCACAATTTTACCCTTGTAATTAAACCCATTTCTATATTTAAATGTTTGTACAATTACCCTATAGATAATCTAAGGATAAAAATTTATTTAAAATTAATCATCATTGATTTTAAATAAAATATCTATCAATTTCATCAAAATCAAAATCATTAATAATTCTATAAATCTATTAACTAATTAATCTTAATTAAAATTATATTTAATTAAGTTAATTAATAATGATATAACTCATCTTACCCATAATTCTACAATTTTTATTTAACCATAACCATCATTAATTAAATTTATTTAAACTAATTTTTAATTAAATAAATTTATGATTATCAAATAATATTAATATTAATCATTCATTTTTATTAATAATTAACAAAAATTATTAATAAATAACTTAAAATTAACTATGTTAATATTTATTAATTAAATAAAATATTATTTTATTTTATTTTCAAAGTTAATTAATAATAAATAACTATAAATAAAACTTTATCATAACTTAATACATATATATTAAAACCTTTTAAAAAAAACATACATATGACATATAAAAAAAAAAACAACATATGCTATGGGATTAATATCTCACACCCCTCGGTCGATTGCATTGAAACTGGCGCTTGTTTTAATAATAGTCACCGACTTATGGGAAAGGTCGTGCGACCCATTTAAAGCCTGCAAGTACACTATGTTTGAGGTCATCATAGGTACATATGAATTCATGCCAGGTCGCTGTCAGGTAAGAGGGGTATAGTTTTATGTTATTTATTTATTTTTATTTATTTTTAAATAGAAACTTTAAAGAAAATGTCCCCGCCCCATCACAGGTACACTACAATAAATACAATTCAGGCTTGCATTGAAATCGCCGACAGGGTAAGGTAAGTTGGGGGGGGATAATTTTTCATTACATATATTTTTTTAATTATTTTGTTTTAATATAAACAATCAAACTTTTTCCCATCCCCCCATAATTAGAATTTTTTTAAAAATATAAATATATTATTATTCTTTGTATATAAATGAATTCATTTATAATAAAACATCCTCCTTCCATTTAAACGATTATATATATAAAGACCCCATTAATATTAAAATTTAATTTGTTTATTAAAAATTCTTTTCAATAAAATTTAAAAATAAACAAAGCTTTCCTTCTTAATAAATTTTAATTTACTTTATTATAATTTTGTAATTAACAAAATTTAATAAAACAAATTTATATAAACATATTTTATTATTATTATATATATATATATATATAAAGACCCCGTTAATATTAAAATTTAATTTGTTTATTAAAAATTCTTTTCAATAAAATTTAAAAATAAACAAAGCTTTCCTTCTTAATAAATTTTAATTTACTTTATTATAATTTTGTAATTAACAAAATTTAATAAAACAAATTTATATAAACATATT
This sequence comes from Cupressus sempervirens, assembly GCA_028749045.1. NCBI lineage: Eukaryota > Viridiplantae > Streptophyta > Pinopsida > Cupressales > Cupressaceae > Cupressus > Cupressus sempervirens. The sequence continues at coordinate 856,154,847 of CM053786.1, read as the reverse complement.
TTATTATTTTATTATTTTTAATAACATTTACAATATTGATCTGATAAGAGAAATATTTTCAATCCATTCAAAATTTCTAATTTCTATTTTTTTATTTTTCTTCTAAACATATTTTAACAATACAATTACCGTAGATTTAGAACCAAGAACAAGAGATTCATGCCATGAAACCCAGAGACTTGATTTTAACAATCACGAAGAAGATAGGAATCTCAAATTACATAATTCAACCAGTGATCAAAGCACAAGACCCTACCTGATCCTGATGCTAATACGAAATTCCCAAAAACTGTGAGAGAATTCACTCTTCTTCAATATCTTTTCTCTGAAAATCTTTCCTAAAATTCTCCTTTTGAAATTTTCTTACAAAAGTTCTTCCCCAAAAATCCCGTCTCCAAAATTCTTTCCCAAATTCCCTATCTCCAAAATTCACGGTGCCTTGAAAAATGAACCCCAAAGTTGTGATAAGGAGTTTTCTCCTCAAATCAGGGCACTATTTGTGTGTTCACCCGAGAGGACACTTTTCTCAACTGAGTTAACTCTAAAATTAACTTGTATTAATCTTTGCTTTATCTTTTTAATGCTCGTTAAGTTGAATTATTAAATAACTTTATTTAATATTCCACTTGACTTCTATTTTAAATTAATTTATTACTTTAATCTCATGTGCACTTTATGAAATTATAATAACATTATTATTCTCTATTATTTTATCTTTTAATTAATCTCTTTTATTTTCAACTCAAGCTCACATCATGCGATCTAGAAACTTTAATAATTTAATATCTTTCAACTTTTAATTTATTTTAGAAACTTAATTCATAAATTATTTAATTAACTTAAATAACAATAATATTTAGCATTTATTTAAAAATGAACTCTAAATATATTATTATTAAATTAACTAAATATTATCATATTCTAAATTTATCCTTGGACTTTTATCTCCAAATTCAATTCTTTTTATTTAATTAATTTCTCAATTAATTAAATATTTAAAGATATCATATTAATTCTCCATTAAATTAAATCATTAATTAATCTTTTTAATTAGACTTAATTAATAGAAAATACATCAAGGACTGATAAAGCAACATACAAAAACCCATCATAGCAAAACACATACTAAATCAATTAAAGGGTTATAATCATGAAATTACATCATTTGATGCATTCAGAGGTTACTTAACTCAGATACTTGTCCTAATTATCAATTAGGACAATTGGCTAAAGGGTTTAAGAATTGGACTTAAGAGTTTATCTCCGCTCTCTTACCATTGAGATAATGCGATAGGGTACACTCATCCTGGCAATTCAAGGAAGTCGATACCCAGTACCTGCAACCTATATAAAATCCACACATGTACAGACACAATATTCTAAGCTAAACAAACAATGGCAGGAAGTGGTGCATCGTGTAGATTCCAACTAGCAGGTGACCTCCCTTCCTTAACCACATCAGAAACACCATACATAAATAAAACAAACACGCACACCATACACATGCAATATGGGGTAAGCATCCATAAGAAAGCACATGTGATAATAAACCATCTAACTAATCATCATCGATAACTGAAAAAACTAAATAATCATCATATATGCATGAAATACAGAGTACCAAGTAATCTCATTATATAATAAACTGAATGTAAAACAATATCTGATAATCTGAATGTGATGCTACTAAACATCAAGTATAAAACTGGCCTAAAAGAGTTTGGCAATTAAAAAAAAATGTGAACTAGGGGTAGGCACTACAATATCCTTCAATGATGTGCCTTTTTTTTATTGGATGCACTTGCTTCAGATTCTCAAAATGACTGTTTATTACCTATTGGAGGTTTGTGTCTCTTCAGCGTCTCCTCAAGAGTAGTGTCTCTTCCATGCATCCACTATCCCACCTTCTCCAATCCCCTTCTCTCTCTCTCTCTCTCTCTCTCTCTCTCTCTCTCTCTCTCCCTCTCCCTCTCCCTCTCCCTCTCCCCTCTCTCTCTCTCTCTCTCTCTCTCTCTCTCTCTCTCCATATTCAATCTAATGAACCAATTGGATCTGCTCTACATTTTAAGTCTCAAGCATTGCCTCGTGGTCTAACTCATAAACCTTCCAAAGAGTCTTATCATGCATTTTTCCACCATATTTTACATTTGATACAACAGCAAGGTTCGAATAATGAAGAATCTTCCTCTTTGTTTCCCAATCCTCTAATAAGGGTTCTTCATAGAATATCATCTAAGCCATGTGTCGATTACAACCACCATGCTGATATGGTACTCTAAACCTTCACCATCTATAATCCAATGATCCAATTTTTTTTTGGCCTGGACATAATGACAAATAATAATCTATCCCTTCTTCATTATCTTCAAGTGCAATAATAGCAAAAACATGACCTGTAGTGATAAATGTACAAAGTGCAGTCATTAATTCAACAACAAAGGTATATATATAAAATTACTAGGTTGCACTAGATCAGACAAGTGTTCAAAGTCAATGGATGAATCCATCTCTACCATTTCCAGTGCTTGTGGGGGATGATAGGTGTCAATTGGGTTCAAAACTTGTATATCCCAATTGTCTACCCATTTAGTCGACTCATACTCATCCCAGTTTTCCTCTACACATGATGGACAATAGCATACCATTCTACGTGTGTGGATACTCCATGAACCTACATTAGAGCTTCTAAAGAGTGCAACTCACTTGATCTTGTTAGTCTGCAATAATCCTCATATAGTGCAATGTTAGTATTATCTATCAACCAAAAAATATACGAACCATAGACTCACCTTCCTTACTTGGACCCATTGTAGCGTTACACCATTAGATGATGGATTTTGCATCTATTAATGTTGCTCCATCTTTGTACTTTAGTTCTTCATGAGCTAAGGCTCTTTTGATGCATGCGCCAACACCATCATGTTCTCCCTTTCCATGACCAACCTCTATGAGACTCCACATATATTGAATTCTAGACAACTTGTGCATCCTTTTCAACTAATAGAACATCCGTGCATTCTTGAATTGAGATGTGCAATTGTCTAACCAAATAATTTTTTGGTGATATGGTATGCTATTGTTAGCCAAATCTTCATAAAATAGTTGAAAACAACCATGTATAAACTCCATAGAATGTGATTGATCATCGCTGATGTAAAAATGGTACTCCCTCAATATCTTCCTATCATCCTTTGTACTTGTAGGTGAATGCATGAATGTTATGTGAACAAATATGGAAACCTATTGAGAAGTATAATACTTTTCTTGGACCTCATTTTGTGGTTGTAGTGTGTAGTTATTTTTGAAGTCTACAACGAAAACAATGGTATCCAATAGAAATGTATCCTTGCACAACTTGAATTTCAAATCCAATCATTAAGCTCTATGTGAATGCCTTGCATACTCGTAAATAATCTTTTCAGGAAAATCTTCATGAACTCATAGACTGAAATCTTTTCAATGACTAAATCACATCTTTTACCTTGTTTCCAATCTTTTAGAGCATATGTCACTATCTTATATTTTCCATAATCTACTATTTCATTTCCAATAGCATGTGTATTATCCATATGTTCACAAGTTGATAAAAGCTGCAAAGAACCACAAAATAAGCATGTACCATCCAAGCATGACATCATGTAAAATTTTTGACCATCCCATATTTTACATAAAATATTGGATATGAATTCCTTGAAGATCTAGGTGGCTCATTCATGTCATAATCCTACAAAACAAACTTAGAATGTAAAAACACATATATATGCCTAAAAACATCAAAATGGTTAGAAAAGCATCCTACAACAACAAGTTGTGTGTATGTGATTTATCTTCACATAAAAAGGTTTACCCATCTCAAAAAAAATTTGACTTATTCAAATTTAAGGATACATACTAATAAATTTTGCAAAAAATTGTGTCTGATTTGAGTCCAAAAAATGTTTTGCATGTGGATTGTGATTTTGGCTACCAATACTCCTTCTTACAACATCTCTTTGATTAGGGGAAATATGTGTGTTATTTGTCCAAAAATCTTCAATCAATGATTTCAAAGCTTCACTAATTTCTTTATCCTTTCATGGTAATGTATCGCTAAATGCCCATAACTCATTTTTTGTTGGATCTTCCAATCTCTCACACCTTACCATGGCTCTCCTTAGAGTACCTCTACCAAATTTCAATGTTTTTCTTGACTTTCTCATGAGTCGATATTTCTTCATTTGGATACTTACTATTGTTGATTTAAGTACGCATCTTGTGATATTACTATATTTGGAGCTTGATTTAGAACCCAATTTGTCATATGCACTCATTAGATTCTTTACAATATTTTTTTCATTTGAATCATCCATCATTATTAGCCTAATAATCTTCATGATGGGCCTAAATTTAAAATTCCTCATCATTCGAAAAAATAATTGGCATTGAACTATAATATTTAATTCTTCAAAGAATAATCTCCACATACAATTAACTTTTCTTTGACAAGTATGCTTGCTAATCTTGTCAAGCATTGATTTCAATATGTTAGTATCAATATCAATCAAATATTTTGGTCTTCTAAAACGAATTCTAGAAGGTGTTATAATCTCTTCCATTCCCTCAACATTTTGAACATCAACATAAGGTTGAGTGTTTTGCATACCTTGAATCAAAGATGATGTGCCTTGGCAATAATATGTAAAAGATGGAATATCACCTACTTGATATATTGATGTTGTGCCTTCAGCATGACATGGAGTGTGTACATTGTTGGGTCTAGAAATTAGTATCTCTTTAACATGCGATAATGATATGATTCCAACATTTAAAGTTGGTGTAGCTTCACAATTAAATTTTCTTGTTGAGCATAAGAGTCTCATTCGTTCTATGTCTTTCCAAATAGTGTATCCAATGATTGAATTTGGAGTTTGTTAACTTCCAACAGCATGAAACCCCGTGTTTTTTTTTGAACAATATAATAAACAATAGACCAAAAAATAATATGGGTTAGTAGGGATCCGAACTTTTGTTATAACCATTTTTGGTGTTTTCATATAGTGTGTATGCACTATAAAGCGTGCACACACTATAGTGGGTATGCACTATTTGAAAAACCTCTCTCTCCCTATCTTTCCCTCTCCCATCCCCTACTCTCTCTCCCCCTCCCCCTCTCCCACCCCTACTCTCTCTCTCCCCTATCCCACCCTCTCTCCTTTCCCTTCTCTCTCTCTCTCTCTCTCTCTCTCTCTCTCTCTCTCTCCCTCCTCCCCCCTCTATATCCCACCCTCTCCCATCCCCTACTCTCTCTCTATTTCTCTATCCCTCTCTCCCTATCCCACCTTCTCCCCCCCTACTCTCTCTCTCTCTCTCCCTCTCTCCATTTCTACCCTCCCCTCTCCCCACCCCCTACTCTCTCTCTACTCTCTCTCTCTCTCTCTCTCTCTCCCTCCCTCTCTCACCCCTTCTCTCTCTCTCTCTCTCTCTCTCTCTCTCTCTCTCTCTCTCTCTCTCTCTCTCTCTCTCTCTCTCTCCCTCTCTCCCTCTCTCTCTCCCACCCTCTCCCATCCCCTACACTCTCTCCCTCTCCCTCTCTCTCTCTCTCTCTCTCTCCTCCACTATCCCACCCTCTCCCATCCCCTACTCTCTCTCTCTATCCCCCCCTCTCTCTCTCTCCCACTCTCTCCAATCCCCTACTCTCTCCCTCTCCCTCTCCCACCCCTACTCCCTCTCTCTCTCACACTATCCCACCCTCTCCCATCCCTACTCTCTCTCTCTCCCTCTCTCTCTTTGTCACACACACACACACACACACAATCTCACCCTCTCCCATCTACTCTCTCTCTCTCTATCTCTCTCTCTCACCATTTTTCCATCCCTCTCCCCCTATCCAACCTTCTCCCATCCCCTACGCTCTCTCTATCCCCACCCTTTCCCATCTCCTAATCTCTCTCTCTCTCTCTCTCTCTCTCTCTCTCTCTCTCTCTCCCACCTATACTCTCCCTCTCTCTCCCCCCCTATAACCACCCTCTCCCATCCCCTACTCCCTCTCTCTCCCTCTCCCACACCCTACTCTCTCTCTCTCTCTCTCTCCATATTTCTCTATCCCACCCACTCCCATCCCCCTACTCTCTCTCTCCCCCTCTCCCACCCCCTACTCTCTCTCTCTCTCTTCCACTATCCCACCCCCTATTCTCTCTCTCTCTCTCTCTCTCTCTCTCTCTCTCTCTCTCTCTCTCTCTCTCTCTCCTTCCCTCCCTCCCTTGCTCCCTCCCCTCACCTTGTCTCCCATCCCCTACTCTCTCTCCCACCCTCTCCCATCCCCTACTCTCTCTCTCTCTCTCTCTCTCTCTCTCTCTCTCTCTCTCTCTCTCTCTCTCTCTCCCCCCCCCCTTCCCGCTGTCTCTCTCCTTCCCTCCCTCCCTTGCTCCCTCCCCTCACTTCGTCTCCCATCCCCTACTCTCTCTCCCACCCTCTCCCATCCCCTACTCTCTCTCTCTCTCTCTCTCCCCTATCCCATCCTCTCTCTCTCTCTCTCTCTCTCTCTCTCTCTCTCTCTCTCTCTCTCCCACCCCCTACTCTCTCTCTCTCTCCCTCTCTCTTTCCCTCTCCCTCTATCTCTCTCTATCCCACCCTCTCCCATCCCTTACTCCCTCACCCAGCCCTACTCTCTCTCTCTCTCTCTCTCCTCTCCCTATCCCACCTTCTACCATCCCCTACTCTCTCTCTCTCCATTTCTTTGTCCCTCTCTCTCCCTATTCCACCCTCTCCCATCTCCCACTCTCTCCCCATCCTCTACTCTCTCACTCTCTACCCTCTCTCCCTCTCTTCTTCCCTCTCTATTGAAATTTAGGCTTACAAAGTGTGTGTGCACTATAACATGTGTGTGTTGTGTAAACCTGAGTTTAAAAATGCTTTACATAGCTTGCATGCCTATGACACACACACACTATTTAAAGCTTTGGATTGTACCAAGCCTAAGGTTTGGATTTTCCTAGGGGATCCAACCCAAAGGTTTGGAGTCTCTAAACTGGTCTAAGACATGTTTTGCAGCAAACATACAAAAAATTATTGATTTATCTTGTGTGCTCTCCTTCAAGTTTTCTTGTGGTTGACCATCGATAAAATCAGGTTATGTGACATTGTAGATCTCTGGGTTAGCTATTTAACCATATAATTTATTTCAAATTTGAACTATTTTAAGTCTTTCAACTATAATTTCTTTTGAATGTATGTCCATTTTCTATCAAAAACCAACATGTACTAATTGGAGTGTAGATTTTAGCTCATTCATCAAATTTTGCAACAACTTAGTTTTTTTAGAAACTAGAGACCATTCTACATACTTTGAAAAAATAAGTTTTGATTTTAGATTAGTTTTCAATCATTTCTAGGGGAAGCACACAAATATTTTACATTTTTGGGATGTGTCCAAATGCAAAATTCATTAAAAAAATACATATTATAAAATTACCCAAAAATTTTGGGATAAACTACACGATATTAGGTAACTTTTTACCATACTGATTAAAGAATTTCAAAAAAAAAGTTAAAATTTTAGGGGGGCAACACTTTGCACTATGTTATGTTTTTTTTTGGAAAAATAGTACCACTTTCTATGCTCCCCTTTTTTGAGGACCTAAAACTAAACCATTTTGAAAAAAAACTACTAGTTTAGAAAATAGATTCAAATGACTACTACTTTTGTTTTTATCATATCTTAAAATTTTGAGCGTAACTATCTTTAAATTCTTGTTGAAGTTTTAGAAATTGTTGATTTTAGGAGAAAAAAAAAAGTGGCCACTTATACCCCTCTTTTGGCACCACAACTTGGTGCACTTACCCAAATTTCTATATGTCATCAAATGTTTGAGTCGTTTTATTTCTTTTGCTATATAATATAAAGCGTAATGTGTTTGCAATGTTACTTGATGTAATTTTCATCATTAGTCTATATGATACCAAGGGTTCAGGTTTGACGAGTCATCCATTAATAAGCTTCATAGCATTCCAATTTTAGAAGCAACATTATTACCATTTCTCTAATATCATCATAAAACAAGAACTACATCATGAAAAAATAAAATACATTTAACATACATTATGGTTTTAATTATTTTTATTCATGAAATTTAATCAATATAAAATAATGTGTTAATGCAATACACACATGTAAACATAAACATACATACATGTATGTACATTGTACATTGTTAAAAAATGATTAGATTTATTTTAGATCAGAACTATATGTGTCCTTTTATTTTCTTGACTCTTGAATGGTGTATTTATATCTACAAATTCTCTTGTTACATATTGTAATCAAATACATATATCTCTATACTTATCAAGTGTAAGAGTGATACAAAAAATAGTGTTAAGAAATAATGGTTATTCCACATACAAATCTAAATATGTATAACTATCAAAACCATTAGAAGGATCTGCACTTGTGGTATTGTGACTTCCTTTTGGCTCAATAAGGATTTGGTATATGTATGCACATTGAGGGACATGACTATGATTAGTCATGTCTCCATGTAATAGGAGGCATGATTGTTTATAGTCATGCCTTTCAAAAATACATCTCAATTACCGATTAGTTTAACAATATTATGAATTAGGTATTTGTAATGTAATTGATCATTTGCAAATCAACCATCAAAAGGAAAATATGAATTGACCACCTTCAACCCATTTTATATCGACATGTGTCCCTAGGGGTCCTAGGACCCCTATGGACATATTGCAATTGATCATATGGGTATAAGGGGATTGTAGGCTAACCTATGACCCCCTTTGACCCATTTCATCATGACATGTGTCCCTAGGGATCCTAGGACCCCTATGGACATATCATAATCGGATACTTATGACCCCCTTCAACCCATTTTATTGTGACCTTTGCTCCTTCTAATATTGTAACTAGATCGCAAATCTCGCATCCAATAATCCCTTGGATCGCTTACTCGCATTCACCAAACAATCTTCTCCTTTTCGCACTTCACATAGAACATACTTGATACACTTTTTGCAAACAAGAAAAGCATATTTCCTTTATATTATATCTTCAAAATAATTCCTTGATTCAACCTTGAGATTTTCCCAATTAATTATAATAAGATAATTAATTAATTCACAATTAAAATAGCGCTATCGAATCGTATCATATACAAAAATTTACACATACAATACTAGAGCTTGCACACTCACTAACATCACCATTAAATTGTCACCTATTACTGGTTGACCACACATCACCAAATTATATCTCTACTAGAAGATATAATAGGATCATCAGAAAGTGCTTTCCATGTACTTTGTCTACTGCTCTCTGTAAATTACTTATAGCTTCCATACATCTTTGACTTAGACTCTACGCATTTAACCTCATCATTAGGACACAAGATAAAACATGTCCTTAAATGCACTTCACTTGAAAACTCTGTTCATACAAGTATGATTTGTGTCTATTACTCTACCAATCTTCACAGACTTACTGCTATGTTAACATCAATGAAAAACATGGTCATGAATGCAACATGTCAATACTCTCCAATACTTAGGATACTCCCCCAAAGGAATACCATCAACATTCATGCTAATAGGATCATGATTTTTTGATCCCTTTCTTAATTTAAGTACATCTCTAGTATTAGATGACACTCTTGTATTATCGTTCCAATATTATTCAATCAATATTTTAACTTCACTAGTAAGTTTCATATCAGACCTCAGATGTCTACCACTAGAATTTCATAGATTGTTTGTCAAATCACTTTCAAAGTTAACTGTTCTCTTTGCATCTCTTGACAAAGTTTTACAATGAACATTAATATATCCACTTATATTACTCAACATTATTTTGTCACTAGTTTTTCTATTTACTAAAGCTAATGTAATTTCTCGTCATGTTGCATTGCTATTTTTAGATTGACTTTTCTTTCTAGTTGTACCAAAGGCACTAGAAAATGTGGATATAACTTATTTTAAAGAGTCATCTTTATTTTCAGGTTTGACATAGACACCTAACCTCTTCATCACTTTTCATATCTTAATCATTTTAATTAGTTGTACAATTGGTTGACATTGGAAACCAAATTTCTTATTATAGAAAAATGTTTAAAGAATCTATTTGCATGTGTCCTAATTTGTCTCCATGAAACCAAACCAAAATAGAACATCAATTTCAAATTCTCTATTCATTGCATAATCATTAAATGAAGTTTCTTTCTCAATTAAATATTATGGGTCTACATTCACATTGTTCACTTCAATTGTTTGATTTTCAGTCTCATTTGGGGTTTGAATTTCATTTTCAATTGAGTTCAATTTTCATTTTTTATTTTGGTTTTTATTTCAATTGCTTCATCATTATAATACACATTACTAGATTGTGGTGTATTATTTGAAGCATAATGTTGTGCTCTATCTTGACTAAGAAAATCTACATCAGGTGAAGTTGAATTTGGTTTTGAAGACATACCCATATTAAATATTGGATTAGAAGATGCACCCAAGTTTTCTTTTACTACATTTTCTTCATCAAATTGTGTATCCATCATGGTTTCCTCAACTAAAGTGTCCTCTTTTGAAATGATTGTTGAACTTGATGCTCCAACATTGTTTTCTTGTCAAATTCTTTCTCTTCTATCTCTTTGTTGTTTTGCCTCCTCTTTATTTGCTGCAATTTTATCAGTTGAAAGATCCTTCCTTTGTCTCTTTCTATGTTGATTTGATCCCATGCTTCTATACCCAAAATAAAATTCAAAACCTCTCAATGTCAAATCCAAAAAAGACAAAAAAAGATAATGTTCTACTACAAATATTCATGTTGCAACTCAAATCTGTCAAACAAATGATTACAAATTCCTCAATCATTGAGTTGCAGGCCCATTGGTCTTTTGGGGGGCTCATCAAATCTCTTAGAAATGGGTACACATTTTTTGAATTTCAATAATAGGTACCCATTTTTAAAAGTTAGAGCAGGAACTTGACCAAAGGTTTGTATTTTTTAACAAGACTCTTGACTGAATTTTTGATGAAATCAAAACCCATTATAGATCTTATTGTATGGATTCTAAAAATGTAACTTTCATAGCGATATTATATGCTTTAATAATTTTCCCACATTTATTAAGAGGAATAAGTACCTAAAAATCAAAAAGCATGTTTTACTAAAATTTTAGTAACTTTTTTGATATTTGGTTTATTGAAAAATGAGTTACATGCAATCAATCTATAGGGAATCTAGTTAAATATAAAAATATTTTTTTTGAAAAAAAGTGAAGTTTTCATCAAATTATGGTGGTCATACACCAAATGTTTTTAAACTCCACTTTATTGTCAAATAAGAATTAACAAGGCAAGAGCCTACAATACAAAAGTAAATTGTGAGCCTCTTATCTAGGAGGTCTTGGGTTCCCACTCGACTTAAATAAATAATTAATAATAATTAATAAAAAAAATACAAAATAATGAATCTTGGCTTCAACCTCTTACCAATAAAAAAAATAATCAACAAAAAATTAAGTAAAAATATTCTCATCAATTTCCACTATGTTAGGTACCTTTTCCCAAAACAAATTACAAAAATTTATTTGTTTACTTAAAAAAGGGTGGTTGTACATGTGTGTGGTATGGTCCTAAAATAGACACTTTGAAAAAGTGATTTTTAACATACCTACTAAAATGCAATTTATACAATGTAAGTATTCAAATAAATATACATATTTGGAAACTAGATTTCGAGCATTACATTTTCTATAATTGGGGTTTTCTGAGATTTGATCATTAAGTGCCTCAAAATTAGACATCAAATGAAAGAAAATTTAAAAAAAAAAAGAAAACACTTTCACTTTTTGCCCAAAAGTGGGACTCAACTTCTTGCACCCACCCCTTACCATTTGGGTCCCCCTCAGATTGGCACCAAAGTTGGATGTTTGTTGATGTATTTGTACCATTACCTTTCTTATTCTTATCTTTTATATATCTATTCATTTGATGGATCTATGTATCATGTACCTTATGTCCTAAGATCCTACAAGATGATTTACTTGTATTTATTATTACATACCCTGCAACATGTTGAGTGGATATTGTTATTTGGATGTGCTTCATTGTATCATTTGCACTTATGTATCTTCTTATGTGATTATGTATATATTATTCTTTTATGATTATGGATATTGTATTTAAGATTAAAACTAATTAATAAAACCTTCTTATTTGCACTTATGTATCTTCTTATGTGATTATGTATATATTATTCATTTATGATTATGGATGTTGTATTTAAGATTAAAACTAATTAATAAAAACTTCTTAAACATGACTCAATGTGCAGGAACCCTTGAGGAATGAAAACTATATTTGTAATTGCCTATGTGTAGTTGATGTACATGTGTATATTGCTTCCACATTTTTATCATATGTTCTAAAAACTCTTTTTAAAAAAAATTAGTAAAACATTGTAAAATAGTAGGTTAATTTCTCTTGAGTTCTCGAGTAGGGTGTTACACCGCTACAATCATTTTTTTTGTATATTCCATGGTCCTCCTCCTAGTCCCTTCCTTACTTTTAATAATACCACCTTGATCCTCAGGAATAGTAATAATGGCCTTCTCCCTAGGATTACTCTCCACCATACTGATGAGAATATTAACATGCTCATTGGAGACCTTGAGAATTTTATAACTTTGATCAACAATGCTTTCTAGAGAGCTCTCAATGCTATTTACCTTGTTGTCAAGCTCCATCACCTTGGCCTCCTACCTATGAAAGTCCTCCATATCAATCAAAGAGCCCAACATAGGACTCTCCCTCTCAGCAATATCAAGATACTTATAACTATCAATCCATCCCTCCAAAGAGCCCATCATGTCCTTCAAGTCCATGACTTGATGAAAAAACCACTTAATGGATCTAAAACTATCCAGAAAATTGTTCCTAGCATTATTAAGCACACCCATATTCTCCTTCTTTTTATAATCACTAAGAATAATCATTGAGGGGTCAATAAGTTCCTGGAGGTCAATTTTTCCTAGCTCCACCTCTCCAATGATAAGGTCCAATTTCTCCCTGGCAATACCAAAACTCACCAAGTTCATATTCATGTTTTTCCATGCCATTCTCCTAGCCTTAGAAAGAGCAAGGGAATCCTTAGCAGAAAGCTTAGCCTGAGTAGCTTGGGTGATATCAACATCCTAGTATGCCCCCTCAATGGGAGAGTCATCCCCATACTAAGCTTTAATGAGATTCAGAGAGGAGTCTGAGCCTCTACTAACTCCAAATTCTCATTTTCCAACTTTTTGCTTCTTCCTTAATGGCTTGATGTTTTTTCTAGTGCCCTCTTCTTCAATGTTAGTATCTATATCATCATCCCCCCTCTTCATACTCATCAAACAAAATAAAAACTTTGGCTTTTTTTTTTGTCACAAGGGGTTCTACCATGCTTCATGGCTAGGTTATTGTTCTTCATCTTCTTATCTACTCACTTCCCTTGTTCTCTCCTGCTAGAACTGATATCCTAAATATCAGTTTCCATTTTTTCATCCTCCTCAAAGTAGTCATCATCAAAATCCTTCAAAGAACTTTAATATTTTTCTTAGCGAACTTTAGAGAAGCCTTTACAGGGGCCTTGAGGGAAGAACACTTTCCCTTGCCTTTTCTTTTTGGTGCACATCCTCATCCTCTGAGTGCATACCCTTACTATCTTTAGTTTCAAAGATACCCTAAGATTCCTCTAAAACCTCATCATCATCTTCCTCCACACCCTTTACCTTAATAAATTTCTCTAAAAAATGATTTTTAATGTACTCATTAATAAGAAACATTAGACCATCATGGAGGGGAGGGTTGGTAAGAATTTTCTCCCTTGGACCATTAATATTGGCATTCATCGATGAGTAAAGATAAAATGGAATGGAAATCTTAATTTGATGTCCAAAATGGTTCAAAATGGCAAAATGGTACAAATAAAACCCTTGAAAATCTCTCATCTAAAGTAACATAGTAAACAATAGCACATTGAACAAAATGTCAAAGCTTCTTAATACAATTGGGCTGAAAATAGGTTTTACCTTCTTACTTAATGAGAGCCTCACTATCACCTAACTCTTTGGGAAACTCCTTAATAGTGGAATTTGAGAATTTATGGTCTCTATAGAATTTCCTTCTCACAATTGAAATACCAGTCACTTTGGAAATGAGCTCCTCAATGATGGTGATATTCTGACTGCCAACATTTCAGCATACTCTTGTTCCACTTCCTTAGGAATAACTAAGTAACTTGTAGATTTCCACAATGGAGTCTCTCCATGAACGTAGTCAAGGCACCCCTCTCCATAATCTCCCAAAACTTTATGCACCATCTCCTTTTTCACAATTTGATGGTTCTCATCTCTTGTGTTGACCCCCCAAGTTCTTATTTTGGTTCTTGCCAAACATAGAGCTACAGTAGAAAAGATTCACACTAACATGCAAAAAATGATCACAATAACAAACAATGGCTCTCAAAAACACCCAGAAAGCATGTGAGAGAACAGATACATAGTTGCATTATGTAATCATTTCTAATCTTTCCACGTCTTGTAATGAATAATGCATCACCTCCGAGTAACTTCAATTACATTAATAATTACTCCTTCCTTCTCATTAAAAATTTCACAATCAATGTATGTTATGATGTCCTTGGATAAATTCACATTTCCATGTCATATCATCCCTTGATCATACCTCACCGCCACATTGGCAATTGAATCAGCCACCATATTCAATTCACGATAGAAATGAGTTATGTGATATTTGTCCATAAACTTAAGGATGTCAATAGTTCTCCTAATAATGTTATCAATAATCCAATAGGGACTAGAAGAACAATTAAGGCATTTAACTATGTTGTAACACCCCGCCAAGGAACCCAAAAGAAATTAACATATTGTTTCACTAAGTTCACTAAACAATTTTTTTAAAGATTAAAAAAATTGATAGATAACATAGAGAAATCAATAACTCACATACACACGTAAGAAATATAAAATAGTTACATCTCTCAAGGGCTCCACGATGTTGAATCACATACATAGGTTCAATATGATTAAATCTGATAAGTAAACAAAGTCCATGTTATAGAATAACCATAAGTTCAAAATCACAAGAAATAGTATACAAGTACAAAAGATGCCACATGGCATAACCAAAATGCATAATCATCCTTTGTACAAGTTACAGGGTATGAAATGCTAAAAGAATATATACATCATCATAAGATACAACTGTATGCAAGCAAACCTAACTTGTCAGGAGCATGCATAAACAAGCAAAGTTAGTTGTACATGTATAGCAATGATTCAAACAAGATCGAAATACAACTATTCTACTTCAATTTTACAACTATGCAACCACAAGATTAGAATCCACATGCAACCTCAAAGCAGCTCAACAAGGGTGCCCATAAGAGGCCTTGTTGGTGTGTTCAATAGTGAGGGATGTGGATGTGCTCTCCCAAACACAACTATTGAATGAATCCCAAATGATTTGAAGTGAAATACAATGTGTATGAAGCTAACTAGATGTGAAAAGAATGCTTTAAACACTGGTTATGGATACAACCATGCTCAAAGAATTCAAGGATTATGAATATGGATGCAAGAAAATAAACTATGTTAACCATGCAACAAAATGAATCTAGCAACTACCAATGGTTAGCAAAAATGCATAAAAACTACTAAGAGCTCTAGAATTACACTAGCATGATTACAATGCAAATGAGGTGGATGGAAAATGTTTGAGACAAGGGCTCTATTTATAAGCTTGAGAGAGGCCTTGAGGAGGTGGCATCTATGTGGCATCCACATAGGTTCCACAAGGGAGACACATGGGCTAAGGGGACAAGTCATGCAAAGGTCAACATAACCCTTTTTGGTGAAAGAGATGGCTGAAGGTTTGCTCACTCATGTGTGATTAACCTTGGAGAAAGGAAAGGGGGGACAAGTGTGTAAGAGTGTAAGAGACTTTTGAATAAATTAATAAAAGAGAGTCTTTCTTGGATCTTGAGTTGCTCACACATGTGTGAGCAAACACTTAGGGACTAAAAGGTGCTTAGGAAGGTATTTAGGATAATTAAGTGGTATTAACTAGTGGGTAGGATTAGAAGGATGAGAGTGATGGATGGTAGGCTGGGTTTTAGGTGGGATTAGGATTTAATTTAATCATAGGATTATAAAATTTAATGAAGTGGAGGAATTAAACAAACTAAAATTTATTTAAAAGGGGATTTATAGAGCACTATGTATTAAATAAATGTAACACATTAGAGGGGATGCATTTAAATTAAATTTAAATACATTAGGAAAGTGAATTTATTTAATTAAATAAACTTATTTAAATAAGTAGAGGAATGTGACAAAATATAATTAATTATATGTCAAAGGAGATATTAAATCAATTAATATAGTATTTAGGATAATTTTAAGTGTCTACAACAACATCTCATAAGATCTAAAATAAACAAAGTACAATAAACCAAAAAGCAATCATTGAACATAATCACAAGATCAAAAGAATAGAACATTTTCACAAGGTACATCCAGCATCAACATCCAACTATCGGATCTCAAGGGTATTTAAGAAACACTACCACCCAACCTCGTGGAACCTAAATGACCCACTGCCACCATGTTGAGGAGATAATCTTAAGTCCCAAACAAATAACAATCCACAAGTCATAAAAAAAATCTAGGTCAAGGAATCCTGCTAATAATCTATCTTAAAGGTACCAAGTACACAAGTAACATATAATCTTAGAGGCAACAAAGACACATAGGAAACCTAATATGCATGTGGGCAAGTGTCATCGCATGAGCCAACTCTAAGGTTACCCTGGCAGCCTCCCTGGACTCCGACCCCCTAATGACTCTATGTAGCATTAGTATCATTTCTTACGGACAAGGCATACTAACAAGGCAAGGTCGCAACCAAGCATCCTCTCTACTCTCATCCTAGCCTGTACTAGCAATTAAGGAATAGGTGAGGTAATATACTAACTCTTGCTAATTCATTTTCACCCCATTAATGAAATATTATCACTTATTAATACAACTTACAATGGGTTACCTAGGAAACCTCTTTAGGGCCCTAGTCTCCATTGCAAGCCACTTCCCAACATACACAAAGATAACCTACCCTAAGCTCATAACATAGAATCTCATAAAATCAAAATGTTCACATAAGTCCTATACAAGAAAATGGAAATCAAAATAAATAACTGATTAGTTCTTCAAAGGTTAAATCACGAAAATCACAATATTACATAACAACATCATAAATCAATCACTTCCCATACCTAACTGGCCAAAATACTAGGTTTTCCCAAACCCCGTCATAAAATAAAACATAACATCTCATCATGTAATTAAGAAAAGTATAGTTATTTAACCATTTCAGTTTTCTATAATAACTCTCTAAATTTTTGATTTGAGTAAAAAGTGGAGTTTTCATTTATCAAAGATATCTTAGTTGATAAAGCTTCCAATTTTAGTTAGATCAAAACTAAGTTTCATTTTCATTTTATAAGGGTCAATATTTTCCTAGTGAACTATGTATTACCTTGTCACTTCGATGACCAAATATCCAATTAGAAAACATCCCTTTAAACAAAAAGTCAAAATTTAAAGAGACTATTTTAATACTATTTGTTAATCTGATTTTTTATTATATTAAATATCAATTATATGTAATTACTAAATTTAATTAGCATTTAACAATAATAAAAAGCTAAATATAATTAAACTTTAAATTAAATAATATTAAAATACAATAATGAAATTTTATAAACTAAAATTAATTAATTAAAAAAATAATAATAAACTAAAATTTAATTTAATTTTTAAAAAAATTAAAACATTGATAATAAAAAAGGACAAACCTTTGGTGGGGCCTACATTCATAACCCCTAAGGCTCACACGACCCCTCTCCCAAAGAGAGATAACTACTTAGGTAGTCACACACTGCTTGTAAGTACATCCGAGCTGCTTTAGCAACCGCATGCTACTTGGCACCCCCATTGCTTGGTAGCTATGCAACAATAGAAGGGAGAGGTGGGGTAATGACTCGCCTCTCCATAAAAATTAGATTGATTTTTTAATAAAATATTGTAGGTACAAACCTGGAAGGCGATCTTTTTCTTTCTGATAGTTTTTTAATTTTAAAATAGATAAAGGGTACTAAATATTTTAATTTAAAATAGATAAAGGGTACTCAATCAATTTGTAAATTCAATTCATATTAATTCAAATCAAACCCTAGCTTTATTTTGTTTCCAAAATCAATTATAATGAGGGTTTCAATTTTCTTTTCTCTCAGATGATTCGAGTAAGAAGAATGGTTGTTTCAAGAACAAGGGTTTCAATTTTTTTAAAATACGATTTCCTTAAACAAAGATCTATATAATAGGCACAAAGAAGATAGAGTTAAATTGAAAGATTTACTATGATAAACTCTACATAATTCCTACCTCGATCTGATGCTAAAATTCGACAAATGCTTGAAGAATGCAAAAACTCATGTCTCCCAAAATCCTTCCAAAAATTGTTCCTCTAAACTTGTGTGTTGAGAAATAGGCTCTGATCTCCTACTAAAGAATTTTCTCATTCCAGGGTTTCAGTTTTACAAACATGCAAAAGACTTTTCTTTTATTATTGTAATTTATTTATTTCTTTGTGTAGACTTTTTGTGTTTTAATTACAATATACTTTATTTAATTTATTCCCACTTCATTTTTATTAAATAAGAAGACGTATTTAGAAAAACATATTTATTAATTTAACTAATAATAATATTTAAAGTTTGTTATTTAAATGAAACTTCTAAATTTATTATTTTTAAATTACATAAATATAATTATGTCAAATTTGGTCTTTTAATTAAACCTTTATATTTATTTCTTCTATTTAATTCATTTCCCAATTAATTCAATATAATTAAAAATTGATTTTCTCTTTATAAAATTTTCATTTAAATTAAAACATTTAATATATCTTTGTTTGATTCAATTATAACCAAAAATCACAGCTGACCCACAAATTTAATAAGAAAACTCATCTAAAAGACAAAGTACAAATTCAAACTCAAAGGTCAAAAGTCTCGAATTCGCATCACTTGACAAATTCAAAAATGTAAATAGCTCAGATACTTGTCCTATATTTTAGGACAATTGGCTCAGGTTTAGGATGTGGACTTGAGAGTTATCTCTGCTCTTTTACCATTGAGATACTGCGATAGGGCACACTCATCCTAGCAATTTAGGGAAGTCAATGTTTGGTACTTGTAATCTACATAAAATTCGAACATGTACATATGCATATATATCTAAGCTAAATAGGCAATGGTGGGGAGTGGTACATCATGTAGATCTCAACTAGTAGGTGACTACAACATCATCCCTCAACCACATTAGAAATGTCAAACATAAAGTAAAACATACATTTGGACAATACACATGCAAGATTGGGTAAGTAACCTTAAAACCACATATAAATCATCCATATAATTGTAATTATGAAAGCAACTGAATCACTCTATGAAATAAACAAAGCATCATCATTGAAAAATAACTATGAACACATGAAATATCTGAGAATAAAGTAGCTCATCAAATAAATAATCTAAATATGAAAACAACATCAACCAAATCAAGTAACCGAGTACCCCTAAATCATATCACAATAACTATGGAAACTAGCCTAAGAGAATTCAGCTATATAAAATAAAAGTAAACTAGGGGTAGGCACTACATATGTTCATTGAATCATCCTTCAACCAAAGCTTAGAGACCCCATTATCCTTAATCAATTTGGTAATCTAAAGGGTGGCCATTGCCTCGATAAAGTGATTTGTGTGGATTCTCAAGAGAAGTGCAACCGCAGCCAAGCAATGATCAATAATTAAATTTAGATATTTTAGCTGATTTTAATTATATATTTTTGTTAGGTATAATTTATATGAATTTTAGTTTTAGATTTTTGTCTACAGCAGTACTGATCTATTTTGTGTGCAAACTCCTATGCACTCAATGTTGCATGCAACTACTAGTTTTAATTATATTAAATACTAGCAATCGCACCTTGGTGTGCAATAGGTACGCCGAATAAGTGTGATGGTCAATGCAATAGGAGTAAATTGTTTTGTAGGTATGGATGGTTAATTTAATAGAAGTAAATTGGTTGGTAGAATTGTGTAAAGATATGCTTGGAAGCTCTTTTTGATTCATATCTCTATAACACTTTAATGTTTGAAGAACCACATTAAATTGTGGTGTAATAAAAAATTCACCATAGGTATTGCATTGAAGGAAAATACTCAATAAACTTATTAAACATTGAATATTAGATGTTTACAAAATTCCAAACATATAAATGTGGGGCCATATAATTAAGAACCTAGAAAATCATTATTGTGAACTATTTCAAACTTGAGCAAGCATAGGTGGAACTATAAATAAAATATTTTATCTCCATATTCTTATAAGCAATGAATGCGAATTAACATTTTTTGTAATTTGAGAAAAAATCATTTAATGAAAATGAAAAATTTTGGGCTTCAAACCCCTAACATTTTGGAATAAACATGGGTAATAATCTCACACACCATATTGGTGTCACACTTGGTTGTCATCTAGTAAGATAACCTCATCTTTGCCATTACTTTTAAGTATCAATCAATATAGTAAATGCTCTATCTTATATTCTGTAAAATAAAGATAGAAAATGCTCTATCTTATACTTTGCAAAATCAAGATAGTAAATCTCTATCTTATACTCTAAAAAACAATAAATGAGTAATAATATGTATTAGAGACTCAATAGTCATTCCTTGACTGTGCCAGAAGATGAGCAAGTTCTTGGGATTCATAAACTTTACACGCAGTTTCTAGAAATTATTTATTGGAGGTAAAAAAAAGTACCCACTAATTTAAAACCCAATCACATGCTCCCGAGTTTATTCATGACTTTTAGAAAAAGTGAAAGCATGTGCCCATTTTCTTCCAAGCCCCAATCTCCCATTATAGGACAAGCATGTAGATAGAGTGACTACCATTAAGGTGATTTGAAGCTTAGATCAATTATCACCTTTTCACATTTCTTAGCACATTGAAAAAAATGAGTTAATGCATTGTAGAAGCATGTGACATGATATTACAAAGCTCAATTACTCTAGAGTATTGCGCACATTTCTCTAATTTTGCATATTTTAATTGCTATCTAGATCTCCCTCTATATTTCAAGCATAACATGACCTTTGTTCTAATGAATTTATATAGCTAATCATGAGATTATATCTATATTATTATCCATTACTAAGAAGATCATGTTTATGTTTTCAGTTGGAGAGGGAGAGGGAAAATAATGTTTTCTATTGGTTACTTTGGGCAACATTTTTTCTAACTATAGGGTCAACATAGAGCCTTTTTTTGTATGCCCAAATTATGGGTTTAATAACTATTACTAAATGACACACTGTTGATTGGGTGAATTCACCAAATTTTGCATTAGCAGTAAAAAAGAACCTTCTTTTGTCTTTCTGGTGCATTAGCACCTATTAAAAAAATCCATCAATTTGCTCTAGGCACAATTTGGTAAAACATTGCTAATGACCAAAGTTTCTTTCTCCTTCCTGAAAACTATATTTGTGTGATTAGTATAAATGTTAGTTCCTTGACATTCACATTATCACAAATTGATTTGAGGTTCATGCAAAAACAACATTCATGTTTTTTTTCGGTTAGTATTTCCTATAGACCATTAAGCTAAAAAAATTCAAGAGATGAAAATAAAGACCTTGGAACAAACTGGCTTTCTAAGTTAATGAAAATTGTAATTGTTGAAAGGTATTATTTCAATTTTATGATTTTTCTTTCAATGAGACCTATAACGATGTAGTGATTTCTAGTGGACTACTGATTGTAACCTTAAGCCCTTAACTTGTGCATGACCATTTAAGGGTCATTTCTCATTATATTCATTGTAAGCTCATCTCCCCCCTCCATTTCTCCCATTTCCTTATCTCTCCCCTCCCCTTCTTGCTTGATCCCATCTCCTTCCCCCTCTTAGGTCATTTATTCCCCCTTATTATCAACTATCTCTACCTCTTATCTCTCATCCTCTCACCCTTCTCTCATCCTCTCTCTTACATATATCTCCCCCTTAAATATCATCTTTCACTCTCTCCCCTCCCTCTTTTCACCATATCATCCCCTAATTTAAATTCTATCTCTACCTCGTGTCTCTCCCCCTTCTCACACTCACACTCTCACACTTGTGTTCCCTTAAATATACTCTTTTACTCTCTCCCCTTCCTATTTTCACCATATCGTTCCCTAATTTAACCTTTATCGAGATGACACCTCGATTACATGCTCATAGTGTTCTAGATATAATAAAATTTCTCTAGAGTAAAATCAATACATGAATCATTTTGAAACATTAATTGTTATCTTCAAACCAAAATTTGAATTAATTTAGGGATTTTTTAAATAATTAGAAATTTTCTTATCCTTATTTTGTTTTAAATATATATGTATGCTAGTTGATATATATGTGTAGATGTCATCACTTTTTAACTTCCACAATCACATTTCTCATATGTACCAATTAAACTAACAACCCAACATATATCACAAGTTGTTAAACTATCACTATTAATCAACATTAACACTTTGGATAGTGAACCGAACAAATGCTTGTCGATTTAAAGGGGATCAAAAGCTGATTTGGAGCACCCATAAACTATGTACTCAATCTCTTTATTCTTATTATTGATTGGGTAGTGTCAATACTTACATGTATTCTCCTAATGCCAACCTTTTACATTACATTAATATGTGAGCAAGATTAACCAATCATATACATCAAGTGCCTTGTGCCACTACCTTGTACAATTTGAGGATCCATAATAGATCTTGATACTACTTGATATAGCCACACGAAATTTCCCAATCAGCATGTCTTTGACCATGTATAACACTTGTACTAGGAACAATTTGATTCAAATGTTTTCCAACAATAATGACTAATGTCTTTGTTTTCCCTTTTACCAATAACCCTCAAATGCATCCTTAATTGATGACCAACTTGCTAACTACATTTTAGATGACTCTTATTTTCCTCTACTTGTTTAACATATGAAATAACTACCAAGTGCATAAAACTACTTATTGATGAACATAAAGACATGTGTTAGCTTATTATCCACAAGATAAAACTATACTAACTTAACTATATCAAATAATTAATTCACATCTATGTTCAGTAAAAGATAAGCAAAATCGAATAAACAATAGACATTTTAATACTAAGCTAGAACACACATCACCAACTTATTGACATGAATACCATCTATTCATACCCAAAAATATATTAGCCAATCAATATACCCATTCTTAGAGTAAATACCTCATCTAAGAAGGAAATGGTTATCTAGTCCCTTGATAGGACCTCCAACTTCAATTTTAGACCTTAGGATTCATATTGAAAGAGTTATGGACCATAAAATAAGTTGTTGGTGTCTTTAAAAATATTATTAATATGTCAATATCCAATAGCATAGGAGAGATACAAAAATCATTCCAAGAACTTTGAACAAAAGTAGAGAATTAATTTCCAATGAAAATTCACTAAATTTACATTACAAATCATCTTCATCTTAAACTTTTAGTTTTCTCTCCTTCTTCCTCATACTGACTCATAAAGTCTTAACAAAAACTTAATCAAAACGATTACTAAAAATTAATACACTATTGATCAATAACATGAAACAATAAAAGTTTCTAATACATATTTTTGAAAATCTACTCACTTCAAAAACTTGTAACATAGTTGTCACACCATCAAAAATGAATGTTTTCTTAGATTGACATGTAATCTACAAGGTGATGTGCTTTAGCCTACTAACCAGTTGTAAATTAAACAAATGTTCAACGATTATTAATGTGTATGTTGGAATTTTTATAGGGGAAGTACGACAGGTTTGCTTGCATAATTCCAAGTGAAAATCAATTTCAATGGTAAAAAGTGGAGTAATTACGGAGAAGGATTCCTCCATCCACCGTCCTCTCTCTGGCCAGAAAGAACAGGATTTATCCACGACTATCGGTGACAACCACTCCACTGATTGCCTTGTTAATTATTGTTAGTTGGACAGCTGTTATTTCTGACCCGGAAATAGCAACACTATTTATGGGTAGCTTGGACAGCTGTTCGTCCTTATCTATGAATAGCGGTTGTATTTATGGGTGGTTTGGACAGCTGTTTGTCCACTTGCCAAAAATTAGTAAATGGTTATTATTTACTAATTTTAGAGATTCCCTTTTGGACACCTTGCAATTACTGTGTGTCCGGGTACAAAACACTGCGGATTCAACGTCATAAACAAAGGCATGTGTAGAGTTGACTATATCGGCTTGTTAGAGGTGCTGGAGAGTCTCAAAACCTATTGGGCTTGGTGGTATATCCACTTGCCAAAAATTTGTGTATATTAAGTAAAATACTAAGTTGACTATAACAAATATTGATGGTTTAGTGATAAATTTATTTGTCATATTGACGATTTTCTAAAAATTAAGTCTATCAATTCATAAGGTCTTACAATTTTTTACCCTATCATATACGGTTCAAAAGTGCAAAAACGACCAATTAAGATATCAAATTCCAAGCCAATACGAACATTAAATTCCAGGCCTAGGGAAGACCATCTAGTGTACCAACTTAATTACTCCACTTATAAGAGTATAAATCCTTAATTCAAAATCATCTTCAATCTTAATTGAAATAGTAAACAAAATTCAAATAAAAATAATAAAGATTGATTGTTGTAATAGTTTCTAGAAAATAAATATACAAATATTTTATTATACGAAGTTAGTCAATTATCTATGTCAAAATATGTACTTATTAAATATTTCAATTTTCAAAAAATAATCTACTAGACTTGCTAGAATCAGCAAAGAATTTGATTTCCTCTTTATTAATGTTTGGTAGTATTTCACATTCTATTAAATCAAGGTTTTAATTTATAATTGGCTCTTGACTTTTAAAATGCAAGTTTTTTTTTTTCAAAATAAAGGAAAATAAATTTTGATACGAATCCTACAAGATAGAATGTGTGTTTCTGTTTTCTTATGTTTTGAGTTTTCTTATCTAAAGAATACAGAGGCCTCTAATTGACTTCATGATATGCTACACTGTGATTTGTGTGCCTTGACTATGATTAGAAATTTTGCATTTGTCAATATAACTAAATGATTGTCCAAAAAATGCATATGACATGGATGCAATCTATGTTGGAGCTAATGGAAAACTTCTTGTGAAAGAGAACGTTTTTTGTATTTTTTAAAGATATTTAGAATATTTCATTGAGGCATATGGATGCAGTAATCTTAAACTTAGTGCTAAGCTCTTATGAATTATAAATCTATTCATTTTACTAGTAATGTCTTACATGTTTACCTTTCTATAAACAAAGTCACCATTAACAATTGAAAAACATCTCAATGTTTGAAAGTAGATACTTATTATTATTTATGATTATGAAAATTTGGAAAAAAATATAGTTATTACAAAGAGATATTAGGAAAGTATCATCATTTGAGTGAAATTCTAGATCAGTTTAAAGATAAAAAATTACTCATAGATAATTTAGTAAAGTAGAATTAATGTTTGTAAGAAATTTATAATATGCAAGGGTGGAAGCATAAACCTGTGTCACCCGTTGTGATATCTTAAGGTGTTTCGGTCGGAACAGTTTCACTATTGCAGTTCCTAGCTTCCTGGAGAGCGGGTCAAGTGTTTCGGCCGTAACTGGTTGGTGGTTTTTTCCTCCCCACTTTTTAATAATTTTTTAACGTGTTTTTTGATTAATAGATGTTAATTGTACTTAAAGTAGTTGTTTTTTACCTATTTTGTGAGTGAAATATTTAAAATTGTTTTTTTTTTTTAATATGTTTAAATTATTTAAATTATTTTAGATTGTTTTAGAATGGTATTTAAATTAATTTGTTAGCAAAAATGTAGTTAAACATGAGATAAAAATGTAGAAAAACATTAGTTAAAAGTGTAGAAAAACATTAGGTAAAAATATAGAAAAACATTAGGTAAAAATATAGAAAAACATTAGGTAAAAATGTCAAAAAAATTAGTTAAAAAATATAGAAAAACATGAGGTAAAAATGTAGAAAAACATTAGTAAAAAATATAGCAAACCTTTAGGAGACATTGTTCAGTTTCTAACATAACCTGATGGATCTAGAGGTGAAACAATAATCTCTTATGGTGAAATTAATTTTGACATTAAATACACCTTCTAACATAACCCTATATTAACTACAATCATAACCCATACCACATTCTAACCATAACATAGGCCCTCTACTGACCGAATGAACCACACTTAGATATTGATGCTGTTCATTTTAACAACTAGTTATTGTTAGGTAATAATGAATCTTACATTACCAAACAACACATTAAGATTAGTTAAATGATATGTTTTTAGGTACGTTATCCATGCATCTATGTCTTAAGGGGACAGAGGAGTCGTAATAGGTCATACTATTTTTTATAGGTTCTAATAAGTCTTAATATGTATTATTAGGATATAATAGGTCTTATTAGGTAATGATGATTCTTACATTACCAAATGACACATAAGGACCTCATGATACAATTCTAGGTATTTTTATCCATATATATGTTAAGGGGACCTAGGGACTCCTACTAGGTCATTACGTCTGTTATAGGTTCTAATAGGTATTCATATGTTTACTAGCACATAATAGGTATTGTTAGGTAATAATGAGTCTTACATTACCAAACAACACATTAAGATCACTTATGTTGAGTTTTTCAGTACGTTATCCATACATGTGTGTCTTAAAGGGACATAGGAGTCATAATAAGTCATACTATTTTTTATAGCTTCTAATAAGTCTTAATATGTATTATTAGGATATAATAGGTCTTATTAGGTAATGATGATTCTTACATTACCAAATGACACATAACGACCTCTTATGATACATTTCTAGGTATTTTTATCCATATATATGTTAAGGGGACCTAGGGACTCCTACTAGGTCATTACATCTATTATAGGTTCTAATAGTTATCTATATGTTTACTAGCACATAATAGACTGACCTTACTATCAACCTTAATAAAAGTATATCCCATTTACTTTATTAACATTCTTAACTCTAATTCAAACTACTAAATTAAGTCATGAGTTCTAAATTGTAAACTAACATTTGCTAACTAAACTTATTTACTTATCTAGTAACAAATTTTTCTATCCCTATGTCCTAACTCTCATCTACACTCGCCATAATCATCAAAGCATTTACATCAAAATCTAGAATTTAGTCCAGAATTATATTTTTTTTATTGCATGTATACATGTGTACACTTAGTTATCATTTAATCAAGAAATTTTATTTTATTTTTATTACATATACACATGTACATGTACAAATATTTATTTTTTACATTTGCATGAGCACATTACAATGTACATTAGATATGGTCTCTAAGATAATTTGTTTTAAAATACATATGTATGTTACATGATTGAATTTAGCACCGTACATTTAATGTTGTGTATTTATATGTACGTGTGTTTCAAATTAAATTTAACTTTTAATTATTTTGATTTAAATACAATTGTATGTTTATATTTGTATATATATGCATGTGCAGATCTCTAGATATTTATCACTCTTGTAGCTTCACATTCATATCCTAATATTTATTTTCATATATACATTATGGCATCTGGTTTTGGGGATCATGCTCCTGCATCCTCAGGGGATGCCAGTGTTCGTGGTGGGGGTCAGACTGCTGAGTCTGGTACAACACACAGATCGACGTCCTCCACTCGTGATAGACAACAGTTATTTAGAGATACAGTTGTGAGATTATCTCGTGCTATGTAAGTTTTGGATACCTCACTTTCCTCTTCTACCACCCTCCCTAATAGGGAGAAGGTCATAACGATGCGAGATGAGTTATTTCGTATGATTCAGACAGTTGAATCATACAACCCTTTTGATGATATGAGCATTGAGACATTTTATTCTTCTTTATCTCACAGTGTCACTGGCACTATGAAGTACACACAGATTTTCCACCGGCATGGTGAAATCCATGTTTCCATCTTATACAAATTATCGCAGAGTCAGAGGCTACTCTGTGATGAAGTGTACTGATCCACTTGTCACACCATTGATGTATCATCGTTGGTTGGCTACTCATCATAGATGGCCACAGAAGGATGAGTTCCCTCTATATTTCTGCAAACAATTATTTGCAGAATTTCATTTACACTACAATGTTGACTATACAAATTATCCAGGGCATGTTGGGTAGGGTCAGGGGATACTTTCTAACAAATTTAGACTTGTGGACACTCCTGTGCCCGTTAACAAATGGGAAATGGTGGGTCCAAACCTTTTGGTTATGCTGAGAGGTCTATAGATGGCTGCTGCAGGTGAGAGTGTTCCTGATGACACAATTAGGACACAGATTTTTTCGAGCATCGCCAACGTCGCCACACAGTTACACGAGATTTCTTCTAATCGATGTGGTAGATATATGCTACGGTCTCGAGGTACCGCTCCCACAGTTGCATCATCTAGCACACCTATTGACGATGATTATGGAGTTGCAGACATACCTTCTCCTATATACATTTTTGCAGTCTTAGAGGTGGATGCATTGCATTGTTTGGCATCATATTTAGCATTTGATCTTTTAGATGCATATCGAGCATTATCTACACTCTCAGGGATTCCACTTCATGAAATTAGCTCTCAGATTAGTCATATTTTGTCACGTAAAACAATCCTAGAGGATTCACAAAGGCAGGAGGACATTCCTACACCTTCTACTACTCCTGCTGCTACACAAGCCCAGGCTACAACACCAACCCCAGCTACTCAGGACCCTATAGCACCCCCCCCCCCCCCCCCCTACTCAGGATCTCAGTGCTACATATTCTGGTCTATTTACTTCCATGCTTTCAGATTAGGGCCGCACTATTGACTTGGATGTTGGTACTATTTTTTCATTACATGATTTAGATATCAGTTAGATCGGCAGAGCATTACATAATGCTACGGTAAAAATCTCTATATGTTTAGATTTATTTTTATTATAGTAAATAATATGTCTATATGTTTAAATTTATGTATATGTGTGTGTTTGTGTATGTGTTATAGGGTTTGAGTGATAGTATGTTACGTTTTGCTGATCTGTAGACACCGACAGATCCTACACGTCATGTGTCCTAGGTATGTTACAATATATATATATATATATATTTGATAATTTATATACATGTAGATCTTGATGTTATTTTTCTGTACACATAATTAAATGGTTCAAGTTATCATTTGACACAGGGTTCAGTTGCAGTTGATAGACCCTTTTGGGGACAAGGTCCAGGATTAGGAGGGGGGATGTAGTTGATTAGATCATATGTGGCCTTCTATTTTATTACACACATGTTATGTCTAGATACATATTTATATGGACACTTTGATGTTTTATATGTTATTTCCATATGTATACATTTTATATCTAGACACTTTGATGTCTTATATGTTATTTTTAGATACATGGTTTATATGGACACTTTAATGTTTTATATGTTATTTCCAGATACGTGTTTATATCATGGACACTAAATGATGTTTTATATGTTATTTCCAGAGACATGTTTATATGGAGATTTTGATGTTTTATGTATGTTATTTCTAGACATTTGATATATGATCTATTTTTATACATTTGATATGGGTACATTATATTCTCCAGATATATGCACATGTATGTTATTGATCTTATAATGTACACATCTATCTTATTGATCTTTTGATGTCTTAATATTTTATGTAACTTATGTATGTGTTATGCACATGTTTCTATATGTTATTCATCTTAATGCCTTATATTCATGTTTTCAATATTCAAGTTTACATGTATATGTATAGTTATTCATCTTAATGCCTTAATCTAAGTGTAATTAACTATATAATTTTAATGGTCCATGTACGTAAGAATATAACATATACATGTACATAAGAACATATAAAGACTATGATCACCTAGAAAGAATGCATGAACTATAACATTTAATTAATAAAAGTTAATATACATATGTATATGTTTTCAATATTCATGTTTATACATACATGTTACTGTTTTTAATGACTTAATTTAAGTTTAATTAACTATACTTAATGACATGTCTTAATATAAGTATAATTAAGTTCTATATAATTAATCTAAGTATAATTAACTATATTTAATGACATGTCTTAATTGACTGTATAATTAACTATATTTAATCTAATTATATTTAATGTAGATCATGTATTAACTATATTTAATGACATGCCTTAATTAACTATAATTAACTATATTTAATCTAACTATATTTAATGACATATACATTCTTAATTAACTATAATTAACAACATTTAATTAATAAAATATAATGTATGTAATATGTAACATAGTTCATATAACATATACATGTAAGAACATATAAAGAGTGTGACCTAAAGAATGCATGTTACAATATTTAATTAGTAAAAGTTAATACATGCAAGAACATAATGATTATATACAAACATAAAGAATGTATCATATAAGAACATATAAAGATTATATGTACATAAATACATGACAACATTAACAATCATATGTAAGAAAACATAAACAATGTACATATAAATACATACAAATACTAAAGGGGTTGTCTTAAGGAGAGGTCAAGTAAAATGTGGTACTAAGGGGATGTTCTAATAGGTGGTCTTAAGGGGAGGTTCTAATAGATTGTCTTAAGGGGAGGTCCTAAGAGACCTAGTCTTAAATGAGATATCCATGTCAAATTTAAATAAAAATAACAATACATGTCTAATTTTTCATATCCAAGATAAATGATCCAATGTACAAAAATTTATAAAACAAATATCCTGTCAATATTAAATATGAAAGTATAAGAGCTATACAGGCATAGCTCAACTAGAGCTCCACAATAAGTACATAGGTAAACTAGAGCTCCACAAACAATGTATTGTTAGGATCCTCTCTACTTTTTATTATCTCTAGAAGTTTTTCATATTCTTCAATAGGCAATTTTCACTTTTGATTTCCATGACGTCCTTTTCTTTGTACTGCTTCAAATTGTAATTTGGTTGCTATAACATGGTTACTGTAGTGTAAAACTTTTTCTCCAAGCTTGTATTCAATAAATTCAATACCACTATCAATTACCCTTATTTGTTGATAATATGTTCCTTCAATAACAACTGATCCAATTGGATATGATTGTTGATCAGCATCTATAGTTCCTTCTAGCAACTTGTGTTTTGCTTTTGTGCATCTTAAAAGATAACAATCCACATTTTTCGCATTATCTAGTAAGGCTTGAATTGCAAAAATATCTCCTGCATGTATATAAAAATATAGTTAAATATAAATTAATTTTAAAACAAATATACATGTATATTAATTTATATATATGTATATATGCACACAAATCTACCATAACTAAATCAGAAATGCGCTCATAATCAGCTAAATATACAGGATCATGAATGTCAATGTCAATGTCAACATCTTCAAAAGGAGGCTTTATAACTATCTCCTTCAAATCCCAATGTGAAACATATCCATTCCCAATATTTTCACATGCACTCACTAGATTGTCCTTAATGCAGTCATCACAAAAACATGTTTTCTCTCTTACTTTAATTACTAGAGGTTTATGGTTTCCTATAGTCATCACTTGATGTAAACTTCTAATACTAGGAATCGTTTGACACTTGTAAGGATTAGATCGATCTATATCTGTTAAAAATACAAAAAATAATTGTCATATTTCAAAATAAATATTTAATTAAAAACTCAACTTGATTTGAAAAATACATTAAAAATAAATATAACTTAGTTCACCTTTCACCTCCCAAAAGTAATGCTTATTGTATTCAGTATCTCGGGTAGCAAAATAAACTATGCACCATTCAACAATTTGATTTGCGCTCTCTATCTTATTCCTTGTATGTACATACAATATGCATGTATATATAAAATTTAAAATATATGCTACTAGAGTATTAAAGATGCACATTTAAAAAATGCATATATTTACCTACAAGTTCATGTTGTTGAAGTGCACGTTTTATACATGCTCCTGCTCCATCATGCTCCCCTTTTCCGTGTCCACTTTCAAAGAAATTCCATAAAAACCTAACATTGGTTCTAGCATGTTGCATCGGTAACCAATTAAATGCTTTTGCAAATTTGAATTTTCCTATGAACATGAAACATGATAAGTATCTACAATTATCCGTGTACATATATCAAATAGAAATAGACATGTCCAAATAAATATAAGTTAAAATAAAGTTAAATAAATGTGTAACTATTTCGTGTATACTAACCTGCACATCTATCAGACCAAATCCAGTGCTCTAAAACATTTACTCCACGATTTCTGAGATCTTCAGAGAACATTGCAAAACAATGAGCCACATAACTCCTGTCATGAACTCTATCATCACTAATATAGAAATGAACCTCTTTGATGATGATGCGTTCATTTTCATCAAATCTTTCTAACTGATCCACCTCAAATTGTGCATGTCTATAGGTCACTTGCACAAATATTGCAACTTGTTCAGAATGATAATATTGGCCTTGGAGCTCTGTATGAGGTGCAAATGTATAATTCTCAGAAAAATCTACAACTAAAAGTATACAACTAGGTGGAAAACAATTTTTGGAATCACGAAACTGTTTAGCTTGCCATCGTGCACCATGACAATGTTGGATATGTGGATATATCAATGGACGAAACTTGGTCATGAACTCATCATAATGAAATTCACTCTCCTTCAATACAATTTTTCTGGTTTCATCTCCTCTATTATTTTGGTATGTCTCATATTCATATCTCATCCATGAAACTGGTGTGGATTCATTAATATTCTCAACTTGCATAATTTCAAAAAAATTGTGTAAATCTCCACAATCTTCACACTAATTTTTGATGCATTGCACTTTGAATTCATCTGAATCTTCTAATTTATCACATAATATGGACCTCACAAATTGTGTTGTACTGCTAGGGATGACCAAATTAGGATCAAGTACTGCCATAACTTTTTTAAATGATTGCAAGTGTAGACCAAATTCAACATGATTTCTACAACAACAAGTTTCACGCATCTTATTTATGCGTACAAAGGAAGAACGTAAACTCTCAAACATTCTCTGACATATTTTGACATTTGAAAATTCTTGTTTGAATGCTTCAAATAATTCACTTTGAGTTATATCTATGAAATGTTTTGGATGTTCAATTTTGGCCCCTATTTCTTGATCTTTAATTTGTATAGTATCACGCCTGCTGGAAGAAACATGAGAATGTGTGGTCCAAAATTCAATAACTTGTCTTTTTACTTCTTCAGAAATCTTGTCTTTTCAAGGAACTCTACAAATATTCACCTAGTTATTCTCAATGTTATCATCTAGCATATTTCTCCTCTTGATGTATCTCTAGACAGTTCTTCTAGATAAATGTAGTACATCAGAAGTTGCACGTACCTATTTTCTATGTGTCAATTTTCTACTAGATATAGTAGTCATCAATGCTCTACGTGCATTACTCAAATCACCTCCTCGAGTTGTGTTGTCAATTTTGTTATAAGCATTTTGCAAGTTTTCAACTATTGTTTTATTAATATTATGCGCATGGCTTTTCCTGTTATCAACACCCAACAACTCTAAAACAAGTCTCATATCTTTTCTCCTAATTAACTTGACAAATAATTATGCCTATCCAAATATACTTTTATCCTTGAAATATTTATCCCACATGTTCTGAAAATGCTTTCTAATAGTGTTATCATTTATCATATCTTTAGATGAAATTTGGTTAAAAAGTAGTTCTTCATCCAAATCCATCAAATTTTTTATGCTTTCTAATTTGTCTCTATCAATAGAACTGTTAATTTCTTCCTCTTCATTACTTTCATTTTCTTCATGAATCTCATCCTATTCAGGAATTTTAGTAGGTTGGTTTTGATTATGTTTTTTATGACCTTTCATTTTGTCATCTCTTTTTCTATCATATTTCCTTGATCTTTTCCTTTTACTACCCATTGAATATTTCAATCTATAGAAACAAAAATAAATAAATTTAGATTTCACTAAATATCAGCTAATGGTTCAATATATAATACATAAAAATAAAAATAAGTAGACGAGAAAAAAAGCACCTTCAAAATATTCGATCCTTTGCAATATTGATTAAATCCGCTGAATAGTTGTTGCAAATTGCTTCAAAATTAATTGTCTTTTGAAAATCCTCTTCCAATTTTTGATGTCCTGTATATTTAATTTTTTAAAAAAGAAAAAACATTTTTTTTTATATCAAACAGTGACATTAACCACTGACAGTTTAATCTTCTGATAGGGGTTTCGGTCGGAATTGTTTCGGCCGAAATAGTTTCGACCGAAACAGTCTATGTGGTATCCTATGTGGCAACCAAACAAGCAAAAATCAGAACTTCTGTAAACATCTCAATTTGAAGGCCAATTTGACCTACTAAATTGAATTTTTTTTTAAAACTAAAAATATACTTTTTTAGTTCTCGGAGTTACGATTATGATCATATAATTTTTTTTAAAATTTTGATTATGAATAATATGTTATAATTTGAAAATATTACAAGTAGGTATCTTAAGATTTAGGAAGATGTCTATTCAAAAATAAGAAAAAAATAGTAAATCATGTTAAAAAATTAAATTTTTTTTACATTGCACTAGAGGGGAGAGTCTTCTTCAAGAATATGTAATTTTTTTAAAAAAATATGTAGATTTGATGGAAAAAGTTTGATGGGAGAAAAAGACTGTCAATTTCTAATAACTTTAACTTTGACCAGTTATAACTTCAAAAATATTAGCCGAATTTCAATTTTTATTTTTTGGTGCACTTGGTATACATGTTAACTCTAACATATTCCAAAATCAAACCAAAATATGAACATTTGCATATATTTGTTTGACAGGAAAAAAAATCTATATTTTTAGTATTTTTAAAAAATTAAAAAATACACTTTAAAAATTCAAAAATAAATAAAATTTTCACTCCATTTAAAAAAATAAAATTATAGACATAAACTTCATCCAATTTTACACATTTCATTAGTTTACATCATCTTCAAATTCTAAGCACAAATGCCACTTTTATTTCGTTAAAGTTGAAGACTTTAAATTCTGATATCACTTCTCCTTTATAAAAGGCGACACAGGTTTGTGCTTTTACCCGCAAAATCATTGAGTTATGCATTATTTGTTGCTATATTAATACATATTTTTCATGAAGATAGAAAATAGGTTTTAGATAATTTAGTAAAGCAATACAAATGACAAAACAAGAGTTGTGCAGGTAGGCTCCCTTACAAATGCATAGTTATTTTTGTATGTTATTCTTTGATTCTTAAATTATTATTATATCCATTTGATTCATTATATGGAGCTTATTTATTAATCATTTCTTTGATGCACCAGCTATTGTACATCCATCCTTCCATTTAGTCATTACACTTTCATGAAAAAAATGTCCTTATGAACAATCTAGGTTTTAATTATTCTGATGAAGTGAATGGTGATGTTGAGATGTTGGTTTTTTTAAATTGAACACCAAAATTTACATAAAAAATTTAAAAGCTCATAAATTATAAAAATATATTTTTTAGTTATAATCTTAGATTTCATGCTACCTTATGAGCTTTCTTCTTAGCTTACAAAGCATTCCCTTATTGTTCATTCCTCCTTCCCAAGATCATGCAAACTTGATTCTAAAAGGAAAATGACAAGAAACCCCTCTTCACCATACGTGAACAAAAAACTAGTTTTTAATGAAGCCTTATTTTCAAAAATCGTGTTATTATTTTAGAAATACAGTTACTAGTCGAATCATATCATAGTATGAGTTGTGCTCTTTTCCACTTGATTCCCTAAAAAATGAGATCAATATGTACATTGCATTAGTATTTTCTCCTTTAAAATATAATTCATTGGAATTGTCAACAAGCACTACTAGTAAAGATCTCAAATTTTAGGATTTGTATTGTCCTTATTTTCATTGATGTGTGTAGCTCTATTTTTAGTTGTAACATTTTTCTTAAATTTCAATTGTGTGCTCATATTTCTGATCTTAAATGGCTCATGCTTACAATATTTCAATATAATAGTGGTGAAATCTTGTAACACTAAGTTGCAATGTTTCTCTTAAGTTGTGATGCAATTAGAAGTTCATAATCTGTTATATACCCATATTTGCATGGTCTCATCATAACTCATGGTATTGGTCACTACAATCATTGCAGTTCAATAGAACACATCTCTTTGAGGCATTCTAGAAAATAGTTCACATGCTCCCACACGTTCCGTACATTCCTACTTGGGAAGTTACCCTCCATTTTATCATTTGATAGATGTTCATATTATGTTCCAACCCTCCAATTCTAGCACAGACAAGAATGTTTTTGAATTTTTTGTGGAGTTTCTTTACAACTACCAACTACCTTTGCTTGAAAGTTTGTAGAACCTTTAAAGATTAACTAATTTTTGTATATCCTAAAATAATGGCATTACATGACACCACATTTGTTTGAGATATTCTATCAAATTATTCACTGCGTTACTACTACTATCAAATTGATTTTTTTAATTACAAAATCTTGCTCTTTTATTTCTTCATAATATGTTTATTTCATTACTTTCTTCATCTCTTATCTACAAGTGCAAATGGATTTAGCATTAGTATATTATAACAATAAAAATGCAATGTCATATCGAGTTAATATCATAAATTGATCTCTATTTTATATCTATGTTGGAATGTGCATTCAATACTTTAACACAACCTTTTACTTTCTAGGCTTAGTATCAACCTCAACCTGGACAATACTTTACTAGGTTAGAGTCTCAGATAGTTCAAATCTCATGACCATATTTGCATGTTATACCTAGTGACACTTTTTCTTTCTCCTTAGAGGAAAATACTCTCTTACAACCACTCAAACAACAAAAGTAACTAATCAGAAATAATCATCTCAATTATAATGCATGCGCAAAAAATCAAATTATAACTCAAGATTATGAACATTATACACTATCATATCACAAGTATACAATATGTATCACAATTCTATTGAAGTAGATGAAATATAAATATCTATGTCAACAAACCATAACATAATTTAGAATTTTCAATAACAAAAATTCGGTGACAATTGTTTTTAGTTTAATATTTTTTTTTTTAAAAATCAAATATAAACACTTGAAATAATCAATAAAATATAATTTAAAGAATATATTAAATGATTTTGAAAAAAAAATTACAATAAAGAATCATTAAAATATAATAACTCTAATTTTCTTCTTTAATGATTAATATTATAACTCTAATTTTCCTTTTTACTATTAATTTTCTTTCTAGTGATAACTTTAAAAAAATACCAAATGCATTAAAAGTGTCAATTTTTTAATGTAAATAGACCAAGTCAAATCTTTGAGATTATTTAAAGGAGATAACATTTTTCTTTTAAGTATCAATCTTTTTAATGTAAATAGGTCAAGTCAAATGTTTGAGATTATTTAAAGGAGATAACATTTTTCTTTTTGAAGATAACTTTTTAGACATTTATCAAAAATAAGTTTAACAACTATTTATTTATTTTATCTTTTTTTGTCCTTTTCCTTTTTGTCATCTTGGATCATGGAATATGATGTGAAATTTTGATGCAAAAAATATACACATAGTCTAATCTAGAAGTTACACTAAGATGAATTCTTTTGCAGACATTTATTAAAAATAAGTTTAACAATCATTTATCTTTTATATTTTTCTTGTACTCTCCCATCCTAATGAGAGATCCCCAATCATGAATCTAAAATGTCAGTAAAAAATAAAACACAATTGAATCCATTTAATCTAGACGCTACACTGAGATCTAGATTTATTAAAATTAAGTTTAGCAATTATGATATTGTTCTTGGGATTCAATTGTGTAGTTTTTAGTCAAAGTCATTGACCTAAGTTTCATGAGTAGTGGTTCACACTAATCCATCTCTCACAAGAATGATGGAACATAGCCACTCATTGTATCTAGGTGATCCACACAAAGGTGAAGCACTAAGACTTCTTAGGAGGTCATCTATCCTAGTACTACTCCAACTTGAGCACACTTAACTATAAAGTTTCCTACATGGTTTAACCCACTCTACTTTCAACCTCATTTGTGAAAATTGCACGAAGTGTTGTGCCTTATGAATCATTCATTAAAAACCCCCTTAGGATCATCAAATGATAAGTAGGAGATATTTTTCCAGAATAAGTTGAATTGTAATATTATTATTAGGACTCAATTGTATAGTTTTTTAGTGGTTCACATAGAGCCATATCTCATGAGAATGATTGTAACACTTCACACTTATTGGATTTAGGTGATGCACATAGAGGTGAAGTATTGAGACCTCTCTAGAGGTCACCCATTCTAGTATTACTTAAGCTTTAGCATGCTTAACTACATAGTTTCCTCTATTATTAAACCCACTTTGCTTCCAACTGCATTTGCAAAACTTTCACCAAGTGATGTGCCTTATGAACTATTCATTAGAAAACATCTTTATCTCAACAATTGATAAGTAGGTGATATGTTTCCATTAGAAAACATCTTTAGCTCAACAATTGATAAGCATAAGATATTTTTTCACAAGTCAAATTGTGATATTGCTATTCAACATAAATTGTGATACTGTTATTTAACTAAAATAGTTTTTGCATCACAATCATTTATTTTTCCTTTTAGTCTCTCATTCTCATCTTCATCATGGATAATTTGATGTGAATCCAAAATGTTAAAACACAAGTGAATCCAAAATAGTACAGGATTCGAGTGTGTGCACCAAGATGGTGTGTAAAAAGGGGGGTATAAGCAGACACCTTTTTTCTAAAATCAAATAAACCTGATCTTGGAAGACCCATTTGAGGGTCATGCACTCAAAATGAGAAAATGTGTAAAATGCAAACATTGTATTAATTTGAATCTAGTTTCTAAACTACTAAGTTTTTTTTTAAGTGGATAAGATTAAGGGGCCAAACCTTGTGCACACAAAAATATCTTCCTATTTTTTGTTGAAAAACTTAACATAGTTATTTTGGTGCGCTCAAAAAAACATGTAGTTATATTTTGTATTTTGAAAACACCTTTGGTAAGATGATTGGTAAGAGTAGATCTAGAAGTTATGTATTTTTTCATAATTTTTTGATGAGTACTTTTTTTTCTATGATTTTTTGAAGTGACTACATCCTAGAATTCTGGTACCTCTTCATGCGTTAGGCATAACTTGCTATAAGAAAAGATAAATAAGAGCAAGGAAACTTAATTAATTCAATTGAGTTAATGATGAAGAGATGTTACCAATAAATATCCAAGCTTCAAGAGTATACACCTATTGGAAATAATCAAGACTAGCTAGGTTACTGAGAGGGGAGGGGTGAATCAGTAACCTTAAAACTTTTAACAAATTCAAAACTTAATAGCATAATCCAATTACCATTAATAGATCTAATCCACTGCATGCATGAGAAACTAAAAGCATAAAATACTTTGAACACAATATTTGGTGACCCAGAAACCTTCCAAATAGAAAGTAAAACTGGGGTGGGGATGATACACACAAAACTTCAATAGTGCAGCATAAATTTGGCCTATTAAGGCTTACAATGATCACTTCTAATGATTTGCCCTGTTAGGAGCAATTAGGATTGCTAGGTCCACCTTGTTAGAGGTTTTACAAACATATAATGAAGTATGTGCTCGATAAAGATATTTAAAGAAAAGACTATTAAGTCTACCCTGTTAAAGGATTTGAAGCTGATTTACCTATTAGGATGAAATAATAGATCTCTGGCTTACAATTGAATTGTTGATTGAGATTCTTGAAGTATTGATCACCTCTATGTGATAGATGTAACTCTGATACTCCTAATATGGCCTTCTAATATACTTTACTCATCTATTGATTCACATTCGCATGCTTGCATTTCATTCACAATATCTCATATCAAAAATATGTTACACACTTGGATATGATAAAATACATAACATATATATCAGTCCAATTCACATAATTACAAGGTTAGCCATTACACAATTTAATACCAATATTACAAAGTCAGCCCAAATGTAGATACTCGGGTTCTGAAAACTGACTTGGTGAATTTCTGATACACGACATCCACTATCATTACTCGGCATCATCATGCACTCAATAGAAGTAGAGGCTTGGTCCATACTAATCACTTCAACATAGTTTCAAACTCAGTATACACTGGTGACTCAGTAGATACATTGTCATTTCATATAAACTGCATTCCATGTTTACCACAATTGTTCTCGATAGACACTATTCTTCATTCAACTTGGTTAACATTGGCTTCACTTGACTTAAGTTGTTAACTCGGTAGAAGCTGCAAAGCTCGAAAAACACTGAACTGCTTGGTAAACACTGAATTTCTTGGTAAACACTGAAGACTATTCAAAGAGCTCAGTAACAATACAGAATCTGAATAAGTGTTGTCACTAATAAAAAACTTGACTTAATGTCAAAAATCTCCCCCTTTGGCATTAGTGACAAAAACACTTATCAGCCAAAACTTATATATAGTGTGATATTGGCTTGGTACTAGAATGCTTTTTTTTTTGAGATTTTTCAAAAATTGTCTTTGTAACTCTGTTATATACATTTTCTTTGCATATATCTCCCCCATACAATATACATATCTAGTCAGGCATACTAAAATACTGCATATATCTCCTGGTATGGTATCTTTCTCTTATGATATTTACAAATATCTCTCCTCCTTAATTAAATACATGTCTCTCCCCCTTTTTGACAATAATGCCAAAGATTTATACACAATCTACTTATATGGAGACACCAAAATGTAAGAGAAATTTAGAGTGTACCTTAAGAATAAAAGCTAAGGTCTTGTCCCAGTTATCTTGCAAAACTTGGCAAGTTTGAAGAGCAACTTGTACTTCTGCAGAGAGCTCGATCATGTGATCTGCAATTGAGAAATTATTGTCATGGATCAATGTTTTAGAATAGGAAATGTGCTTATGCATTGTATCCATGATGGGAAGGATCATGTTCTGAATTTCTATGAGTGTAGACCATATCCTTGCTTCCTTTCTCAATAATTTTGCTTGCATATCTAATAAGAATATTATCTTCATATGATGTGTAAAGCTTGAACTAGGGTCAAGCTGCAACTTCTTTGCACTAGCCATCATATCTTCATGAATTTTATCCAATTTTCTCTTTATTTCCTTAGTATACTCGATAGTATCACATAACTTTGCAAAAAGAGATGTTACATTTGTGTAAGAAATTTCAAGATTTGTCAAAATTGAAGAAAGCTCTAGCTACTGGATAGCTATTTGTTGAGCAATGTACTCAAGAATTTTGTTATCAAACTTCTTTTATGCTTTCTCAATTAACTTATCTTGCCATTGGAATCTTCTTTGAATTCACTGACTACCTCTTCTAATTGCAACAAAATGTGTTGAGAAGTATCAACTTCAACACCTATAGCATCTATCAAAATATTCTCTGCATCCTCAATAATCCTATATTCTCTATCTCTCTCTTCTCTGAGTTTCTTTTGTATTGCTTTCTTATGGAGGAGTTGACTAGCTAATTACATTTGATATGCAGTGGCATTATCAAAGTCCCACTTGGGAATTTCAATTACCTTATCTAGATCTATCTCTTCATCTATTTCCTTTCCACTAATCAAAATTCTTGGTTGAGCTAACTTTGAAGATAATGCTTTAGGATTCAGAATAGAACAATAGTGGAAATAGTAGGACTGGCAATGAAAACTTGTAGAGTGCCTATGGTGGAATACTTACTGAATAAAAAACTGATGTATTTACCAAACTTCCCAAAGCCGAAATATTAGCAAGTGAAGTACTGACAGAAGTATGTGTAATTGAAGCACTAATTGGAGTATGCACAACTGAAGTAGCCAAAACTGAAGAATCCAAAAACTACACTTACTACTAAAGAACTTAAAATTGTGGAACACTCTGTATCCATTGTTGAGGTGGGCTTGGTAACTGAACGATGCTGCAACTCGGTGGATGAAGTGGTGGACACTTCTATCTATGATGTGCTGAGCTGAGAGGTAGTAGGGACTGATTGGACATTTGATGTATCAATGGTTGTCACAATCAATTATGCTGAAGCTTTCTCTAAGCTTAATGATGTTGTAAGTTTTGTTGGAGAGTGAGGAAGTAAAGCTATGGCAACTGCAACTATCTTGACTGGGGCAATCTCTTCTTCTTCTTGCCTGGCTTCCTCTTCAGCTTCTTCCTCTTTTTCTTCTTCATCATCCTTCATTAATTCCTGATATTCTTTTGCATCAATTGTAACACATGGAGTGGAGTCTTCTTTATTTTCTTCATCCTTGTCACTATCATCATCCTTGACTTCTACTAGAAAGTCACTTTCTTTATGCAAGTGATAAATATTCTTCCACATACCTGTCGCATCCTTGACTACATGCTCTATGTCGTTTAACAAAATTAAACAAGTATGAAATCTAATAGTCATCTTGTCTTCATTTTTCTTCATAGATTCTTTTACCTCAACATTGGTAATGCTCGGTAACAACTGCCTTAGATTTTTCTCATAGATGTATTTTTTTGTCTGCTTGGCTGAGTCCCATCTTGGCTTCAATCTTTCTAATAGATCATTAGAAATTTGAGATGCTATTTGATCAAGGGAATACTTCCATTTGCCCATCTTGGTTAGCACCAATTCCTCAATCTGTTTCTTCTTAGCCTCAGTCTTGGTCTCATACTTTAATGATTTAAAGTTAGTTATACTTGCACCTTCTTCCATTTGTTTCAATCTTTCCTGGAGGGTGAGAGGAGGCTTACTAAACACAACTTTAGTACCATCTTTTCCTACTTTCTTCTTGGATCTCCTTGTAAATACTGTCGTGGATGGCTTGGATGGTTTGGTGATAATCACCTTGCCTTTCTTCCTTGCTGTCTCTACTTCCTTTTCTGATTCCTCTTCATTTTTGAATTCTTCCACATCTTCTCCTTTTCCTTCAGTAATCATAAGAGGGGTGATTTTTGTTTTCAATTTTGTTATCCTCCTCTTTCCTTTGTTTACCATCTGTGGAAGCTTGATCTCAAGTTCAATTCTTGCTTCAGCCTCATCATAGGAGGTGCCTTTGGATCTACAGGCTCATTTACCAAGACTTCAATGATTTCCTTCACCTCATCAATGTTAACCTCATATAAAAGAGGTTTTACCCACACAACTCTAGGCCTTACTACCTGGATGTATACTCTATCACTATCTACCATAAAGCAAACATCATCCTTATAATCTTCAACTAACTTCTTTGGTATCCTAAATCTGTTATTCATCTTTTCTTTGAAATCTTCAAAATAATTATCCATGATACTGTCAAAATTTTCACCCATTTCTGTGATATGCTCATTTATCTAATATAAAACTAGTGTGTTGTTTCTCTATACAATAGTGCCTTTAGAGGGGAAAAATTTTTGAACATAGAAGAACAAACATGTCAACAATGAACCAAATTTGCATGGGTTATTCTTTGAATTTCTAATGCTTTCCATATTTTTGATTAGCTACTTCAACAAAAAATTTACTAGGTCATATGACAAATTCTTCTTTACGACCTTATATGCTAAGTCAACTGCTTCACATAACACACTATTGAGTTGGCTTGAACTATAAATCTTGTCTGCTATTACATGAATGCCAAATTAGTTCTATATTAGATACATTGCTAATCTTCATTCCTCTATCAT
Organism: Cupressus sempervirens; assembly: GCA_028749045.1. Classification (NCBI taxonomy): domain Eukaryota; kingdom Viridiplantae; phylum Streptophyta; class Pinopsida; order Cupressales; family Cupressaceae; genus Cupressus; species Cupressus sempervirens. The sequence continues at coordinate 856,110,877 of CM053786.1, read as the reverse complement.
CCCACTCGACTAGGGTTTTCTTTTGCAACTCATCCCAACCTAGAGTTTTAGTGATCTTAGCTTTGGTGAGCATGGAGAGACTAGTAATGTGATGTATCATTTTCTTGGTAATTAAAACTGGTTGCTCTAACCATAGTTGACCATTATGAACTTGACTTAGGATATACCTAATCCATTTGATTTCAAAGTTCTAAGGCAGGTGAGGAATATGGGTTAAACCTTTCTCTTCCAAATGCTTGTGCTCAAGTTTGAGAATACCATTCACACAAAGTTCAAAAATGGCATTATCCATTTGAAGGGTTCCTATCTCCTGAACTGCACATTTAAAATGAGTTTGAATTTCATTTATGAGAAGTACCTTAGGTGATATCTACAACTGAGCTCCATTCAAGTCAAGGGATTCGACGATCACTAGCACTAGTTTCAAGTTAGGGGCTTTCCATTCAACACCTCACACCAACATTTCAGATCCTTTCTTCACCTTGTTGCTGCTACTAGATGCCATGATAACTCAGTAAGGTGAGAAAATTCTTCGAGAAACTTTTATCGCAAATTTTGCTTAAGGTCACTGAGATGCTCTAGAAATTGCTTTGTTCTCAATATACCAAATTCATGTTGAAAATAAAGTTAATTTCTTGCCTTTTGATAAATAATAACCATTAATGCTCGGTATGATGAAAGCCATAATGACATTGTGCATGAAAACCTATCATCCACTATTTGTAAGGATTGGTTGGTGAAAGCTTGTAACTCGACAACCAAACATAACCATGTTACTCTTGACTTCGCTCGGTAGAGTCCATGACCCAACCTTGATTGGTAGAGAAGTCAATTTGGTGATAGTTATTACTGATCTTGCTAATGATTCTTCTATATCTTAAATACCAATATGAATCTTTACTTCCTTTCAATTTAGAACTATTTAAGATGTGACCTTGTAAACATAGTTCCAGTTCTTCCTTAAGAACTTAATTGGAAATGGTGGAGTCACCCACTTCTTGAGTGACATGACTATCATCGCTTGAACTAGCTTTCTTGGTAGATTTGGGAATCTACTGCTATCTCATCTACTTCCTGATGCTATCTACTTTTGCTTTCTTTTCATCTTCAACTCTACCTGTATTCATACAATTCTTAGTTATATGACCAAGTTCAGTACATGTAACATCTTATGGTGGTATCCTTTCTTCTCATGTGATGTCTAACGTGCAATTCATATCAATGTGTCCATATTCTCCACAGTAATGACACCTACACCAAGTGTTGTAGTCCCAACCAAATATTGCCTTCACAAATTGTTCAGCCAGATTGAATAACTTAGATCTGCACTCAGATGCCTTGTGACCTTATTTCTTGCATCTGTGACACTTGCCCTCAAACTTTGGCTTTTCTTTGCATTCATTAGCCTTATGACCATGCTGACTACAATTGTAGCATTTTCCATTGAATTTTTCCTTTCCATTACTCCAACATTTATTTGATGTATGACCTATCTTACCACAGTAATTGCAAGTAGGTCTTTGATTCCTTTGAGCACCTTGTTTGGAGGATTCACCTTCTTCTTTGTATCCAAGTCCTACCTTACCTTTTTGCCTATAAAGATTCTAATCACTTTTCTGATTCAATTAATCCATGTCTTCTTGGGATTTCATTATTCTTTCATTGAGTTTCTTTTCAGAATTTAGATCAACTTTCATCCTTTCATTGATTTTCCTTTCAGAGTTTAAGTCATTCCTTAACCTTTCATTTTCAAATCTTAAACTCATGATTTCTTCATTTGCATTGGAGAGCTTATTAATAAGATTTTCTTGATTAATAAGATTTTCTTATTCTCTTTTTAATTCTCTTACTTCTTCCTGCAGGGAGCCGTTCTTTTCTAGGAGTTCTTTAATTGCATCATTTGCTTCATCTGAACTACTTGAGGGGAAGAAATCTTCAATCTTTTCTTCGACATATTGGTGGTCATTTATCTTATTTGCAAGTTCCTTCCTTCTTTTTAGAGATTGGGAAAGATGCTCTTTTGCTTTCTTGAGTTGAGCTATGGCCATCTCTAGATCTAACTTTTCATTGTCAATAGCTTTGTCAAGTCTGAATATCTCCATTGTCCTTGATCTTTGCTCAAGCTGTCAAACTTTATCCTAAGAACCAAAAAGCTCTGATACCAATTGTTGGAAATAATCAAGACTAGCTAGGTTATTGAGAGGGGAGGGGTGAATCAGTAACCTCAAAACTTTAAACGAATTCAGAACTTAATAGCATAATCCAATTACCATTAATAGATCTAATCTACTACATGCATGAGAAACTAAAAGAATAAAACACTTTGAACACAATATTTGGTGACCTAGAAACCTTCCAAATAGAAAGTAAAACTGGGGTGGGGATGATACCGACAGAACTTCAATACTACAACATAAAGTTGGTCTGTTAAGGCTTACAATGATCACTTCTGATGATATTCCCTATTATGAGCAATTAGGATTGCTAGGTCCACCTTGTTAGAGGTTTTACAAACATACAATGAAGTATGCACTCGATAAAGAGATTTAAAGAAAAGACTGTTAAGTCTACCCTGTTAAAGGATTTGAAGCAAATTCACTTGTTAGGATGAAACAATAGATCTCTGACTTAAAACTGAATTTCTGATTGAGATCCTTGAAGTATTGATCACCTCTATTGTAACTCTGTTGCTCCTGATATGGCCTTCTAATACACTTTAATATGCTACTGATTCACATTCGCATGCTTGCATTTCATTCACAATATCTCATATCAAAAATATGTTACACACTTGGATATGATACACTACATAACATATATATCAATCCAATTCACATAATTACAAGGTTGGCCATTACACAAGTTAAACACCAATATTACAAAGTTGGCCCAAATGTAGATACTCGGGCTCTAAAAATTGACTTGGTGAATTTCTGATACACAATGTCCACTTTCATTACTTGGCATCATTATGCACTTGGTAGAAGTAGAGGCTCGATTCATACTAATCACTTCAATGTAGTTTCGAACTTGGTATACACTGGTGACTTGGTAGATAAAGTATCACTCGATATAAACTACATTCCTTGTTTACCACAACTGTGCTTGGTAGACACTATTCTTCATTCAACTTAGTTAAAACTGGCTTCACTTGACTTATGTTGCTAACTCAGTAGAAATTGCAAAGGTCGGCGAACATTGAACTGCTTGGTAAACACTGAAGACTATTCATAGAGTTCGGTAACCATACAAAATCTAAATAAGTGTTGTCACTAATAACAAACTTGACTTAATGTCAACAACACCAATGGAGAGAACCCAAGGAGACAAATATTTTGAAACGGGAAAAAAAAGAAAGCCCCTTGTCTAATATTATGAATGAGGGAAAAGCCTATGGAAAGAGAGGGAGAAAGAGTTGGACAAAATTACCTCATTACAATAACATCAAAATTATGTGTAGAAGAGTAGTAGAAGGATGAAAGAGATGCATCTCTTTTATAGAGATGGGAATGGAGTTGCATGTGGTTGCATGTGTAACTTCATTTCTATGAATGCCACCATTCATAATAAGAGTGTGCAAAGTTTATGTTTCTATAGACTCAAAAACAATTGTTCAAAATGTTGCAAATGTTTAGACCATGGCTTTCAAAAAGTTGTTCTGGATAATTTGGATCATCATATATCCAAGTATATTAGTTTTAGTCTAAGGACAACATGGAGTACATTATTCTTGAATGTTATTGATAGTTAATGCATGATAATAAAAAAATTAATTTAATATCAAATGTTTTATATGTATATCTATTTATAATGTACTTATAAGTATACTTTATTATAAGAACATTCATCTCCCTCTCGTGCTCCCTCTCACTCTCTTTCCGTCTCTCACTCTTTCTCCCATCCTATTAGCTATTTATGTACATTTACCTCTCTCATCACTTTTCTTCCTATATTTCTCTATATCTCCCTTTCATCTCAATATCTCTACATCTCCTTATATATTCCCTCATCTCTTCTGCTATCTATGTCTACAAGTATGAGATCTATAATGTTAAATGATCATGTGCACCATAAATAGTACTTAAGAGTATGAAATTCATAAAAGAGAAGAATATTTGAAATTTTCATAGACTATAATGAATATGTTCATTGTGTTTATAATTTTTTTTCAATATATCCTTCAAGATGAAAACTCATACATACCGTCACAAGCATTGCAAACAAATATATGTTTCACAACCTTATACAAAAGATATGTTACATTGAATGAAATAGATATATGTGCTTTCATACAAATATTTCCATATTCCTTATCTATTTTAGTCATGTATTACCTTATGCATTTATACTATGCTTTGATTTTGTACTAAAAAACTATAATAAGAACACATTTTATTGATACATTCTTGTAAATGCAAACTTACACTTATCATCATCTTTATGTTAAGAAGATATAAACTCTAGGAGAAATGTATGCTACATTGAATGAAGTAGACATGCGATTGCATATATAAAAGTCACATTTATTTATTGATCTTAGTTGTATACTTCATCATGTATTTATACAATGCTTACATTTTATGGTTTAATAGTACTTTTAGTACACATTTCGTTGATTTTTGAAAGATAACTTACTTTCACAACAAAATCTATTGGTTCATCTCTTGTAATGAGTCATAGACAATAATTTTTAGAATATATTTTACTAAAAGTTTCTAAAGACTTTTTACCCAATTCATTTTGAGAGTAACCTGCAACCAATGTAATCGATGAAAACACATTTATTTGAGGCATCATGAAAAAAATCTCACATCATTTATTTTTTATCAAATTTGAAATCATATGTAGCAAAGGAGTTGCAACTATCACATCTAACAACATTCCTCTTTGAAGAATACCCACCCATTGTTCTGAAGCTCCCATTTTGGTACAAGGAGGGGATGCATTTTCTTGACTACTTTTAAAGACATTCAAAATATTCATTTTTTACATATTCTATAAACATTCCATGAAATGAAATGACATATGGTTGAGAAATTTTGTCACACAAATCATGTGCCTTCTCCATCTCCCATTTTAACATATGCAAGGAACATCAAAGAGCATCATGGAAAAGTTTCTTGAGTATGGATTTACACATGCTTCCTTTGAATATTTCTAAAGTTTTTTCATCAAATCCATTTTTGTATATAATCCTACTATAATTGGAGTCCAGAATAGGAAACTTCTTTCAGACATCATGTCAAATGGGCATAGGCAGTTTTAGTGAAGAATGCAAAGCAAATCTAGAAGGCAAGAAAATGGTTGAAGTAAAGGTGTCTAAATAGGGAAGTGAGAATCATGTCATGGGTGAATATGGTGTAGGGGCCCAAGGTCTTGACTAGTCAGGTAAAATCATAATTTTGATATGTTAGGATGGTAATAAGTGTCTTAGATTGACATAAATCAATAGGCTAGGTTTCAAGCATCTTTTGTGTTCATTAAAGTATTTTGGTTCATGTTTGTAATAAGACCTATGTGCAAGATCTGGGTCAGTCAACATTAGTCAATGTTGGGATTTGACCCAAAACATGAATTTTTATGTTTGTAATAAGTTTCCTATGTTTTAGCAAGTTTTAAATCCATTTAAAGGTATTTAGATTGTAGAAGCAATAAAAGATGAAAAGTTGTCAAGCAACAATTTTTGTTGCTGAGAAATTTTTGCAATTTTTGGAAGGCCAACAATCATGGCCATTGAATGATCGATCAAATGTGAAAGAAGGTGAAAGGTCAAATTTCATGACCTATATCTTATTTTTTTCAACCGAGGAAGGGGTTGATTGTGGTACAAAAGTTGAATAAATAAAGTTATCAAGTTCTTGGTGGGAAATCTCAGAGTACTATTATGACAGTGAGTACCATTTTGTGTATTGCTTTGCTTCCTTAGCTCATAGTTTTTCATTTTTTTATTGTATAAGTCTTCTTTAATTTTGTAGATTTTGTGTTAAGACCTTTTGGTCATTGAAAATAGTAAGATTTGAAGTTTCAATTTTATTATTTACCTTAGACAACAGTTAGGGTTTGAAGCAAGAATGAGCTCTCCCTCCTAAACCCACTAGAGGAAAAAGTCCATTTTTTGCATGGAGTGAAGGGATAGGATGGAGGAATCAATTTTGGATTTATTTTTTATGTCACCCACCTTCTTGAGGTCCTTTGGAGCTTATTAGGCTAAGCATCTCTATGTGCTTGGCAAGAAGATAGTTGCAAGAAGACTTTGCAAAGTTCAATGGGGAAGGGGTAGATTCTTGAAATCATGGAGTTAGAAATGGTTTGAGACATCCTTGGTGTTGGTATGAATAGTTGTGAAGTGGGTTATAAAGCAAGGTAGGTTTTAGAGAAAACTATTGTGTTAGTCCTTATTATGCCTAAATTAGGGCTCGATGGTTGATAGACTCAAATCCCATCTTTTGGAATTTGTTAGGGTTAAATGGATTATAAAAGATTCTCAATTTTTTTTGGTAGTTTCTTTGAAATATTTATGATTTTAATGGCTAAGACTATGAACTAGGGCTACAAGGAAGAGCCCCAATTGGGTCTCCTAGTGCAATTTGTTGTTTAAGCTTAGGAGAGTGCCCAAAACCTATTGGTTGGTCTTGAAAATTGATGGGAAGATGGAAGACAGTTTAAGGGAGAGTAGGAAGGCTTAAGATCCTGAAAGGTGCAAGGGAGTGAGGTGTATGTTGGAGTTTGCTTGCCTTTTGAAGGCTTGTGGTGTACCTAGAAGCTGGAGGTGGATTTGAAATGTGAATATGAAGTGCTAGAAAGACCATTCACCACATCTCTAGCTAGTAGTAGGTCCTGAGGGGCTTGAATAAGTATTGGTAGAGCTTAGGAGAAGCTCAAGGAAGAGATAATGAGTGTAATTTTGGTACTTACACCCATTACTTGCATTAGAATACCAAGCACCCATTAAAGCTTTTAGCTACCCTGTCAATGGTAACTAATATTCTATCTCTAATTATTTCCTAGAGCATTCACCCTAACAAAAAAGAGCAACATGTTGGCATTATGTTATACTTTTCATTAGTGACAACAATTACTCGATTCTGAATGCTTACTGAGCATTCAGTGGTTACCTTGTAAGCTTAGCAGCTAAGCAATTTACACCGAGCATTCCTGAAGCTACTGAGTAAATACAGGCAATGTGAAGACCAGTAGTGTCTACCGAGTTTCTCAGTATCTATGGTGCTTCACAGTGTCTACTGAGCAGTAAGTTTGTGTCATGAAGTTCAGTGTAAAATGAACATTGGAAGAAGTAGTGTTTACCGAGTGAAGCAAGGTAAAATCAGTATGTAGTATCTACCGAGTGACACTACATCTACTGAGTCACCAATGGTTATCGAGTTTAGAACTACATTGAGTGATTAGTATGGAACGAGCCTTCACCTCTACCGAGTGCATGACGATGACGAGTAATGCAGTGGATGCCATGTATTAGAAGGTCACCGAGTTAGTTCAGTGAACTCGAGTTATTTACTATTGGGCCGACTTTGTAATGTATTTGTTCACTTCTATTTTGGCCAACCTTGTAGTTTTGTAAATTTGAAAGGTATATATGTAAGATGTATTGCAAGATATTGTGTATGTAGAAATAGTGAAATAATGAGAAGGATATGCGAAGGATTTTCAGCAGCAGTTCAAGGAATACAACAAGGTCAATACAGAGGCAGAAAATAAATATACATCTCAGCAATCAGTTGTAAGTAGATCCATTGCTTCATCTTAACAAGTGAATCAGTTTTCTAAATCCTCTAACAAACTTAGCAGTCTTTGTATAAATCTCCTAACCGAGTGCATACTTCATTGTATGTTTGTAAATCTTTTAACAAGGTGGACCTAGCAGTCCTTTGTGCTCCTAACAGGAAAAGATCACTAGAAGCGGTCAATTTAAGCCTTAACAGGCCAACTTTATGTTGTAGTATTGAAGTTTTGTGGGTATCATCCCCACCCCAGTTTTACTTTCAATTTGGAAGGTTTCTGGGTCACCAAAATATTGTGTTCTTTTGTGTGATGAATGAGTTACCTTTCAATACTAATGTATGCAGTAGTATAGATGGATGTGTGGTAATTTTAAAAGAAATCTTTTAAGTTACTGATTCACCCCTCCCCTCTCAGTAACTTGTCATATTGTGAATAGTTCCAACACAACATAGCAGCTTAGTTCCTGCCTTATGGAAAGAGAGATAGAGGGAGATGATGTTGATTATGTATTAGATTAAAATGTATGTTAGTTTTAGTGTATAGTTTGTTCATGCCACACATTTATAATGGTAGTTGCTAAAGCAGAATTATCTGGCACAAATGTTGATTAGATGAGCTAACAAGTTTTACTATTATGAGAATTCAATGAGTAGATTGTATTGATATTCTATAGCCATAAATAAGAGCTTATGAGAGATAGAAAAAAAATCTTCAATTAAATTCCAAGCACTTAGTAAATTTGTATTTTAATCCTTAAGGATAAAAACTAGAAATAATGAAAATTGGTTTTTTATTAGAAGAAAAAATGTCTCTCATTCAGTTAAGTCTCATGTTGTCTGTTATAGTTCAATTCAAAATTTAGAACAAATCTCTATCATCAGGGGCAGATAAACATGAAAAAAATCTATATAAATGGTTCCCTCTAATGGAGAGGAATCCAAAATTATGGATGAATGTTTTGGCAATATTTATTAGTCCACAACTAAGTTGTAATTTCCCTAGTCAAACTTTATCGATTTCATTTATGGTTGAGAATATTTCTTCCAAAAATGGTGAATAACTGCAAGTGATAATGTTGAATACAATGAAGGATTGTCTATTTCATTTGGTCACATTGGCCAGAAATGCTACAATTATAGCAAGTGGAAGTAGTTTCTATTGTACCTAAAATGAGCTTCCAATACAATCCTCAAACAATTTGATGTTGTGAATGATGCCACCGATGTCATTTACCAACTAAACACGTCAATTTCTTATCATTTTGAGTAACCTATGACCACTATAGACTCCTGTAAATACTAAAAAGGAGTTGCAAAATACTAAAAAAATTTCCCTGCAAAATCCATGAGAGAAAGACAATGTGGTCTTTCCAAAGGATATGCAAATGGAGAATGATGCAAAAAAAAACCCAGGCTTTGGAATCAAGGGCTGATTTAGAAGGTATAGTGCTAGATACCTAGATTGTGATCTTGCAACCAAGAATTTGAAAAAGTATGCCTAATTCAAGAGCTTTTGTATATGGTCTCTAATAACTAAAAGATGGAAAAAAAACACTCATTTAGGAGCTAGCATAAGGAAAATCTTTGTTTTGGAAAGACAAATTTAATTTTTTTAATCATTATTGTTAGATGTAGATTCAAAAAAGCACTAAACTTGAATTTAAGAAATATTATTATAACTCTTGAAGACCTAGGCTAAGGGCCATGTCTACAAAAAAAAGATCCATGCAAAAGATATGTGCCCATTGAAGGCTACAATCAACTTCAACAATACCATGAGAAATGTTTATAGTTTACTAAAAAAGTTAATCAAGTCACACATGGTAAAATTCTAAAATCTTCTATCAATAATGTTGTCGAGAAATTAGAGAGCTTCCTACAATTAATAGCACTATAAGGAACTTTCCCTATCAAAACAACTACAGTTTTGATCTAGATAACCAATAGGAATACATCTAATATGTGAGACAAAAAACAAGCCACATAAGTTGAATTTGGCTTCATGAAACAAATTGAGGATAGGGTTAAAATGATTGGCTGATATAAATTTAAATGATGTCATTGTCTACATCAACTAATGTTATATTTGATCCTTCATCTTAATTTCCACATATTTCTATCTTTGTCGATAGTCTTACTATGACTTCTAACTAAATCATGTCAAAGACACATCATTCTTTAAATGAATGTGCATTTTCTATGTTAGAAAGATATATTAAAATAATTTACATAAACAAATGATGACATAGAATCACACATTGAAACTTGTAGGCAAGGCGAAGCATGAAACCAAAGGAAAAAGATATAGATGCAATAAAAGTGCTAAGCTTATCAATAGGATCTTTGAAAAACATGACAAAATCTTAGGTTTATAAGCATAAAGGACAATGATGTCTTCCATTCTTGACTAAAAATAATATAGAAAGGAATGATTTTAGGCATAGAATATAAATATGGTTATTGGAAATATCATGAATTGTAAAATATACTAAAAGGAGCAATTAATCATACCAGTGCATAAAATGAATATGTTCTCTCAAGATTACTAGCATTTGAAACAAAATACCTAATTACTCACTTAGCTCAATTTCTCAGTATAGTCATAATAATTAAATCCCTTCTCCATACTATGAACAAAATATTAACAATAATCCTAAAAATTTCAGCAAGACATCTATGACATAGAAGGAAATGTTCATCATTCAATAATCATGTGTGAGTCAACAAGGTACATATATCATAGAAGGATATTTGATCAATTACTCAATTTCATGAGTTTACAAATGGGTGGTAAAACAAAGTGAAAACTAATAAAGTACATCATAGCCACTCAGAACATGTTTGAAGTATGAAGTTTAGAAAAACAAGGCTCACCATACCTGAAGAATTGAAGCACTAGGAGATTGTGTAGGGAGGATAGGGTTGTGGAGAGACGATGTAATGTGTGAGACTGGATGTAGGACATCAGAGTTCCAAAATCTATTTAATTTCTATTTTTTTCTTGCTTTCTTCTCAGGGAAAAAAATGTCGATTGTTGTATTTTTCTTCATACTGGTTGGACCTAAAAAACCTATGAAATCAACAATTGCAATGTTCTTTTTTATCTTATTGCTACTCTATTCTACTCATCCCATGAAGGAATCCTTATGTGGAGCATCTGTTAAATTTATTTGGGTTTAAATCATTTTTCTATCCAAGAGTCATGGGGTACTATACACATTTTATGTAAATTAAGGGTATTATAAGACTTTACATCAAGTTTATGTACTTCATAATGAGATTTTACAGAGGAATTGAATTGTGTTAAACATTGACAAATCTAGTATTACTACAGCTAAATGCATCTGTTCAAGGGTTTTGAAAGCTTCTCCAACAAATATATTGTGTATAGGTCCTGCAATTCATTGCATATGATGGGAGCACAAACCTATGAGGCATATTGTCAAATAACTCCTATGCCATATTAATAGGTTGCTTTAACATTCTATTTATATGGTGACTAAGAAAATTTTGATGAGACAAACTATCAATGTCAAATCCATGCAAACTATGGCTTTCTCGCTGAATTTTTTTCTAAGCCTTGCCCAAAATTTTAGAATGGATTAGGATTTTTTGCATTTTTGATTCTATGAATGATTGCTCTTTTAAAAAACATATTGCTCACTTTATTACAGGGAGATATTTATATCTGAAGGATCCTTGAAACCTATTACAATCTCCCTAGTTGAGATCAAAGAACATAACTGGAAGAAAGCAACAACAGATCATGCAAAGTGTTTACAAATAACTAAACAACATAAAGGGTTACAATACCTCTGAGCAACCTTTGCAAACACATCAGTCTAATCCTCTAACTAGTATATCCTACATATTTTGCACAGAATAAGCTAGTATGGTCCTTCAGTTTTGCAATCACCATAGTGGTTTGTTGTAGCTAGAAGATAGAGACAATTGCCACACCTACATGAAGGAGCAAAGACCCTAGCAGCTAGGTGGTGCTTTTGATAATCTTGTAGCAATAGGTGGCCCTCAACCTCGACGTTGTATGAAAAACTTGAAATAACCTTTATTTGAAGTTGTGCACCTCGATTCTCCCCTCTTCTCTTGTCTCAAATACTGTGGATGTGTGAAGATGCCCTATCGGTGGTAAACATCGAGCACCTTCAGTAGTGATAGAAGATTAATAAATGGAAAATAGCATGTGCGAGTGATAGAGATTGGTTGTACAATATGTTATGTGTGAAACAGAATTAGCCTTTTCCGTAATGTAGGAGTTGGCCAAACAGTAGGTAAAAACATTAATGCAATGTTTGACTTAACCTTGGCGCCCAGATTGGTCATTCAAAGGGATTTGATTTTGGTGCCCTGTTTTAAAATTAAGTAATGTACTATATATATATATGTATGTATGTATGTATTTATGTATGTATGTATGTATGTATGTATCACTTTTGTGTGTAGTGAATGAAACATTTTGAAGGCTGAAATTTAGTCAGGTTGCTGGTGATTTTATTAAATAGAAGTTCACTTATTTTCTGTGTATTCTCCATTGTCACTATATGCTACAGGTATGCTCTATTTTTAAATTACTTTTCTTTTCTATTTCTCAACAACTGGTATTAGAGCAGGTTAGAAGTAAAACACTACTAAAGAGCAGGTTAGAAGGAAAGTATTGCTAAAGAGCAGTTACCTAAAAACTCTTGAAGAGTTTGTTGAAGGGTTTTGTTTGAATGTAATGGAGTCAACAACAATAAGTGACATGGAGAAGTTAAATGGGGCTAATTTTGCTCTATGGAAATCCCAAATGGAGGACATATTGATCTTGAAGGACCAATACTTGCCAATTGAAGGAGTGTCAAAGAAACCCACAACAATGTCAAATGAAGAATAGAAGAAGCTGGATAGAAAAGCTATTGCATCCATTTGTCAATACATGGCCAAGAATGTATATTTTAATGTTGCTGGAGAAACATCAACAGAAGGTTTGTGGAAGAAGTTGCATGATCTATATGAAAAAAACATAGCTTCAAACAAAGTCTTCTTGATGAAGAAATTATACAATCTCAAGATGAAGGAAGGTGCTTCAGTAGCAGAACACTTGAATGAGTTCAACATAATCACCAGCCAACTAGTCTCTGTTAAAATTACTTTGGATGATGAGATTAGAGCTATCCTATTAATGTGTTCTATGCCAGACAGTTTGGAAAATCTGATTGCGGCAATCAACACATCTACAACAGCAGGAACTTTGAAGTTTGATGATGTTTTTAGTAGTCTAATGAAGGAAGAGTTGAGAATAAAATCTACCATAGAAAGTAAGGGAGGAGAAGCCTTAACTATAACCGATCGTGGTAGGAAGATGGAAAGAAGCAATCAACGGCATTCAAGGTCAAGAGGTAGATCAAAATCAAGAAGAGGCAAGCTGACATGCTTTCATTGTGGAAAGCCAGGCCACATGAAAAAGGATTGTAGAATCTTGAAGAGAGAACAAAAGGAGCAAAACTCAGGCAATGCAAATAAGAAGTCAACCAACACAAATGAAGGTGAGACCACAACTGTAGTTTCAGATAACAATGTTTTAATTACTATATCAATGGAAGAGGTATGTTTGTATAACTCTAGCTATAGTGTTGATTGGATTCTTGATTCTAGAGCATCTCATCATGTAACCCCAAATAAAGATCACTTTATTGTGTATAACCTTGGTAATTATGGTAGAGTGAATTTGGGAGATAATCATTATTGTAATATTGTTGGAGTTGGAGATGTCCAAATCAAGACCAAGGATGGACAAAACATTTTGCTGAGACAAGTTAGGCATGTCCCTGAGATGCGTATGTGTTTGATCTCTATGAGACGATTGGATGATGAAGGGTACTCCACAAGCTTTGGAAAGAGTGGCCGAAAAATTAGGAAAGGGGCATTGCTCATGGCTAGAGGTTCCAAGACAGGAACCTTGTATACTCTAAATGCTATAATAAAGAAGTCAAATGTTGTTGCTGCTACTACAGAAGAAGAAATTATAGTAGATTTGTGGCATAAGCGCTTGGGGCATATAAGTCAAAAGGGCCTAAAAATCCTCATGGACAAGAATTTGATGCCGCGTTTGAAATCTTGTAACCTTGATATTTGTGAGCATTGTATTTATGGTAGGCAGCAAAGAGTTTCATTTCTTAGAGGTGGTCATGAGAGAAAAACACACTTGTTGGAATTGATACATTCGGATGTATTTGGGACAATAAACATTAAATCATTAGGAGGGGCTTCATACTTTGTCACTTTCATAGATGACACATCTAGGAAGGTTTGGGCTTATCCTATGAAAAACAAAGATGAGGTATTTAATATATTTCAAAAGTTTCATGTTGTTGTTGAAAGAGAGACTAATAAATTGTTGAAGTGTCTAAGGACTGATAATGGTTAAGAATATTGTTCCAATGCATTCAAGGAGTATTGCAATACGTTTGGCATAAAGCATGAGAAAACAATACCTTTTACTCAACAAAATGGGACTACTGAAAGAATGAACCACACTATTTTGGAAAAGGTGAGAAGTATGTTGTCAAACTCAAAATTGGAAAAACACTTTTGGGTAGAAGCATTGAGGACAACTTGTTATCTCATAAACTGATCTCCTACTACAACCTTGAATGGTGGCATTCCTGAAGAAGTTTGGACTGGTAAGAAGCTAAATTATTCCCATTTGAAAATATTTGGATGTGAAGCATATGTGCATATTCCAAAAGAGAATAGAACTAAGTTAGATGATAACTCCACGAAATGCATTTTCTTGGGATATGCGGATGGTGAATTTGGCTATAGATTATGGGATCCAGTCAAACAAAAGATTGTTAGGAGCAGGGATGTTATATTTAATGAGTCTAAAATGTTTGAGAGGGTTGTAAGAAACTTAGAGATGAAGAAAGTTGTTGATAGGATTGAAGCACAACAAGAAAATATCCCACCAATGCAAGATGTTGAGCAGCAAAATCAGGATTATGATAGACAACAAGAAGAAAATGTTGAACAATAGCAAGAAGTCTTGCAAGAGCCCCTACAAGCAAATCAACCAGAACAACAATTGGTTCGTAGATCAACTAGACCTCATAAGCCTTCACAAAAGTATACACCTTCAAATTATATATTGGTAAGTGAGGAAGGTGAGCCTACAGATTTTCAACAAGTTTGTGAAGATGAGCACAACAAAGAATGGACGAAAGCAATGGAGGAAGAAATGAATTCATTGCGGAAAAATAGAACTTGGGAGTTGGTTGAACTTCCAAAAGAAAGAAGAGCTCTACAAAACAAATGGGTGTACAAGATCAAGCGTGAAAGTGAAGGGAAGAAGAAAAGATACAAAGCAAGGCTCGTGGTGAAAGGATATGCTCAAAAAGAAGGTATAGACTACACTGAAATCTTCTAACCCGTTGTTAAAATTCAATCGATTAGGATTATTCTTGGTCTTGTTGCCGCTCTAGATTTAGAATGTGAACAATTAGATGTAAAGACAACCTTTCTTCATGGTGAGTTGGAGGAAGAGATTTATATGGAGCAGCCAGAAGGATTTAAAGAAAAAGGTAAAGAGAATTTGGTTTGCAGGTTGAAGAAGAGCCTCTATGGATTGAATCAAGCGCCTTGCCAATGGTATAGGAAGTTTGATTCATTCATGTTGGAGCATGATTTCAAGAGGTTAGAATCTGATCATTGTGTTTATATCAAGAAGGATGATCAAGGTAAATACAACATTTTATTGTTATATGTAGATGACATGTTAATTGTTGGACATGACAAAAAGATGATTAGCCAATTCAAGAAAGAGTTGAGTAAACAATTTGAAATGAAAGATTTGGGACCAGCACAACACATATTAGGCATGAAGATTATGCGTGACAGGAAGAAGAAAAAATTATGACTGTCACAAGAAAACTACATTGAGAAGGTTCTCAAAAGGTTTAACATGAAGGATGCCAAGCCGGTTAGTACACCTCTTGCATCCCACTTCAAATTGAGTAAAGACTCATGTCCCAAAGATGACAAAGAAAAGAAAGAAATGAATAAAATTCCTTATGCTTCAACTATTGGCAGCCTGATGTATGCTATGACATGTACCCGACTAGACATTGCACATTCAGTGGGAGTTGTGAGCAAATTTCTTGCAAATCTAGGCAAACAACATTGGGAAGCAATAAAGTGGATTTTGAGGTATCTTAAGGGTACCAGTCATTACTGTTTATGTTTTGGTAATAATTAAGTTGTTCTTACAGGCTATACAGACTCAGATATGGCTGGAGATGTGGACACTAAAAAGTCCACTAGTGGTTATTTATGTACTTTTGTAGGTGCTGCAGTATCATGGACATCTAATCTGCAGAAAATTGTAACTCTCTCAAAAACGGAGGCTGAATATGTAGCTGCAACTGAAGCTTGCAAAGATATGTTGTGGACACAATGATTCCTTGGAGAGTTGGGAGTAAAACAAGATGAATATGTCTTGTACTGTGACAGCCAGAGTGCCATTCATTTGGCAAAGAATCCAACATTTCATTCACGAACCAAGCACATAGCCTTGAGGTATCATTGGATCAGGGAAGTGTTGGAGGAAGGACAACTACACCTGGAAAAGATTCATACCGACGAGAATCCTGCTGACATGCTCACAAAGATCTTGCCAAAAGCAAAGCATGAGCTATGCAGAGATTTAATAGGCCTAGGGTGATTAGTTCACTTCTAGTTTGTTTAATCCTACTTTATTTGTTTCAAGTGGGAGAATGTTATGTGTGAAACAAAATTAGCCTTTGCTGTAACGTAGGAGTTGCCCAAACAGTAGGTAAAAACATTAATGCAATGTTTGACTTAACCTTGGCGCCCAGATTGGTCATTCAAAGGGATTTGATTTTGGTGCCCTGTTTTAAAACTAAGTAATGTGTGTGTGTGTGTGTGTGTGTCACTTTTGTGTGTAGTGAATGAAACATTTTGAAGGCTGAAATTTAGTCAGGTTGCTGGCGATTTTATTAAATTTCACTTATTTTCTATGTATTCTCCATTGTCACTGTATGCTACAGGTATGCTCTGTTTTTAAATTACTTTGCTCTTCTATTTCTCAACACAATAGAAGTTTAATAACAAGTTAAGCGACACCCTAGATAATAGTTTCCTACATGACAAGAACTAACAAGGCATTATTTTGAACCCTACCGAACAAGCCATTATTCTGAAGGAAGAGCTTGCTTTCTAAGGAAAGATGGCTATTCCAAGGAGCGTATGCCTGCGAGTTATTTGGCAATTGATTACTCTATTGATTCATTTGTGGAAATTACATCTGTACAAAAAAAGAATGACCACGTAATTCATCCCAGCCATACATATATGTGCTACTCATCAATGGTATTTCCTTCTCTTCTGAGTCGAGAGTTTTGATCTTTCCAATTGGCTGTAATGTTTATGCCAAAAGGGGGTCTTGCTACTCTATGCATAAGCTCTAAGCAGACGCACTGTCAAACCATGGAACTGTAAAGACATTATTTGTTTGAAGGGAATCATGCAACAAAAACAACTCTATAACGAGGTGCAATCATAACTAAGAAATCATCCTTCCTAGCGCACTATTTGTTGTTCAGAGTGGTCTTCGTGTTAGGTCCGTTGATTCAGAGTACATAGCAGAGCACCTATTGCCCCATTTGACTCATGAATCATCAAAGAACAAAATCCTCACTGGACTCAAACACTCAAGGATCTGAGAAATTCCCCTTTCTTGACCCAGAAAAGCCAGTAATCTGCCCGCCGCCAGTTGTTCGAATAGAGGCACACACTTCATCCGCCAGGTCCTTGTGTAGCCGCACGCTCGCCTGCCTAATTAATTGAATAATTGTTGGAGATTATGGAGGCTTCGTCCCAAATGAGCTTGAATTTCTTAGACATTATCATTTACGTCTTCTGGTCAGATCACCTCAGATTTTTCAAATTTTCAAGGAATCAATGAGTGACTCGGATGTTCTTAATGGTCGTCCACTTCTTTTAGATGCTCTAAACCGTTGATCCGAATAATCAGTTCACGCGATTCATAAAGCAAACAAATCGATTATTTATCAAGGTTAAATCGATTTGTTTGAGATTATCAACCAATTGATTGTTTATAAAGGTTTGACAACCCTCTCTTGTTCTACCTCATGATGACAATCAGTTATCCACTCTCTATCTAGACATCATATCATAACGTGTAAAAAAAATTGTGTTTTCATTAAGGTTCACTAATAAAAAAGAATCTACCGGACATGTAAGGTGAGATTCATTCCAGTAGGTTATAAACTGCATAATGGAAATTATTTACTAAAGGTGTCTTCAACAGGACTGCTCGAAGAAGAATAAACAAAATACTCATTCAACTGAAGAAAAAGAAGATCAACAAGATACAAATTTGTTTCTTGTTTATAGTACCACAAATGAAGAGGCAAGAAATGTATGGATTTTGGATAGTGCTTACAGTAGTCACATGACTGGAAACAAAAATATCTTTATAAATATGGATGATTCAATTAGCACACAAGTGTGAATCGGTGATAACAAGGAAGTTGAAGTCATGGGTAAAGGGACAATTGTAGTGAAATCCAAAAGGGGAAAAAGATATATACATGATGTTTAGTATGTACTAGGGTTAGCACATAACTTAAGCATAGGACAATAGGTTGAAAAGAGATATTCCACATTATTTGAAAATAGTAAATGTGTCATTTATGACAAAAAAAGAAGAAGCAATCAAATAGTAGCAAAGATTGGCATGTTGCAAATAGGATTTTCCCTTTAAAGCTTGCATATTGTGAAACTCAAGTTCTTAGCTCTAATTATAAAAATCACTCTTGGTTGTAGCACACTAGATATAGACATTTAAATATTATAGGACTAAAGTTGCTCTCCAAAAAGAAAATGATAAGAGGATTGCCACATATCTTTCATGATGATCAAGTTTGTGCAGGTTTTTTTGTTGGTAAACAATATCATACTTCCTTCCCAGTACATGGATCTTTAAGAGCAAAAATACCACCTTTATTTGTACATACTGATGTTTGTGGCCCTATGCAAGCATTGCCATTGAGTAAAAATAAATATTTTATAATATTTGTGGATGATTTTAGTAGAAAGACTTGAGTTTACTTCATAAAAGTAAAATATGAAGCTTTTAAAGTTCCCAGGATGGGTGACCTCCTGGGAAGTCCCCGTGCTTCACCCCTGTGAGCATCACCTAGATCCAATGAGTGCTAAGTGTTCCATCTATTCTCATGAGAGATGGATTCATGTTGAATCACTACTCATGAAACATGGGTCACTAAGTTTGACTCAAAATCACATAGTTAAATCCTGATAGCAATATCACAATTTGACTTGCTATGAAAATTATCTCCTACTTATCAATTAATGAGCTTAAGGGGCTCTCTAATGAATGGTTCATAAAGCACAACACTTGGTGAAGGTTTTGCAAATGGGGTTGCAAGCTTTGGGTTTAACCATGGAGGAAACTTTGTAGTTAAGTGAGCTCAGGCTGGAGTAGTACTGGAATGGGTGACCTCCCAAGAAGCCCTGGTGCTTCACCCCTGTGAGCATCACCTAGATCCAATGAGTGTTAAGTGTTCCATTTATTCTCATGAGAGATGGATTCATGTTGAATCACTACTCATGAAATATGGGTCAATGAGTTTGACTCAAAATCACACAGTTAAATCCTAGTAGCAATATCACAATTTGACTTGTTGTGGAAATTATCTCCTACTTATCAATTGATGAGCTTAAGGGCCTTTCTAATGATGGTTCATAAGGCACAACCCTTGGTGAAGGTTTTGTAAATGGGGTTGCAAGCTTTGGGTTTAACCATGGAGGAAACTCCATAGTTAAGCGCGCTTAGGCTAGAGTAGTACTAGGATGGGTGACCTCCTAGGAAGTCTCGATGCTTCACTCATGTGAGCATCACCTAGATCTAATGCATGCTAAGTGTTCCATTTATTCTCATGAGAGATGAATTCATGTTGAATCACTACTTATGAAACATGGGTCAATGAATTTGACTCAAAATCACACAGTTAAATCCGGATAGCAATATCACAATTTGATTTGCTGTGGAAATTATTTCCTACTTATCAATTGATGAGCTTAAGGGGCTTTCTAATGAATGGTTCATAAGGCACAACACTTGGTGAAGGTTTTGTAAATGGGGTCGCAAGCTTTGGGTTTAACCATGGAGGAAACTCTATAGTTAAGCACGCTCAGGCTGGAGTAGTATTGCAATAGGTGACCTCTTGGAAAGTCCCTATGCTTCACCCATGTGAGCATCACCTAGATCCAATGAGTGCTAAGTGTTCCATTTATTCTCATAAGAGATGGATTTTTGTTGAATCACTACTCATGAAACATGGGTCAATGATTTTGACTCAAAATCACATAGTTAAATCCTGATAGCAATATCACAATTTGACTTGCTATGGAAACTATATCCTACTTATCAATTGATGAGCTTAAGGGGATTTCTAATGAATGGTTCATAAGGCCAAACACTTGGTGAAGGTTTCACAAATGGGGTTGCAAGCTTTGGGTTTAACCATGGAGGAAACTCCGTAGTTAGGTGTGCTCAGGCTGGAGTAGTATTGGGATGGGTGACCTCTTGGGAAGTCCCAATGCTTCACCTAGATCCAATGAGCACTAAGTGTTGGACATTTATTCTCATGAGAGATGGATTCATGTTGAATCACAATTTGACTTGCTATGGAAATTATCTCCTACTTGTCTTTTAACAAGTTTCAATAGTTCAAGGCTAAGGTAGAAAAGCAAACTGGTCATTCCATCAAAACCTTACATTCAGATAAAGGGGTAAAATTCATGTCCAATGACTTTCAAGAATTTTGTATGAAAATTGGTATCCAAAGGCAATTGACTACAAAATATACTCCTCAACAAAATGGTGTTGCTGAACGAAAGAATCGTACTATTGTGGAAATGGCTAGAAGCATGCTCAAGACTAAGGGCCTACCAAATAGATTATAGGTTGAAGTTGTTGCTACATCAATATATTTGTTAAATAGGTGTCAAACAAAAAGTGTAAAAAATATGACACCTTATGAAGCATGGTCTGAAAAAAAACCTAGGATTGCACACTTAAGAGTGTTTGGATGTATTGCTTATGCTCACATAGCTGATCAATTAAGGAAAAATCTTGGTGAAAAATGTATTAAATGTATTTTTATTGGATATAGTGAGGAGACAAAGGGGTATTGCTTGCTTAATCTAGAATGTGAGAAATTAATTGTTAGTAGAGATGTTATCTTTACTAAAAATGAAGCTTGGCAACAAAATGATAATGGGAACAAGGAAAAACATGTCACAATTAATTTGGAGCCAAATGATTCATCCTCCTCACTTAAATTAAGCACAAGTTCGATTCCTTTTGCCACTTTTTCACCAAACCCAACCTCACATTCATTACCTTCTTCTTCTACAACCTCTAGCCCTCCTCTAAGAAAAGTAAAAAGTCTTAAACAAATTTAAGAAGACATTACTAGTTTTGATGCAGTTGTAAATTTTGCTTTGTTTTCACATATTCAAGTTGAACCAAGACAGTTCTAGGAAGCTACGGAACATAAAGTGTGGGTAAAAGTTATGGATGAAGAAATTGCTTCCATTGGAAAAAATGAAACTTGGGAGTTAGTTGATCTTCCCCATGTGATGTAGGAGCATTTTGCATGGAAAATTATTGAAAAAAAAAAGAAAGTTGAAAAAAAAAATTTTGAAAAAAAAAAAAAAAAATCTGAGGAGAGAGAAAGTGACGAAAATTAAAGGAAAAATAATAAAAAAATAAAAAAAGGGAAAAAGGAGAAAAGAAAGGAAAAGGGGATTTCTATTTTCGAGGTGTATAGGTGGCATAATAGAAAAAATAAAAAAATAAATGGTTGTTATTTCATTTATCAAGGTGTGTGGGTAGAATTCTAGAAAGTTATGAATATTGTAGAAAGTTAGTGGATATTGTAGAAGGTTGTGGAAATTGTAGAAGGTTGTGGAGGAATTCTAGAAGCTTGTGGATAAGTCATGCATGGGGTGGTAAATGTCTATTTAAGCAAGGCATATGAGCATTTCTAATGAAGCTCAAGGAGAAGCTCGAGAAGGAGAAGCTCAAGAAGTAGAAGCTTGAGAAGTAGAAGCTGTGGAAGGTGAAACTTGGAAAGGTGAAAGCTTTGGAAGGAAAAAGCTTCAAGGTGTGAAATGTGAAGGCTTCAAGGTGTGAAAGAGAAGAAGGAAGTGAAGAGTGAGTTTTCCTAAGTCTGTGGACAGAGCGCCGAATGTGACGCAATTTACAGCAGGATTATGGTGGAGTTGCGAGTATAGACAGAGCGCCGAATGTGAGGCAGTTTACGCTTGGATCTCAGATAAGGTTGGAGAAGAGCTAGTGACTGCGGTTTAGAAACAAGGAGGTTGCTTGGTGGCTTGCGAGCACAAGTTGAGATCTTGGAGGTTTCTACCAGAGTGTGGATCTGGACTAGCTTGGGTTTGGGTTGGATCTTGAGAAATCTTGCAGACATGTTATTGTAATTGCTATTGGATTTTCAAGTATAATAAAATTGTCTTCATATTGTTGCATTTTTGGTTGTGAGTTGGTAGGGTGGTGTGGCCCTTCATAAGTGGTATCAGAGTGTATCTTCATCACCATGGTAAAGATATTATTGGCCTGAAATAGATTTATAAAATTAAATACAAAGTTGATGGATCTACTGAAAGACATAAAGCAAGGTTACTAGCAAAGGGTTATACATTGATTAGTTTGAGACATATTCTCTTGTTGCTAGATTAGAAATTATAAGAATAGTTTTGGCTTTAGCAGCCCAATATAGGTGGAAATTTTACTAGTTTGATGTTAATTTAGCTTTTATAAATGGTTATTTAAATGAGAAAGTGATTGTAGAACAACCACTTGGTTATTAGATTGTTGGACAAGGACATAAGGTTTATTAGTTAAAAAAGGCACTTTATGGGCTCAAACAAGCACCTAGAGCCTGGTACACTAGGATAGATGGTTATTTTTAGAGCAATGGATTTCTAAAAAGTGAAAGTGAGCCCACACTTTATATGAAATATCAAAGTACAAGTGAGTTACTCATAATATGCATATATGTTGATGACTTAATCTATACACAAAATTGTGAAAAGTTAGTATAGGAGTTTAAAAATACTATGAAAAATGAATTTGAAATGACTGACCTTGGCTTAATGCAATATTTTCTTGGCATAGAAGTGAGATAGCTACATGATGGAATTTTCATTTCACAAGGAAAATATGTCAATGATTTTCTCAAGAAATTCAAAATGAAAAATTGTAAACCCATGAAGACACCTGTGGTCATGAATGATAAATTAATCAAAGAGAATGACTCTAAGAGAGTGGATGATGCATTGTATAGAAGTCTTGTTGGCAGCCTTATGTATTTAATAGCTACAAGACTAGACATTATGTATGTTGTTAGTTTGCTTTCAAGGTTCATGCAAAATCCAAGCAAGAATCATTTTTGTGCCATAAAAAGGGTTCTAAGATATGTGTAGGGTACAAGTTCTTTTGGACCGTTGTATAAACATTCAGATAATTTTGGTTTGGTTGGGTATTCCGACAGTGATTGGGCTTGGCTCTATAGATGATAGAAAAAGTTCTTCTAGTTTTGTGTTTAGTCTTGGTTCAGGTGTTGTTTCTTGGTTTTCAAAAAAGCAATTATCAGTGTCTTTATTATCAACTGAAGTAGAATACACTTGTCAAGGAATTTGGTTAAGGAGAATATTGGAAGATTTAAAACAAAAGCAAGAAAAGCGAACTATCATACATTGTGACAACAACTGAACAAAGCACATAGATATTAGTTATCATTTTATTATAAATCTTGTTACTGAGGGACAAGTTGAGTTGAAATTTTGCAGAAGTGTTGATCAAATCGCTGATAAACTTATTAATCCAAAATAAATTTTTGAAGAATTTAGACAAATAATAAGAGTTTCTTCATTAAAGAGGAGATTGGAGGTGTTAATGTTTAATACCTGTACCCCTTTCCATACTATAGTTGTCTTATTTTAGGACAACAGTTGTTGCATTTTAGGTTTTTTATATTTTAAATAAATGCCACCGTAAGACGGTTAACTTATTCTTGACATCTGTAAATCCTTTCTGTAAATAGCTGTTGTAAATAAATATGTATGTCTTCTATTTTGACATATAGATGGAAGACATATATGGTATGTAGATATATGCACATAGAGCTGAGTGAATTTCTAGTGTTCTAGAGCGTAGTTTCTATGTATATCAATGGAAATGTATGATTTTATCTTGTTGTAGCATAGTTTGTCATGCTCTTTTCTTACTGGTTTTGAGTGCTTGGGTTTGTTTGTTTTAGCTGTATTGAAACAAATAACATTTTCATTCCTCCTCATTTCCAAGAAAAACTTTGAACTGTACAAATGAAAACAAATGAAATCGAATCGAGATGTATATTAATCCAATCATTACAACAAAAAATAGCCTCTCGGCCCTAAAAATCGCTACAAAAAATGAAAGAATAAAAGAATTTGATGGAGCTTGTGAAAGTTGATCCTCTGAAGTCGGATGCCTATGCCTGGCGACTGCATTCGGCAGGAAAACCCTGTGGGAACCTCTTACTGTCTGAACAGTAATCGTATATCATGTAATTCTTCCTCGCCCATTCGAGTTTCTGCTGCTCAGTCGATTCCAACGCCTCTGCAGTGTACCATGAATTTGCAGAGCAATCAGAGGAGGCAGAGCATGCCTCTGCTTTGAAGTTTGCATATGACGCCACAAACGGTGCTCTGCTCCAATCGATCTTCACTGCACCGCCTCTGGTGGCCCACTCGTCGGCGTTCCAGAGACTCGAATATATTCTCATCGCCTGATTCTTCGGATATGCAACGCCCAAATCCTCGCTGTTCTTGAACACTCTCACCGGTGTTCCATCCACGGAAAACCTGCACAATGTCGGAAGTGCACCTTATTATCTACAGTAATGATGTTGTTAAAAGCAGGAGGGCCAAGCCAAAGAGGGATTTGACATTATCAACTCACATGATCTGCTTGGGATTCCAGAGGAGGGAGTAGGTGTGGAAGTCTGCGGTGGGGTCAAACCAGAGGTAGAATTGCTGCTCGCGGTTGCCTTTGCCCTGAGAGAACACATTAGTGTGCATTATGTACGGATCCCCCGACAGATTCCCAAGGAACTCGAAGTCTATCTCATCGTGTGTAGTCCCTTGCGATGACAGCTGCGGCAGAACATGAACATTTTATTAGGCCATGCTCAAATTCACACAACAAAATAGTACTACTGCCCACTGGGCCTAAAATCAATTGAAGGGGCAGACTTACATAGTATGCGGTCACAGTGCCGGCAGAGTTACCAGGAACGAGCTTGATTTGCATATCAATTTTGCCAAAGAGATACTCCTTCTTGGATTGGAAGCCTGAACCTGTTTCCATACAAGAGAGGCAGGGGAGGAGATTAGGATCGGTTCCACATACTGCAAAGAACACGCGCACACACACATATATAGAAGCAGTAAGAAAATGAGATAAAAAATACCTGATGACTGATCGAGAGTGAGCTGCAAGTGTTGGCCATTGTCGAGTACCTTCGCTCGATCATTCCCCCATGTGATGTCAAAGTCGCTGTAGAAATCGGCAGAAACAAGGTGGGAGAAAGCGAGTGCAAGGCTTAAGAGGAGGACACAGAGACTGAGGTCCATTTGGAAGTGAAGACAAAGCATGCAAAATGTCTGAATATATTGAAAGAGGTAAAAGATAATGCGAATGTTGTATGGTAGAGGGATATCGATGGGATTTATATAGGCAGGGCCGGGAGAGGAAGGGAAAGTAGGAGGATATTTCCCGTGGAGATATTAAAATGGATGAGTTGGAGGGCGCTTTGTATGTACCAGCGAGGCAAGGTTTTGGGTTTTGTTGCAGCACGCGGAGTTCCAGCTGGCTTAGCTGTGGCCATTATTATGAAACAGTTGTTTGGAGGCCATCTCAAGTGCAGCGTCTTCGAAAGCTGGATGTGACGTTTCATGGTCTACTAACCGGTCAAATGCCGAGTAGAGCTATGGTCCCTCCCACTTTATATAAGAAAACATGAGCATGAAGCACTTTGTAATTCTTTATTTAGAAGAAAGGAAATTTTCAAACAATAATGTTGTATGAAGCACATTTAATTGAAATGTTTATGTACTCATACAAATATAATAGAAATATAATAAAAACCTTGAAACTATCATAGACAAGGTTAAAAATATGCAATCACATATAAGTAGTACATGAAATAAAATATTCCACACCATTCTTCGATAATTTTGATAGAGAATTCTTTATTATTGTATGATGTATTTTTAGAAGCATAACCACAAGAATTCTAAATTTCCTATTCTGAAGCTAATTAGAGCATCTAAGAAATTATTACTAACCCACGATTAGAATATGATGCCACTATAAACAAAAAAAAGTTCTTGATAAAAAGCCAGGGAAAGATCTAAAGGTTTGTTGAAATTAACATAGTGGATATAAACTCAAACGAAAAGAACATAAAAGACCAAAAAAAAAGGGTCATTCTTTCATTACAAATCTTAGGTCTATCTTGTAATAGCTTTCCAATACCATCATTTGAATTTTCAAGATCGAGTGGCACACCAACTCCCTCAAAGAAAAATCCCTATCAAATGCAATGTCTTAATTGGGATCTCTTCTTAGAGGACTCCTAGCATAGAATATTTTAATAAAAGTCCAATTCTTTGGTACTACATAGAAGATTGTAAAGGAGGAGAAAAAAATAATATTACATGGTAAAAGAATTATTCCATTTCATAAAACAACCAACATATATTGTTATGATTTAAGTTTTGATTCAAGATTTTACCTATTAGTCGATGAGTGATTGCATATTGATATCTTCACGTTGCATAGTACAATCAAAATATAAAACACAATAGATACATCATATAGATGCTAAACAGTTAATCTTATCATATTTCCACAATCCACTGGAAATGTAAATTCTTGTTAATCCATTAAAAATGTAAATTCTTGTTTATGAATTTGATTATGCATTTTTTTTTACTAGATCAAATTCTTTAAATTCATGATGTAAATTATTTCTTCAATTGTTGTTTATGAATTTGACTATGCATTTTTTAATTACATCAAATTATTCAAATTGATGTCTCCAAATAATGAAAAAAGAAATCCACAGTGTCAAGGGTACAAAATACATCTGGAAAGTGCAAGATGTACAAGGTAATATAATATGAAAATGTTCAAATGTTATCGTGTAGTGACAAAGAAAAGGATACAACCAAACCAAATTAGATCTGGAAGATCTATGAGACATATAGGCCCCGTTTGGTTGCTGGAATATGAGTGGAATAGGAAAACGAAATTAGAATATGTTTTATATTCGTTGTTTGGTAAGCTCAATCGGAATTGGGAATAGGAAGACATATTCCAATTTTGCCCCTAAAATAAGCATATGTCTATGCCAAAAAATATCTGTTATTGGAATAGGCCATTTCCATTCCCATTCCGATTTTCCATTAAAAAATATTTTAAAAAAAAATTTCAATTTTTTTTTAAAAAATTTATTTTATTAAATTTTATTTTATTTTTTGAATTTTTTTATTTTCAAATTTTTTTTTTTTTTGAATTTTTTTTTTTACTTTTACTTTTTGAATTTTTTTTTTAAAAAAAATTTAATAACATTTTTAAAAATTATATCTATTTGTTTAAAAAAATGAAAATGAAAATGAATTAACTAAAAAAATAATAAATTAAAAAAAAAAATTAAGAAAAATGTTTTTAAAAATACAAAACTTAACCTTATTCCTATTTTATTTTTGTACAACCAAACAATAGATTAACATATTCCCAGTCGAATTCCATGTGCACCAAACATGATTGGAATTGCCTATTTCTATTCCCATTTCTCATTTCCATTCCCATTCCATTTTTCTATTCTAATTTTCTATTCCTATGCCAACAACCAAACGGAGCCATATTGAATAGAAAACGTGAATTCAAGTATGAAGATAGGATAAACAAAAAATAACAATAAAATCATAGGTGAACAAGATTGATGTTTCCATTGTGACCTTGTAGGATAATGCCCACATTGACGGCTACCAACAGTGAGCATGGTTTAGGGTTTGGACCATGTCCACATTGATGGCCACCAACAGTGAGTATTTCAAAGTTAGAATTAGAACAAGTACTTGCCAATTTTATGATTATGCATACATGAATTACGTATAATCATAGGAAAACTATAATATTTAAAATGTATATATAAAAGGGAGTTTTATCTTATATGTGATTTTTTGAAATTGAAATATATGAGTGTATGTATGTTAGAGGAGATAAAACAATAGAAAGATAAAGTCCAAAATATAATAAATAAGATAGCAAAGAGTATTTAATTATATATGTTTAACAATTGACTTAGTATATTCATCTCTACCATAGCCAAACTATTCAAGTACTTATATGGCTTCTAAGAATTTATTTATCTATGCGCCATAGTAAATATTGATTTCAAGTACCCTCCTAGTACGCTTGTTATTACTGTCTTCTTGGTCTGGTCATCAATTTTAATTATGTATGTAAATCTATATTTTCAAGGGTATTTGTATAGATTGAAAGATTTGTTAGTAATTTTACAATTTGTTAATCACCTACAGACAAAAAGAGCTTAGGTTATAAGTTCTTTGCATAGTTCCCAAAAAAAGGTGTATTTCCAAATAAAAGACATCTAAAAACATAAGTCTCTGCCATAGATGGTGAGGACTTATAATTCTTACTTCCTAGTAGAATGAAGAGCATCACACTAAGCCATTCGGTAACCTATCAAAAAGTAGTTGAGAAACAAATTATAGTATACAACATTTGTTCAACATAAAATGTCATTTGCAATATTATTTATAACTAAATAGATAGCAAGTGTGGTTTTATTTTGAGATGTACTGTATGGGTTCCCATTTCGAGATCAATTTTATCGCGTGACCTTCTAATGATGACAAGAGTGTTTCTCAAACTGTGTTTGAAGAATAACATGAACCAAAATATTCTACTTCTTAATCAAGGATTGAGCATTTAATTGGAACTCATTCTTGGAGATAGGAGGAACAAAACAAATTTATGCATTTACTTTGAAAAGACATGGATGTAATGAGACAAGACCTAGCCAAGAAAGCTTTTTTAAAAAAAATTATTCTTTTGTGAAATGTCAACAAAGAATTTGATGAACAGACAAAGTACAAAGGCTCTAAAAGATGTTACGAATGAATCTGCAAAACAAATACCAAAAATGACCAAAAGAAGCTTCAAATTTATGTAACATAAATGCAAACAAGAAATGGTGCAAATAGATAAAATTAGAAACCTACAAGATATGGCTTCAAATTATTTAGCGTAATGCCTTAATGTTTGGAAGCCACAACTTGACTTGAACCAAAACCAATATCAAATCAAAATTATTGTGCATCATAGTTAATGAAGGATATGGTTTAGGACAGCTGCCTAATACAACAAAATGTTGACCAAATTGCCTTTCAATAGACCCAAATAAATCAATGACCCCTCTTAGGAGACCATTACAAGAAATTCATGTTTCACGAGTACTAATGAGTACTAGAAGAAGAAAGCACATTTACACACCATAAACTCCTATCGTTACACCATTTCTAGAATAGACATAGATGTTAAATAAACTATACTTTTAAAAATTATTTCCAAAAACCTACCTCTGACATGGATCATGGAGTGAGATAACAAATCTTTGAAGCTTAATTCTCTATTACTCTGTGCTCCAAGCAACAACAAGATGTCATGCATAGAAAATTTAAATTGTTTCAAACCATAACCAATGTTGCTACTATGTAGGAAGTTGCTCATTTTCAGAGTTTGGTGGAAAACAATTTATGCTAAGAGATACTGAAATCACTACAAAACCCTAAATTAACATTTTATTCTATGTTTGAGCAACAATTACTTTTTAACATTTTATTTTATGTTTGAACAACGATTATTTTTTATGTGTTATGCCAAACTCTATCTAGAAATGCCCTTTCTTAGTTGAACATTTGTTAACCTACTTATGTGTGTGATATCTTTACCAGAACTTCTCCAAGTGGCTTGTTGCGCATGATATGCAGCACTGGCAGTGCTCACCATTACATTGGATTTTCATTCATCTTTGTCCTTCCAATCTAAAAGGATGTTGGAATATTGTTGTGTTAAATTCCTTTTAGGAAGTAATAGATAGACACAAATAAAGAATTAACAAGTTATTAAATATCATGTTAATTTTATGCATACAAAGAATGTGCATAATTCAAATGTAATAAATGGATTGCTACAATGTGAATTGAATGATGTCAACTAGCACAAGTAAAATGATAAAGATTAAATTGTTGGAAATATGATTGAAAAAGAGTACTATCAAAGAAGGAAGATTGTTGATAGAGAATGTTTTCAATAATTATTTTTTCACTAATGCCAAGCCTGCTATTTGCTGGAATGACAATTGCTTATAAGATCCAAGTAATATCACTTAGTTGATTGATGAAGAGGATTTAATCAACAAGATGTAACAAAAGTACCTAATGGAAAGGTTGAGTTATGGTTTTGTAATGAAGTGCAAGGATCAGTTAAGACAATGGTAAAATGATTTATTGATAGTATACTTGAAGATACAGATATTGGCCATACTTAGAAACACTGGAAGAATAAGTTGTAACAAAGTTGTCTGCAAAGCTTAACTAAGTTCATTAGTGCTAGTGTCGAGCAAGCTAGTTCGAGCCAAGCTAATTTTCACTTAGGGCCAAGTAAATGAAAAATCTAGTGTGTGTTGAGTGATACAAAAGGAGCCAAGCGTGTTTAGGTGTCAAGCAAACTTCAAGTGTCGAGCATTAGAAAAACTTAGTGGATGTCGAGTGAATCCACAGTAGATGTCGAGCATTAGTAAAATGTAGTTGGTGCCAAGTAACACAGTATGTGCCGAGCACCAAAATTTTAATAGTGTTGAGCAACTACATTATTTGCAAAGTCAAAGATTCGCCAAATCTAAGCCGACAAGGTTGTTACCTTGAATTTTGTGAACCAAATGAAGGATAAGGATGATGAGCTGGAGGCACAAAATTTTAGATAAACCATTTTCAAGTGAATTCTAGAGAATTCTTCATGATGTTTCTAGAAGGAACAAGATATGGGTTAGATTCAATGAATCCTACCTAATCCATTCGAACTGAAATTAAAGGAGGAAAGAATTGAGTGGGAAAAGCAATTTCAGACTTCTATTTAAGGAGTCACAGGCTAAGAAGCTAGAGTTGTTGGTGTGCCAAATTGCAAAGTGGTTGAAGGGTGTCAAGGAGAAGACATCAAGGTGAAGAAAGAATAGAGCATAGAGACTCTGCTTTGATAAGTGGTCATTGTATGCCTAAAATGTGGGCACACTTCTACGAGTCATTA
Source organism: Cupressus sempervirens (assembly GCA_028749045.1). Classification (NCBI taxonomy): domain Eukaryota; kingdom Viridiplantae; phylum Streptophyta; class Pinopsida; order Cupressales; family Cupressaceae; genus Cupressus; species Cupressus sempervirens. The sequence continues at coordinate 856,079,611 of CM053786.1, read as the reverse complement.
TATTCAAGATTGCTCAAAAATGAGGTCTCAAATGGCGGCTCATAGCTCTCTATTCATGGAGTGCAAGGATTTGTAATGGAGGCCCTTAGTTTGACCTAGTTTATGCCCATGTAAGTAAATCATGAAACAAGAGATTCAAGGATCCAATATGCATGCAAATGGAGAGGAAAACTAATCTAAATGATAACAATGCAAGAAGGGAAATGTAATAACAATGTAATACGAAAATAAATATGGATCTAAGTTAATATTCAAATGCAAGGATGAAAACTCATGATGGAAGCCATGCATGCAAGAGAGAATAAGACAAGAAGATAGAAGTTCTCCACAAAAAGCTTTAGTATTCAAACTCTTTCAAAAATTGCTCTCCAAATCTGCAGCATAACAATAGCATAATAATGGAACTTCCAAATGAGGAGAGGGCTCTCTCTTATAAAGGAAAATATGGAGGTGAGAGGCTTCTCACAACCAATATGGGATAATGGAGTTTGATTCATATGAGACAAAATTCCACCAATGAGAAAAGAGGAGTGTTGGAGAAGAAAGTGGAAAGAGGAAAAAGATAACTCCCACATTAAGTGTAGAGTAAACAAAAAATGTTGATTTATTTTATTTTATTTTTAATTTCCTTTTTCATATGGGAGAAAAGAGGTGGAAAATTAAATGGAATCCCACTTAGAAAATAAAAAAAGATTTATTTAATTTTTTATTTGTTTTATTTCTTTTTTCATTAAAAAGAGATATTTAAGTGGGATTTTTATTTAATTAAAAGGGAGAAAGTTCTTTTAATTACATAGGAAATATTTAATTAAATTAAAAGAGGGGTTTTTCTCTTAATTAATTAAATATGGATGAATTATTTAATTAAAAGAGAGGTTTTCTTTTAATTAAATGGGGACTTATTTTATTTAATTAAAAGGGAGATTTTATTTTAATTAAATAAGACTTAGGATAAAATGATCAACCTTAAAAATTAAAAATTAAAATTGAATTTGATCAAGGAAATTGATTTAAATTGATTTAATAAAATATTACAAACCATTGATTCAAAAAATTTGATAAATTGAATAATGGGGGCCCATAGTCTAGGTGACCATTTTAGTATGCATACATTTGCCCCTCTTTGACTAATGTGTGATCAATTTGGGAACACATGTAGTCAAAGAAAGAAATTGAAGTGTGAGGTCAATTTGGGATCGCAAAACAACCCAGATGTGTGGTCGATTTGAGAACACATCAAGACAAAGAATGCAAATAAATTCTGACTTAAACAAGTTGAGGATAAAATTGATAAAAATGAATCAAGGATTGAAGTTGATAAGTACTGCCCCCTCATGATCAAAATCGAAATGATATAGAGGAGAAACAACAAATTGATAAATTTGATCAAATCGAACAAAAGATAAAGTTCTTGATTTAAGAGGAAAGATATAAGAATCCTAGAACCAAGGTAGATCATCAAGCGCGAAATATTATGCCCCAATGGTGATTTAGAGGAAAAGAAGTGAGGAAAAAGAAAATGGAGGATAGAAGTTTGGAAGATATGGAAAGAAATAGAAAGAAGAAAAGAAAATGCCCCAAAGTCAATCAACTGTTTAAGATAGAAATTTTGATTGAGATCACGAAAGAAGATAAAGAAATGAAGATCAAAACATGATCATAGTTGATTAAAAGTCCACAATAAATATGAAGGGAAAACCCTCTCAAACTCATAATGTAGCCTAAAAATGAAAACTAACATGAAGTCTAATAATGCAAGCTACATGAAAATGCAAAGGTGTACTTGCAAAAGAGCAACTGTAATATAGGATTTTGTGTTCATCATTCAGTGGAGAATGTAAAAGAACTTATTTTCATCATTGGGCCATTATTATCGGACATCAAAAAATCACACAATCATCACTAGTTACAAGCGCAACTATGAAGATATGAATGTGATTTATATCATATTGGAATGTGGAAAGATTCTAACATAAGCATCAAAGACATAAAGGTGGAGATGATTTTGATGTTAGCTTACCCAATTTAATGTAGCAAAACCATGCTCACATCAAGGCATAGATGCCAGGATGACCATAAGAATGATTGTGCAAAAATAGTCAAGGATGATGCCTCAAATCTCCTAAGTGTTTCAAGGGGACAACAAGAGACACTCTAGAGTTCAAGACCACACCCACAAGAGGAAAAAAAATAAAAACATGCCCCATGCCCCAAGTCCTTTGGCTATACATCTCGGAGAGACTTATCAGACAAGGACACTGAACAAAAATCAATAATAGTCAACACACAAAGAAAAGATCATGACATAAGTCAAACATTAAGTGTTGCATTTAAAATTTAAGTGTGTTAACTGATACTGGGTTCTAAGGATAAGGATCAAATGCTTGCAAGAAGGGGAGATCACATGACAAAATTGGGTAAGACCAAACTGATAAGTGTTGAAAACACGTGATGTCAATGGTTGTATTGAAAAATACAATCGGGGTAGTGTTGAAAAACACCATTTGCAAGGTGTCCTAAAGACTAATGCAACCAAGAGACCAAAGCAAACACAGTTATGCCCCCTAGACAAAGACCAATTCCAAACCAAGGCATGATGGAGAAAGGCTAAGTGTCGAGGACACGTGCTAAGAAACAAGGGTGCAAAGGCCTCAAGTAGCACTCGTTTCCAAGTTTTCACCACTTGGATTTTTTTATTTTTATGTTTTTTTCAAGGTTTTTTATAATTTTTTTGTATTTTTGCTACCAAGGCACTGTTTCCAGGTTTTCACCAAGGCATTTTTTCTATTTTTTTTAAATTTTTGTTTTTTTTTGTATTTTTGGATATTTAATTTTTTTGGAGATACATCAAAGCACCTATTGCTAGGTTGTCACTAAGATGATCATTTTTTCAGGACATTTTTCAATTTTTAGAATTTTCAAAATATATCATTTTTTTGAATAATTTTTTTTAGGATCAATAAATATGTACAAAGATGCCCCCAGACAAAATGGGCATCGAACTCTCAAGCAAGATCACATTGTGCAGTCCCAATGTCTAACAAGGTAGAGGACATGATGGAGCAACAAGTTGGTGAATATGATGGATAAGCAAGGAGTGTATGAAGCAAATGAAAGTGATCTTCAAGGACTGACTCCTCAAGAGTATCCAAGCTAGGGAAAGATTGTCATGTAAAGCACATTTGGACAAGAAATGAAAGGCTAGCATAGGATAATTCTTGAAAGCATAATGTAAAAGTGGGAAAGATGCAATCTAAAGGAGTAGACATGTCAAGAGGCTTCATAGCATCATATTTTACTCTTTTTATTAGATCAAGACCAAAGGGGTAAATAGGAAAAGGATAGTGAAAGACTAGAATGAATGGAGGAAAATAGATATGAAGGCTAAACATGAAATGAATAAAAAAAAGATCATCATAAGATATCTCACAAGGTAGCCAAATTTTTGTGTATAGGTCAACTTTGTCAAGATCAAAGAGAGAAGACAGAATGAATGAGAGATGTAGAAGAACTACGCATGATGCCTAATTGTCAAGTTTTCATTATGGTACTTATCCAAGGCACCACAAGGGAGTGGTTTTCACCATAGGATGAATTTATTTCTCTTTACTTTTGCTACCAAGGTGCCTGATTACTAGGTTTTCACCAAGGCACATTTTTAAAATTTTCTCTTTTTTTTTTTCAATTTTTTTTTTTTTGGAAAAAGCCAAGCTTTTTAGATAATTTTCCTTTAAATTTTAAATCATGACATGCAAAGGAGTTGAAATAATATGCTTAAAGATGCTGATAGGGAAAGGAAGATGGAAGACAAAAATGGAGGATATGGCTTTATGCAAAGCGAGTGAGATTGAAAAATGGAAATGAAGGCAAGATCAACATCAAAACACACCTTGAAGAGTGGCAATAGGATGGAGAAAACATGAATGAAGGAATACGTGAAGGAACATGGTGAGTGGGTAGAAGAGGTTGCAGTTTAGGTGCATGGAATGGAAGAATGCTTTTGGAAGAAGATGAAGTGGAATTCTTTGCAAGTTTGAATGTCAACTTCAATTGTTGTTCAAAATTAGAATCTCTCAAGAGGGACTTTGGAATCCATATAGCTATAGGCCTCTTTTTAATTCTTTTTGATGATTTAGAGATAATATCTTTAATGATGGATTTTAGAACCCATACTTGTCTTACAATTTTTTTCTTAAATATCTCTTTTGACTTTATGTCCCCATGTCGATTAGAGGAGACATGGTGGTATTCTTTTTTATATGGATTCTTGAATTTCTTCTTTTTCTTGTATTTAACATTCAAGTTACTTCCAAAAGACTTGGGACTTGTCAAAGAAAATGGATGATATGACTGGTTTAGGTAAGTGGGTGTATGACAAGTATTCAAGGATATGCATCTACGTTGATCTTGAGGAAAGATAAGAGAGCGAGGGACGTAAGGACCCAAGATGGATGAAGAATTAGGAGAGTTTGGAGAGGAAAGTGAAGGGACATAAGGACCCAAGATGGAAGGAATATGTGAAGCACTTAGTATTGGTGGGGGAGGTCCAAGGATGGATGTGGAAGATGCAAAAGGGTAATCAATAAGTTCATCAACATCTTTATGACAATCAAGGACATCAGCATCTTTAGAGTGATCATTAGAATTTTTTATAGGAACATGAACATCTTTAATAGGAGCAACTTCTTTGATAGGAGTACTTGAAGCTTGAAAAGACTTAGGAAGAGTAGAAAGTGGAAGGGAATATGGAGTGGTAGAATAAGAATATGGAAGACTTTGATCTTGACAAGGATCTTTGGATAGCATAAGTGTAAAGTTTTTCTCTTGATTTTCAATAAGCTCAATACTAGAAGCATCAACACTATTTTGAATAACCTTAATGGAAGTATCATCTTTGGAAGGTGCAACTGTATTAAGGTCATTTTGATTGTCAATAAGCTCAACAATGTAAGTAGTAGCTTGATCTTTCTTAGGAGAAGTCTTAAGACATGGTGGAATGAATGAGGAAGGGCACAAAGGATCAAAAGAACCATGAAATGGACCAAAGACATCATGAAAATAATTGGATGACATGGAGGGTTTTTGATCTTGATCTTTCTTTATATTCTCTTCTTTATCATTTTTAGATTCCTTTTGACATGAAGCCACTCCTAAGGAGAAAGAAGCATGTTGGAGTTGTATGGAAGACTTTGGAATAGATGATGAAGCACTAGCTAAAGTAGGCATTATAGCGCATGAAGGTTTGGGCTCTTTAGGTTTAGAATTATCAAAATTATTTGCAGCCAAGTGAAGGCTAGCTTGAGTTTCTTTAAGAGGTAGCCTTTGAGGATAACTATAAGGAACCACATGAAAAGCATTAGGATCTTTGTTGGATGAAGGATTGGTAGAAGATTTGAGAGACTTAGATTCTTTAGGGGATGTATGGATAGTGGAGGAAGTAGAAGATGGAAGGGGAGAATCAGAAGACAAAGGTTGAACATTAACATGATCTTGCTCAAGAGTGTAATCTTTATTTTCAACATGAGGGTTTTGAGAAGAGAAACTCTTATGGCATTGATGTTTTATTTCAGCAGAAAAAAAAGCTTTCTTTTCCTCAAAAAATGCAGATTTATCATTTAGGTATTATTCACAAAATTTATCAATGTTGTTTTCAAGATTCAAGTCATATGGATTACCATCAATATCTATTAGTGACTCATCCCCTTTAAGCACAAGCATGGGACTAGGAGGACTTTTAGGACATGTAGGAATATAATAGTCATCATCATCATATCATTGTCACTATAGGCATTATAGATAGGCATATCACAAGACATTTCATGTTGTTCATTATGGTATGTGATGCAGGAGCATCCAGAGGTATAAGGGCAATCCAGTGTCAACCAAAAAAATGTACTTAGACTTAGTTTCTGTTTCATGTGTTTTCATTTTTGGATACCCATTTGGGTCAAATAAAGGTTCTAGCTCTCACAGTTCCACTATCAGTGCTCTAGGATAGAGTATTTGAACACCTTGGGATACGTGTAAATGTCAAAAAAATAGGAGTATGTAGTTGAGCCATCATTTTGGTGAACAAGAAGGTGTAAATTGGCCATATGAATGTAATTGTAATTTAGAGCATTCCAAAAAATGAATTAGGTCAAAAGGCCCCATGGTTTGAAAGTTATCGCAATTTTTTGATTTTTGGAGACATCCTACGAATGCTTCAAAGTTAGGTTAGGGGCATTAAATGATCTCAAAAAGGGATGAAAAATGGGGGATGAGAAAAGCTGGTCCATAGGGATATAGAGGGCTTTGAGAGCTTTTCGAAAATGTAAACGGTTTGTCAATCGGAGCTACGGTTCAAAAGTTATGCCTCCCGAAAGTTCGGTTACTGTTTCTGGATTCTTCTAATTTTGCGCTGACTTCTAATGGAACTTCTAGAGCCTTCTATTTGGTTAGTGGATGCCTACTAGCACTTTCTAGAATGTATTCCTAATCCTTAACCCTCTAGGGTCTATTTAAGAACATTTCTGGCATTGTAAAAGGTAGTTCAGAGTGGAGTTTGAGAGAAGGTACTGGGAGAAGAATTTATCTCTAGATTTATGCTATTGTAAGCCCATAGGGCATGTTTTGGAGTCTGTTTCTCTACACTAAGTGTACTAGCATATTTTAACAGTTAATAAAATTTTCCCTTTCCTGTTGTGTCCATTCTGTGCTTGGGTTGTGTCCCCATCAGTATGTCTTAATAAGAGGAATAAGACTCTTGGTAGAAGTAGAAGAAGAATGATATTGTGAAGAAGAGGTAGGTGAAGACCTACATGAATGATATTTAGAAGAATCATGATAAGATTTGGAATATGAAGAACATGAATGATATTTAGAAGAATTATGATAAGACTTGGAAGATGAGGAATGTAAATGATATCTAGAAGAACCAAAGTAAGACTTCAAAGATGAAGAATGCTTGGAAGAAGGATATTGTAAGGTGATCTTGCGTATGATCCTAGCAAAGATGTCTAATTTATCTATTTTTTAAATCATTTGTATTGCAATGTTAGCATCCATGTATCTATTGGAGTGAAAACAATTTTCAAATTCAGCAAGAAGGTCAAGATCATCTTCTCTCAAGTGAGGGTCCATAGCAAGACAGTCAAGATTCATGGTTCTAGAAGAGGAAGAATCAAGCATGGAAGAAGAGAAAAGATGAATAGAAGAGGGTAGACTATATGATACTAGGAGGAAAAGAATCAAGAAGACATGAAGAAGAGGAAGAATGGAAATGGAAGATTAGAAAGACATGGAAGATGAAGAAGAAAGAAGACCAAGAGTCATTTTGGGAATTTTGATACCATTTGAGTTCATTTGAATGTTGAGAAACATATAATAGCACTTGTAACCAACATGAAATAAAAGGTACTAGTTGATAGGATAACCCTAAAAAATGTTGGTACCAAACTAGGATAGTAAAAGCACTCACTTGTCCAAAAGAGATGTGATAAGATAGAATTTTGCAATAGGCGTAAACTAACACTACCACAGAGGTGTCCAAAACTTTGGGTGAATACCCTAGCACATATGGACTAGGAGGATGATTTACTCAAATTATAATTAATTAAAATTGAATTTTGATGAAAGTGGATGGACAAGATATTACTAAGACTCTCCAAGCATAATATCAAAGAATCTAAGGTATATCTTTCTCAACAAGGACGGTCTCTAACTCACCAACTACAAACAAGGTCTCTTGTGAAATCAATGATTACTAATTCAAGAGGTCAAAGCACAATAACCCAAGGTGCAAACAAGCTTCTAACAATGGGGTAAGTAGCTTAATTTGAACTGGATTAGCCTAGGCAGATTGAAAATAATAAGACAACAAAGCAGTTTGATCGTAAAGTCTTGACTCAGGAACTCATATTTTGTTCATTTTAAATGTCCAACTAGGTGTATCAATAGATTTTTAATCATGAACCTGGCACACAAGATAGCAATTAGGAATTTCAAAAAAATGTCTTCAAACAATGAGCAAGAGACAAAGCAACCTTGCACATGAACAAGAATAGTGTCATAGTATCAATCTAATCCCTAGAACCACTACTGTGTATGTTCTCAAAATGTTTTCCAATCATGTGCATAGTCTTAGAAAAGAAAATTTGACAGCACTATGGTTCTTAGTAATGTTCAACTTTGTAGCTTTTGGAATCTAGAGTCGGCAAAATTCAATCCTGGTGCACCAAGGTTTTGACATATTTTGAGAATTTAAATCAATCGGAGATATTGAGGAGATTTGACAGCCCAACAAAAGACTACACCCATGAGGATTTTCCCCACAAGGACATTTATATACCGATTGTTACTACCACATCAAAAATGACTATTATTGCTTCATGTACCATCCACGTGGTTGACCCAATAAAGGGAATGTCCACTATGGTTTAACCCTCTCTAATCAAGGAAGACTCACAAAGTTGTACCACATGGGGACTTGGTTTGGATTCAAGGGTTCTAAGTTTCTGATGTGCCCAAAAGGGAACAGAGCATACTCCTCTAGCCTCTTCACCTTACCCAAACATAGAAAACAAGATTCTTTGACACGCTAATTTAAAATCACCTCACCAACTATTTGGAAAATCCAACAACAAACACCACCAATCTTAAAAGAAAAAAGACTAATGGATGTTGAGGACAAATCCAAGCAAAATAGCGAGACAATAACAAATATCCTTCCTTACCTACAAGGGGATCCTTCGTCAAGAGGAGCTTCGCATGTAAAGGAAGCGAATGAAGCTCAATCTCTTAAGATCTCCCAAATAGTGTTCATAGGGCCTAATTACAATGTGAAACATAGATGCATAAAAGAAAATCTATATCCAATTTTAGAGCACCAAATGAAATGTGAATCTATGAAAGCATGTAAAAACAATCAAGCCAAACACATGAGATGTTCATTTTAGTTCAAAATCCACATGTTATAGAGATCAAACAAAATACTTGGTAATTCTTGCAACGTGTCTTTTCTCTATTCTACCTTTCGTTTACACTTGAACGCTTGCTCGCAATGAACAAAGCAACAAGCAAACACAAGATATGCAATATATATATATATGCAAAATTAGGGTTAGATCTAAAATAATAATTTTTAAAAGTGGTAATAATCAAAAAATAACCTAAATGAAAGCTCACATCATGAATTGATCAATTATAAAAATTAAATGCAAACTATTCATTAAATGCCATTTTTTATTGATTTTTTTAACCTAGTCATAAAGATTGGACCTATATGATATGAATTCAAATTCAAAATCCTAAATACATAAAATAAACCCCTATCAAAAATTAGAGAGATTTCTAAAAATGTTATAATTTTGAAAAGATCTTTTAATTTGTGCCCTAGGGAGCCATTTTGTCAAAACAGACCAGTTTTTGCAAATTGAATTATTGATCCCTAATATGATCTCTAAAATAAAACCACAAAGAAAAAACTCTATTTAGAATTTAGAGACCTTTCCAAAAATGAAAATTTTTCCAAAAAATATGCTGATTTTCTCCCAAAAATGATTTTTCATGAAAAATTAAGGAAAAATCATTAAAAATTGAAAATCTTTCAAAAAGATCTAAAATTTGAGTCAAAGCTTCCTTGATATGTCACTACCTTTTGAAAAAAAATTTAGATCAAAATACTTAGCAATTTGGAAGATATGATCAAATCTTTCAGATTCAAGATTTTTTTTGTCTCCAACAAATTCGTACAAGGGGATTAGATCTAAAAATATCCAAAACCAACAAGTAAAGGTGGGTTGCCCCACAGTGGATGCCAAAAATATATGCCTAAAATGTGGGCACACTTCTCCGAGTCATTATATTCAAGATTGCTCAAAAATGAGGTCTCGAATGGCGGCTCATAGGTCTCTATTCATGAAGTGCAAGGGTTTGTAATGGAGGCCCTCAGTTTGACCTAGTTTATGCCCATGCAAGTACACCATGAAACAAGAGATTCAAGGATCCAATATGCATGCAAATGGAGATGAAAACTAATCTAAATGATAATAATGCAAGAAGGGAAATGTAATAACAATGCAATACGAAAACAAATATGGATCTAAGTTAATATGCAAATGCAAGGATGAAAACTCATGATGGAAGCCATGCATGCAAGAGAGAATAAGACAAGAAGATAGAAGTTCTAGACAAAATGCTTTAGTATTCAAACTCCTTCAAAAATCACTCTCCAAACCTGTAGCATAACAATAACATAATAATGGATTTTCAAAATGAGGAGAGGACTCTCCCTTATAAAAGAAAATATGGAGGTGAAAGGCTTCTCACAACCAATATGGGATAATAGAGTTTGATTCATATAAGACAAAATTCCACCAATGAGAAAAGAGGAGTGTTGGAGAAGAAAGTGGAAAGAGGAAAAAGATAACTCCCACATTAAGTGTAGAGTAAACAAAAAAAATAGATTTATTTAAATTTTTTTATTTCCTTTTTCATGTGGGAGAAAAGAGAAAAATTAAATGGAATCCCACTTAGAAAATTAAAAGAGGAGGAAAGTTAAAAGGGAGCAAGTTCTTTTAATGAAATAGGAAATATTTAATTAAATTAAAAGAGGGGTTTTTCTCTTCATTAATTAAATATGGATGAATTATTTAATTAAAAGAGAGGTTTTCTTATAATTAAATGGGGATTTATTTTATTTTATTAAAAAGGAGATTTTCTTTTAATTAAATAAGACTTAGGATAAAATGATCAACGTTAAAAATAAAAAATAAAAATCGAATTTGATCAAGGAAATTGATTTAAATTGATTTAATAAAATATTACAAACCATTGATTTAAGAAATTTGATAAATTGAATAATGGGGCCCATAGTCTAGGCGACCATTTTAGGGTGCATACCGTCATAAAAGAGATTGCACTGGTACATAGAGCATGGAGACTCAAGGAGACAAATTGAAAGGAGAACAAACTATCAAAGCTATAGAGACTGAAAGCCAAGCAATGTTATGAGCTGAAAAGGTGATCTAAAATCTGTAAATTAAGTTGTAAGTTGTATCAGGTCAAAAGCCCTTGTTGTTACTCTCTAACAATTGTGTCAACTAAGGTAAAATCCTATGGACTTAGGTTGGTTTAATAGCCATTTGTAAATCTTTTAACAGGGTGGCATTCCAAGTGAATGTTCTAAAGTCCTCTAACCAGGCCCACTTCTAACAGGGTGGTTAAATCCTTTAACCAGGTCACATTTAATAGTGTTGTAGCCTTTAACAGGGCATGCCTTTCACAGGACATCACTTCAGAAGAGTGAGAATTGAGTAGCATGTTACTGGTTGCTTTTTCCAAATTGGGTTTCCACATAAATGACTATGTTATGTGTTGATTCTTCATGTGTTATGCTTGCATGTTGATTTATAGTAACTTGCTAAGTAGGAAAAGTTTAAGCTTGGATGAATGAATAGTTTAATGGGTTCACTTTACTTGATAAAAAGTTTTATTAGGACATTTGGACCTTGAATAACTTATTCACCCCCCCCACTCTCAATTATTCTAAAGTATTTCTAACAATTGGTATTAGAGCCATCTGCTGATTTAGTTTAAAGGTACCGGAAGCAGGAAGATCAAGATATCCAAGAGAGAAGTTCCCAAGCTCAACAAAGATAACTTCACTGCATGAAAAAGTTTAATGAAGCTGCACCTTGGACCAATAGGTGATTATGCAAAAACTTCAATTACAGTGGAACATGTAGATCCAACAGGAGCCTTTACTATAGATGATTTGAACAAAAGGACGGAGCACAATTAGGCAATGTTGGAGATTGCCTCTGCCCTCAACTATGCTGAATTTGATGACATCAAGCGATGTAACTCTGCATTCAAGATGTGGAAGCCTTGACTGATATATATGGAGGAGATCAAATGTTCAAAGAGCAAAAAGAGAAAGCCTTAGAGGAAAGTTTGATGACATGAAAATGGAGAAAGGTGAGAATACTACCCAATATGCCTCTAGAATGAAAGAAGTGGTAAGTGCAATAAAAAGTTTGGGTGGTCATTTGGAAGATGACACTGCTAATAGCAAATTCTTAATAACCCTACTCCATATCAATGCTATTAGAGTTTCAACCATACAATAGTTAAGATGTGTACCAAGAAAGGCATTAACTCTTGAAGGGATAGTAGGAAGACTTACTGCATTTGAGTTGTCTGATTTGTCTAATTTTGATAACTACAAACCTGTGAATCTCGAATCTTCTTTCAAATCCAAGCTGACATTGAAAGACACTAAGGAGGTGAAATCAAAAAAGAAGAAAAAGGGAAAATATGCATCCATTGATAGTAGTACAGATGAGGAAGACGTGGAACAATTGGATGCACTACTGGCCAGAAGATTTCACAAAGGCAAAGGTAAATTCAAAGGTAAGTTGCCTATCATATTTTTTAATTGCAATGAAGTAGGACACATTGCTGCAAGATGCACTTAGAAGAAGAACTACAAAGAAGGAAACAAGTACAAAAACAAAAAAGAAGATGATAGCAAAGATTACAAGGACAAAGGCAAAAAGTGCTACATTGTTGAAGAAGAAGATTCTGATGATAATGATGATGAAGTAGTTTATGTAGCTATGAAGGATGAATTAGATGAAGATGATGCAATAGCACTGGTAACTTGTGTAAACAAAAATGACAAATGGATCATAGATATTGGATGCTCACATCACATGATAGGAGATAAAAGTAAGTTTATTACCTTTACTCAGTATGATTGAAATAGTGTTAGATTTGGAAATGATGCTCCATGTCAAATCAAAGGAAAAGGTTCTATTAAACTTATAGAGAAAATTTCATGTGATAATGCATACTATGTTGAAGGATTGAACTATAATTTGCTGAGTGTATCACAACTAGGAAATGTAGGTTGCAAAGTAGAATTTGGAAACAAAACTGTCAAAATCTATGATACCGATGAAAATCTGATAAGAAAAGGTGAACAAACTAGGAGTAATTTGTTTTACCTAGATATGGAAGAAGCAACCTATCTCATTGTAAAACTTGATGATGTGTGGCTATGGCATAAAAGGTCGTGTCATGTTAACTTTGATAATTTGATTAGTATCAGCAAAAAGAAGAAAGTTAAGGGGTTGCCAAAACTGAAGAAGGCTAAAAATACAATGTCAACTAAGAAAGATGACTAGGTCAAGTTTCAAAAGTAAAACCTACACTTCTAAAGAAGTATTAAAGCTAGTCCATACAGACTTATGTGACCCAATAGAAGTTCAAAGCTACCAAGGAGACAAATATATAATGATGTTTGTGGATGACTACTCTAGGATGATGATTTTTATGTTCTTAAGGAAAAAATTTGATGTATTTCAAATGTTCAAGTGGTATTCGGCCAGAGTTGAGAAAGAAACAGGAAAGAGTCTAAAGTGTTTGAGATTAGAAAAAGGAGGAGAGTTTACATCAAAAGAATTTGACACATTTTGTAATGATAAAGAAATTAAAAGATAAACATCAACACCAAGAACTCCACCTCAAAATGACATTGTAGAGATAAGGAACAAATCAGTGATAAACTGTACTAGAACATTAATGATAGAGAAAAATGTTGTACTGAAGTACTAGAGAGAAGATGTTAGTACTACGATGTACACACTGAATCGAGTTTAAGTCAAGAAAGGTACAAATGCAACACCTTTTAAATTATGGTATGGTCACTCACCTAATGTAAGACATTACAAAGTATTTGGTTGTAAATGCTATATTCTTAAAGATACTAGAAATGACATGTTTGATGCAAAAAGTGATGAAGGCATATTCCTTGGATACTCCACTAGAAGTAAGGCATATGAGTGTTTAAATACTAACACTAACAAGATTGTGGAGAGTGCAAATGTAAATTTTGATGAGCATGTAGAAGTCCAAGTTGATGAATCTAAGAAACTAGAAGAGTATAGATCTTTTGTATACTTCTATGAAGGAGTTCCTATTGAAGATTATACTGCCAATCAAGTTGGAATTCAACAACAAATCTTAGTATTAGCCGAGTCACAACCAATGAATGTTGAGCTAAATTTAGAAGTCAAGTTGCAAGATGAAGATAATGCACATTCTGATTTTGAAAACAATACACATGGAAGAGATGGTGAAATACTTGAAAGTGATGTGCACAGTGATTCTGAAGCTGAAAGATCAAACATGGAAAGAAGGACAAAACCAAGACTATCCAGATATGTGAGAAGACATCACCCTATAGAATAAATCATTGGTGACAAGGAGGCTAGACCAATGACAAGGAACATACTAAGAAATGAATCATGTTTGATGAGCAAGATTGAACCTAAAACAGTGAAAGAAGCACTACAAGATGATGATTGGTATAAAGGCATGGAAGAAGAAATAGATCAGATAAGGAAGAACAAAACTTAGACCTTAGTTTCAAGACCAGCTGATAAAAATGTGATTGGTACCAAATGAGTATTTAGAAACAAGCTTGATGAGAATGATGAGATCACAAGAAATAAGGCCAGACTAGTTTGTAAAGGTTATGCACAAGAAGAAGGACTAGACTATGGGGAAACATTTGCCCCTATTGCAAGAATGGAAGGAGTGAGAACACTACTTGCATATGTTGCCTACAAATGTTTTAAAGTCTACCAAATGGATCTAAAGTCAACTTTTCTGAATGGTATATTGGAAGAGGAAGTCTACATAGAACAACCAGAGGGATTTGTTGATGACAACAACAAGGATATGGTTTGTAAACTGCACAAAGAACTCTATGGTTTGAAACAAGCACCTAGAGTATGGTATGAGAGACTACATAAATACCTTGTGAAGATAGGATTTGAGAGAACATATGACAATAGCAACCTATATATCAAGGCAAAAAAAGGTAAAGACATTTTGATATCTGAAATCTTTGTTGATGATATAATATTTGGAGGTAAAAATGCCCTATGCAAAAATTTTGCTGATAAGATGAAACATGAGTTTGAGATGTCAATGTTTGGAGAAATTAAATTCTTTTTTGGATTGCAAGTACATCAATTGAAACATGGAATACTTGGAACCCAATCAAAATACATCAACGAGATACTCAAAACATTTGGATTAGAAGATTCAAAAACAATCAATACACCAATGGTAACAAGACATAAGTTATCCAAGAATGATGAGTTAGCTCTAGTGAATCATACAATGTATAGATCAATGATTGGAAAGTTTCAGTATGCTATGCATAGTAGACTAGACATTGTATTAGCAGTTGGAATAGTGGCAAGATTTTTTGCAAATACAAGAGAAAATAATCTTATGGTAGTAAAGAGAATATTGAGTTACTTAAAAGGAATAGATGATTTTGGCTTGTATTACAAGAGGAGTGAAAAGTTTGAGTTAAAGGCCTATATTGATGCAGACTAGGGAGGTAATATTGATGAAAGAAAGAGCACCAGTCGAGGAGCACTTTTATTAGGCAAAAGATTGGTTACTTGGATCAGCAAAAAGAAAAGTTGTACCTCACAGTCCATAGCAGAAGCTGAGTATGTTGCAACTGCTATCAACTGCACCAATATTGTATGGATCAAACATCTACTGCAAGGTGTGAAAGAATAGGTAATTGAACCTGTGATACTCTATTGTGATAACACAAGTGCCATCAACATATCAAAGAATCTTATGATGCATGCCAAAACAAAACATATTACAATTAAGTATCACTATGTAAGAGAATTGGTGGAAGACAAGCAAGTGAGAATAGAATATGTTAGTTCAAAGGAACAAATTGCTGACATCTTCACAAAAGCATTACCTAAAGATGCATTTGAATATCTTAGAGGTAAGTTATGCATTTGAATATCTTAGAGGTAAGTTAGGGGTGATACCCCTAGCCAAGGCTACTTGAGAAAAAGCAAGACTGACCTAGATCAAATGAGTGGATTGTTGAAATATTAAAAATTGATGTAGAGAATATTTACTTTAGGATCATGCCTGAAGTAATCCAAGTATTGAAGTTCCAAATCAATCACAAAGCAAGGTGACAGAGAGAGAAATTGGAGTACCTACAAAATGCTATACTTGCATGTTAAGATGCTAAGTTAATATGTCTTTGGCATTATTTTCAAAGAGGGAGAAGTAGTAAGAAATTGATCAAATTTAAAGGAAAGAAATGGACAAAGGGAGAAAGAATGTAAGACGGAGTCAGAAGTAGCACAAGAACAAAGTGAACAGTGAAAAGGAAAAGGAAACAACAGCTAAGAGGGAGAAGTAGAAGTAAAGTAATTAGGATAATAGATCAGAGAGGGAGAAGTGAAAATTGATGGTAACACATTTTTCTTTTTGGCATTTGATTTACTATTTTAACCTAGTTAGCATGTTGATAACTTGGTTGATTAGTTTGGTTTTCCATCAATGCCAAAGAGGGAGATTGTTGGAAATCTGATTGAAAATGAGTACTATCAAAGAAGGAAGATTGTTGATAGAGAATTTTTTCAATCATTTTTTATTCACTGATGTCAAACCTGCTCTTTGTTGGAATGACAATTGCTTATAAGATCCAAGTACTATCACTTAGTTGATTGATAAAGAGGATTTAATCAACAAGATGTAACAAAAGTACCTAAGGGAAAGGTTGAGTTATGGTTTTGTAATGAAGTGCAAGGATCAGTTAAGACAATGGTAAAATGATGTATTGATAGTATACTTGAAGATACATATGTTGGCCACACTTAGAAACACTAGAAGAATAAGTTGTAACAAAGTTGTCTACAAAGCTTAACTAAGTTCATTAGTGAGTTTCGAGCAAGCTAGTTCGAGCTGAGCAGATTTTCAGTTAGTGCTGAGTAAATGAAAAATCTAGTCTGTGTCTAGTGAT
This sequence comes from Cupressus sempervirens, assembly GCA_028749045.1. Lineage (NCBI taxonomy): Eukaryota > Viridiplantae > Streptophyta > Pinopsida > Cupressales > Cupressaceae > Cupressus > Cupressus sempervirens. The sequence continues at coordinate 856,062,765 of CM053786.1, read as the reverse complement.
ATAGAAGGAGTTGAGCATGTTCAGGTGCTGAGAAAACTTCAAGTGCTAAGCATTAGAAAAACTTAGTGGATGCCGAGTGAATCCACAGTAGGTGTCGAGCATTAGTAAAACGTAGTTGGTGCCGAGTAACACAGCCGAGCACTAGAATTTCAATAGTGCTGAGCTACTACATTATTTGCAAAGTCAAAGATTCACCAAATCTAAGCCGACAAGGTTGTTACCTTGAATTTTGTGAACCAAATGACAGATAAGGATGATGAGCTGGAGGCACAAAATTTTAGATAAACCATTTTAAGGAAAATTTTGGAGGATTCTTCATGATGTTTCTAGAATGAACAAGAAATGGGTTAGATTCAATGAATCCTACCTAATCCATTCAAACTAAAATTAAAGGAGGGAAGAATCAAGCGGGAAAATCAATTTTAGACTTCTATTTAAGGAGTCATAGGCCAAGAAGCTAGAGTTGCTGGTGTGCCAAATTGCAAAGTGGATGAAGGGTGTCAAGGAGAAGACATCAAGGTGAAGAAAGAACAGAGCATAGAGACTTTGCTTTGATAAGTGGTCATAAAGGAGATTGCACTAGTACATAGAGCATGGAGACTCAAGGACACAAAGCTTGAAAGGAGGACAAGTTGTCAAAGCTGTAGAGACTGAAAGTCAGGCAATGTTATGAGCTAAAAAAGTTATCTAAAATCTACAAGTTAAGTTGTAAGCTATATCAGGTCAAAAGCCGTTGTTGTTACACTCTAACAATTGTGTCAGCTAAGGTAAAAACCTGTGGACTTAGGTTGGTTTAATAGCCATTTGTAAATCCTTTAATAGGGTGAGATTCCAAGTGAATGTTCTAAAGTCCTCTAACCAAGTCCACTTCTAACAAGGTGGTTAAATCCTTTAACCAAGTCACATTTAATAGTGTGTTGTAGCATTTAATAGGGCAAACCTTTCATAGGGCATCACTTTAGAAGAGTGAGAATTGAGTAGCATGTTACTGATGGTTTTTCCCAAATTAAGTTTCCACATGAAATCATTGTGTTATGTGTTGATTCTTCATGTGTTATATTTGCATGTTGATTTACAGTAACTTGCTAAGTAGGAAAAGTCGAAGCTTGGATGAATGAACAGTTTAATGGGCTCACCTTACTTGATAAAAAGTTTTATTAGGACATTTGGACCTTGAATAACTAATTCAACACCCCCCCCCCACCCCAAGTTATTCTATAGTATTTCTAACATAAATTGAACAAAAAATGAAAAATAATTATTTTTAACTAGTAGAAATAATTAATTATAACAAATAATAGTAACTCATCTAGACTTTAGTCGTTTATGATAAGAAAAAAATAATTTACTTTTATCCAACACTTCAAAAAGAAAACTTCTATATTTTACAACTTAGGAAAAAAAAGAAAAAAAAAATTCTTTTATTAATAAAACTCACTTAAAAAAAATTTAAAACAAGAAATTATAAATAATAATTTGGAAATTAAAAAGTCACAAAATAAAAAGTAATTATTTTAGAATTTTAAAAAGCTTGAAAAATTGAATTAGAATTTTTTTATAATATTTTAAAATAAAAGATAAAATATTTTAAAAATAAGAACAATTATAAAAAATAACAATACAAAGACACTTCAAAGAGGACATAATAAATCATTAAAAAATAGTAATACATGCGCCTTGAAATCAAGTCTTACTTAAATTATAATGACTTGAAAATCACAATATAAAATTATTCTTAATAACTTAATATATTTTAGAAAAGAAATACTTATTTTCTACTTTTATAAATTACTTACTACATAACCAATTAAAATTACTTAATCTATAACCTAAATTATTCATTTTGTTTTAGAAGATAAAATAAAAATTATTGAGGACAACAAACCTTCTCCCAATCGTTTTAGAATATTTTAAATAGTTTTTAAACCAATTTGTAATTATTGCATGGAAGTTTTACACATTTCTACACAATTTTCGAAAATTGAGATTTACCTAACTAAATGTAATTTTGAAAGTCAAAATATTTATTATTATTTTTTTGCATCATGCAAACACTACCAAAAGGATAAAAAAGGATAACATGACACATAGAGATTTGGCAGTGATTTCAGATGTAAAGAGCTCACCAAAATCATGGTACCTCATTTTGAGCAAGTAATATATGTTTGTGGAATATGTATAGTTGTAATCATATATATTTCATCTTAAAACTATAGTAAATAAAGAGACTTAAAAATCTATTTCTAAGAAAAATGTATATAGTCACACACTTGATGAGCTTCTCATAGTCACCTGATTCCTTTTTGTTTTAATCTCAATCTCAACTATTGTTTCAACACGGATTGATCCAAATATCAAGAAGGGAAAGTGGTCAAATGGTTAAAATGCACCTCAAAAACTAGTAAAATACGTTGTCCTTTGGAAAATGAAGGATGTTACATTTGTATTCTCCAACAAACTACTTATGTATAATATTTCTACATGAGTGCACATTAGTATCAAAACTAGAAGATTTTGGAACAATGGAGAACCAAAAATCTTCCACACTCTAAGCTTGATACCAGCTTGTTATTCACATATAATTTGAATTAATTCTGAGTAGAAATTTTTTTACTCTATTGTAAATGGTAATTTAAGTTTCCCACAAAGAATAGCAAAATACTTGGGTATTGGTTTGCAATAGTTTCTAAAAAGTGCTCTGAAACCCAAATGAGTAGGGCAGCTAGAGTAGTATACATCAAAGTTGAAGAAACATTCTCCCAGATAGTGTAATTTTACCACTAAGGAATGCATACAACAAAATTCATATTTTTATTTCAGAAAGAATATGCAACAATAAGTTCAAACAAATTTTAGATAGTTCAAAAAGGAATGTAATATGTCACACAATATTTGAGATCTTTACCAATATTTTTTTTGAATAAATTTGTAATTTTCTATCATGACCAACGATTCTGAAAAAATAAAAAACAAGTACATTAAAGAAACTAAAACCTTAGTTATAGATATTTTAAATAAATCTATATGTTACTACACATCCTCTGAAGAGTCAATAAAATGAATAAATCATAGGAAAACATCAAGTTTCCAAGACCTTGGAAACCCAATCTTAAAACTCATCACAATAATTAAATACACAGTGTCAGAACATATAGATAATTTATAATGAAATAATAATAATACCCAATAATTTATCCTAGCAGTGCTTCCATCATGGACAATCACATGCTTGAAACTTGGGCAATTGTGGGCTGCCATGGAAGAGCCTAACATTAAACATACTAGATAAATAACTATAAAATAGAATACATCAATAAAAATCAAGGTTTTAAGAACAACAAACAAAATACAACAATATCAAGGACTTTGCCATTTAAAAAAAATCTTCGAAAACCTAATTGAACACTAGATCAAGGAAAACCAAAGGGTCTGGGGATCTATAATTCATTTCAAATTACATTGATCTTCTCCCTCATTTAACATAATTGTATAGGGATTCAATTTGATAATGAGGATTCAAGTGACATAGTGAGGCCCATACAATAGGTGCAGATGGAAAAACGGTGCTAAGGAATTTAGCATTCCTTTTGTGTATTTGTGTATGGCTTGCACTAAGATTATTCATGGAGTGGTTTGAATATGGACTAAACCATGTTGTTGCTACTATTTGGATGACCTTTTTTCTCCAACACCAAATCAATCAACAAGTACTCCAAAATTTTGCACCTTTCTATGTAAATCTTTCATCTGTGAGGCAATCAAAAACTAAAATACACTTGTCTCTTAAACAAAGACCAAATGTGACACATTGATGACATCTGTTTGCACATGCACTTGCCATGTTATTAACACATGCAAGGACACATTTGTGCTTGAAATATTTTTTATTTTCCTTGTCAATACAATTGAAAATACTACTAGAAAAATAGATGGCAACCAATAGAAAAATTAATATTAAATGGGAGGAAATTAAGTTTAATATTATCATGCAGAAGCCCATAGATAAATTAAGTTTTCTTGCTAATTGCACACTTTCCAAAGTAGCAATTAATAGAAATTAGGTGATCGAAAGCTATAGTCTCCACCTTAAATAGGCGGGACTAATAATAATAGACATTGGATTTTGTAATAGTTTGTAGAAAATGAAGATATAAATGTTTTGTTTTAAGGATTTTTAAAATTAAATTAATTTATAGTGATAATATATTGTAAAGATAAATCCACATTTATTTTATATTTCAATCTAATATTTTTACTATTAGTCTTAGCTGGAAACTTCCATCAGAGAAAAATTTCTATCTTTATTAATGTTTGATAGTATTTAAAATTCTATTAAATTAAGGTTTTAATTTATAATTGGCCCTTTAGCATTTAACATTGAATGAATGTTCACATTTTATAACGTTTCATTTTTTGTAAGATAGAGAACACATGGGCCTTCAATTGAATCGATGACATGCTACAAAGCAATTCAAGTGTCTTTACTGTGCTTAAACATTTTGTATTTGTGCATACAATTGAATGATTGTCTAAGAAATGCATATTACATGGATGCACGACTCGAAAACGAGAATAGTCTCTTATATTGAAATATATATTAAAATGTTTCATAGAGAGATACAGAGTTGGTGATAAGCTTCTATTAATTAATAATTTTATTTACTTTATTACTAATCTCTTGCATGCATACCTTTCTATTATGATTGTATACAAGTCACCAATAACAATAGAAAAAATTATCTCAATGTTTGAAAGAAAATGCTTATTTATGATTATGAAACTTTACGAAAAAAAATAAATTTGAAATAGATATTAGAAGAGTATCATGGTTTGAGAGAAAAATTAGATCAATTCAAAGATACAAAATTGGTTTTAGACAACTTTAAAATTGGAATTTATGTTTGTAAGAAATTTATAATATGTAAAATTATAAAGTATGCATAATTTATTGTTAGATCATAAACTAAATTTTTATCAAGATATAAAATTATTTTTAGAGCATAATTGATTGTTAGATCATAAACTATTTTTTTTATCAAGATATAAAATTATTTTTAGAGCATAATTTATTGTTAGATCATAAACTATTTTTTTTTATCAAGATATAAAATTAATTTTAGATGATTTAGCAAAGCATAAATCTTACTTCTAAAAATAACTAATACAAAGGATAAAAGCAGGGTTGTTGTGGAGTTGGAGTTGTTTCCAAATGCATATATACTTTTGGATGTTATTCAATGGTTCTTGAAACTTTTTCTTTCTCATTCGAATCATAAATTGTAGCTTATTTCATAATCATTGCTTTGAGCTATGAAATTGCAATAAAGAAGAAGAATCTCTTGATCATTTGTTAATGCCCAACATTATTGGAGATTTTTTATGGAGAAACTAAAATGACTACTTTTCACTTACAAGAATTTTGAGTGAGCTTGGACAAATTTGGTTCATCCCAAATACCAATTATAGCAATGTTGAAGTTGTAAAAAGAGTGAAATAGATGTACATTTTCTAAGAGAAGTGTGAATCTGCCCCTTGATTTCTTTATGAAATTAGAAAGAGAAATCTATGAAATCATGAGTGATTAAATACCATCAATTAATCCATCCAAGATCCTTTTCACTCTAGAATATATAAACTTGTAAGAAAGATGTCATGCTTTCAAGTTTAGGCATACTTGTGGTTTGGGTGGGATAATCCTTCCATGGCCAAGGTGGAAGTTCCAAAGTGGAAGAAATTGAAGCTAGGATGGACTAAAATTAACTTTGATGGGGCCTCTAAGGGTAATCTTGATTAGGTAGCGGGGGTAGATTTATCTTTAGAGATTACTCAAGGAAAAATTTAGCTATCAGTGCTAAGAGTTTGGTCAAGAGAACAAACAATGATGTTGAAGTTGAAGCTGTATATGCTACTTTAGTATGTTAGAAACACTAAATTAAAACAATCAAAAAGAATTTGCATACTAATTTAACATAACTTCATGAGAGACAAAGTGAAGTCCTCAAATGAGAATATGAGCCATGGATAAGCTCTCTAAATGAGGATGATCACTTGATGTAGAGTTGTGTCTAATAGCTAAGATGGCTTGATTATGTATGTATGCTCAAATGCTCAAATGGGCTTCAATGGAGGATTTTTGATAGATTTTGGTGAATGGATTTGATGTAAAAATGGCTTCTCAAAATGGCATTATGGCTTTACTTTCTAGATTGTGCTATTTTTGCAAAGGGGAAGGATCCAATTTATAGGCAAGAGGCTTGAGGGATGGAGGGCTAAGATGGAAGAAAAGGAGAAAGCTTATAGAGGGCTCAGATTGAATGAGAGGATAGCACATGGATTGTGCTTCATTATAGCCAATCAGGGAGTGACACATGCCACAGGGTGAGAGGATGGAAGAAAGGGCAAGGATGAGTCAACAAAGGAGGCTCAAGGGATAATATCTTCATAAAGACCCTTCATAAATGCTTTGTAAGAGCATTGAAAGAGAGTGTAAGAGATATTTGAGGGTCATTTATGTTGGAGGGTGAGGAATTTCGACTTGGGTTGGATTAGGAAGGTTTTAAGCTTGCTTAGGATTGTGCAAATGATTAGAGGATGGATTAGGATGGTTTAGGATTAGCTTAGGGATATACAAGTGGATGGAAATAAATGAGGGTGGGTGAAGGAGGAGATATTTGTTAACTTTGGCTTGGGTTGGCAAGTCTTAATCCATGTTTAGGGAATGTGACAAGGTTAGGAGGGGATTAGGATTAGGATTAAAGATAAGGATTGACATCTTCTAGAAGAGTCTAGGCTTTGGATGAGGATGAAGACTTTCTAGAAGAGTCTAGAACTTCTTCGGATGAGGATAAATAAGGTTTTTTAGAAAATAAATAAAGTTTTATTTATTTCAAGGGTTTGGGTTGAGGAGAAATTTATTAAAACATTTTTAATAAACATGAGGATTAATATTTAATCTTAATTAAATATTTTGAGTTGGGATTAGGGATAGGAAATGATGGGATTAGCCTTTAAAGGAAATTGGCCAAGTTTGGGCAAAAAATAAATAAATAATTTATTTTAGAAGTTTTGGTCAATTTATTAATTAAATAATTAATAAATAAGGAAATAATGTTTAAATAAGATTTAAACATTTTTGAGAGGGATTCCTTAATTAAATATTTTTAATTAAGATAAAGGGATTTAATGGCATAAAAATAAATAAATAAATAAATTAATAAATAATGATGTCATCAGAAACTTTTTCAGAAAATAAAAATACTTTATTTTCTAAAAGATTTTTAGATGTCTACAGAAGCGGGGGTTCTTCCCATTTAGAGAGGAAAATATTTCAACATTAGAAGACTACATTTGAAGGGGGGATTCAATGATCACTATTTTAGTGATTTCCAAAGGAGACTCTCGGGTAATGTTTTGAATGAATACATAAGAAATATTAAGTGGTTGGTGGAGGAATTTGGAAGTTTCAAAATAGGATTTAAATTGATGTAGATGTGTAAGGATGAGATTATTCAAAATATTTCAGTTAGTTTGATGGTAAGTCATTGGAATGGGAGGAGAGAGTAAACATATTAGAAACTAATTTTATTAGATTTCCACAATCCATTTGAAATATGTGATCTACTTCTAGATTTCATTGTGTATATTTTTTTAGCATCAACATTTTTTATCACACTTTGTGATCCATCATCAAGATGAGAGAATGGAAAAATATTCTTACATTCTCTCATCCTGATGATGGATCACAAAGTGATCCAAAATGATGATGCTAAAAAAAATATACACAATCAAATCTAGAAAAAAATTATGCATATGGGTATGTGCAAGATCATGGTCAACCAAACAATGGCCTTAAGTGACAGTATAAAACTAGCAAATTAGGGTTATGTCAATTTGACACATAATTTTAAAGTGGTTCTGGACCTTATGTCAAAAAGTTGTAAGAAAATAATCTGTAGGAAATTGAATTTAGTTTTTAAACTGCTAGACATTATCTAGAGAAAAAAATATTTGATTGGTCAAAAGTTTGGATTTTAATGCAGTACTACAAAAATTTTAGGGCAAAAATAAAAAGTAGTTTTATGTCTAACCACCTTAATCAAAATCGAATGATAATATTGTTTAATATAACTATAGATATAAAAAGTAGACTCATGTGCGGATGTGATGAATATTTTTGAGAATTTTTATTCTAAATAAATAATTAATTATGAATTTTCTACTGTACTATTTTCAGAATTAAAAAAATCCCATGTCTGACCACCTTAACTAGTTCAAAAATATTCAATTTTTTTTTATACTTGTCAAAGCATAAAATGTGACGCATCTTTTGAATTTGACAAATCTTATATGGTTTGAAAGTTATAGATATTTTTCAATTAGTATGTCAATCAACACTTTATAGCTAACTCCACTAGAAAATAAGTAATAATTACTTACTTAACTCATAATTTGATAGACATTATATTGGTGAAAAGTTGAGAACAATCTCAAGAAACCCTTTTCATTTCATCAAATTTGGATGAAAAAAAGTCGTCAGCTACATTGTTGAAGTCAAAAATACACAAAAACACATTTGTGGGATGTTTTTGGCATTGACCATGGAGTTTTGGCATCCAAAGAAAGACCAAGCCTAATCGGGTACCCATTCCCAAATTTGGCTATCTGTTCCCAAATCGAATACCCATTTTTTTTTAAATTTTAATTTTTTTAAATTTTTCTTTTTTAAAATTATTTTATAATAGTATGACCCCTTTTAGGATACGTAATATGTTTTTTAAAGGCATTAGATCCCTTAACCATACATATAATGGCTCCAAAGGATCAAAATGGGTCATAGGGTACCTTTTGACACTCTTTAATCCATTCAATCACAATATGTGTGCTTATGGTTCCTAGGACCCCTAACCACATAAATGATGTTATCTAATGACTTAAAATGGCCTTAGAATCTCCTATGACCCTTTTTGACCCATTCAATGACATCAAGTGTGCTTAGGGATCATAAGATACTCTATTACCCCTTTCAACTCATTCATACACATAATATATATTCCTAGGACCCCTAGGAATGTATTTAATTATTTAATGAGTTAGAAGGGGTCATAGGGAACTTTATAAACCCATTCCACCATTCAAACACATAATGTATGTCCCTAGGGGTCCTAGGACCCATAGGAACATATGTCCTCCTACCATTTGGACCCATATAAATGACTATAATATGTCCCTAGGAGTCATAGGACACCTAGAGACATATGTTGTCATGAAATGTGTCAAAAGGGGTCATAGGTTATCCTATGATCCCTTTTGACCCATATAAATAATTGTAATATATCCTTAGGGGTCTTAGGACCCCTAGAGACATATGTTATAATGAAATATGTTGAAATAGATCATAGGTTCTCATGTGACCCCTTTCGACTCATATAAACGATTAGAATATGTCCCTAGGGGTCCTAGGACCCCTAGAGACATGTTGTAATGAAATGTGTTGATAACCTATGACCTCTTTCGTTCCATATAAACATTTATAATATGTCCCTAAGGGTCTTGGGACCCTTAGAGACATATGTTGTATTGAATTGTGTCAAAAGGGTTCATAAGTTATCTTATGACCCCTTTCAATCCATATAAACGATTATAATATGTACCTAGGGCTGAGAAATATGTTATAATGAAATGTGTCGAAAGGGGTCATAGGTTATCTTATGACCCCTTTCGACCTATATAAATGATTATAATATGTTCCTAGGGGTCCTAGGATTCCTAGAGACATATGTTGTCATGGGATGTGTCAAAGGGGGTCATAGGATAACCCCTTTCGACCCATATAAATGATTACAATATGTTTCTAGGGTCCTGGGACCCCTAGAGACATATGTTGTAATGAAATGTGTCGAAAGGGATCATAAATTTTCCTATGACCCCTTTCAACCCATATAAACGATTATAGTATGTCCCTAGGGGTCCTAGGACCACTAGAAAAATATGTTGTAATGAAATTGTCGAAAGGGGTCATAAGTTATCCCATGACCCCTTTCAATCCATATAAATGATTACAATATATTCCTATGAGTCCTAGGACCCCTTGGGACATATGTTGTAATGAAACATGTCAAAACAGGTCATAAAGTTATCCTATGACTCCTTTTGATCCATATAAATGATTATAATATGTCCCTAGGGGTCCTAGGCCCCTAGTGACATATGTTGTAATGAAATGTGTTGATCTTATGACCCCTTTTGACCCATATAAATAATTATAATATATCTCTAGGGGTCCTAGGACCCCTAGAGACATATGTTGTAATGAAATGTGCCGAAAGGAGTCATAGGACATCCTATGGCCCATTTCGACTCATATAGATGATTATAGTATGTCCCTAGGGGTCCTATGACCCCTAGCCACATATATTGTAATGAAATGTGTCAAAAGAGGTCATACATTATTTTATGACCCCTTTCAACCCATATAAATGATTATAATATGTCCCTAGGGGTGGGACCCCTAGAGACATATGTTGTAATGAAATGTGTCCAAAGGGGTTATAGGTTATTCTATGACACCTTTCAACCCATATAAATAATTATAATATTTTCTTGGGTGTCCTAGGACCCCTAGAAACATATGTTGTAATAATATGTGTTGAAAGAGATCATATGACATCCTATGGCCCATTTTGACGCATATAAATGATTATAATATGTCCCTAGGGGTCCTACGACCCCTAGAGACATATATTATAATGAAATGTGTCAAAAAAGATCATAAGTTATCCTATGACCCCTTTCAGCCCATATAAATGATTATAAAATGCCCTTAGGGGTCTTGGGACCCCTAGAGACATATGTTGTAATGAAATGTGTTGAAAGGGGTCATTGATTATTCCATGACCCTTTTTGACCCATATAAATGATTCTAATATGTCTTTAGGGATCTTGGGATCCCTAGCAACATATATTATCATGAGATGTGTCGAAATGGGTAATAGGTTATCCTATGACACCTTTCGATCTATATAAATAATTATAATATGTTCCTAGGGTCTTGGGACCCTTAGAGACATACATTGTCATGAAATATGTCAAAAGGGGTCATAGGTTATCCAATGACCCCTTTTGACCTATATAAATTATTATAGTATGTCCTTAAGGATCCTAGGACCCCTAGAGACATATGTTGTAATGAAATGTGTCAAAAGGGGTCATAGTTTTTTTGGTTATGCTTTTCGACCCATATAAATTGTTATAATATGTCCCTAGGGGTTTTGGGATCCTTAGAAACATATGTTGTAATAAAATGTGTCAAAAGGGGTCATAGGTTATCTCATGACCCCTTTTAACCCATATAAACAATTCTAATATGTCCCTAGGGGTCTTGGGACTCCTAGAGACATATGTTGTCATGAAATGTGTTGTAAGGGGCCATACATTATCCTATGACCCCTTTTGACCCATATAAACGATTATAATATGTCTATAGGGGTCCTAGGACTATTAGAGATATATGTGATAATGAAATGTGTCGAAAGAGGTCATAAGTTATCCTATGACCCCTTTCAACCCATATAAAAAATTATAATATGTCGCTAGCAGTCCTAGGACTCCTAGAGACATATGTTGTAATTAAATGTGTCAAAAGGGGTCATAGGACATCTTATGGCCCATTTTGACCCATATAAATGATTATAATATGTCCCTAGGGGTCCTATGACCTATGGAGACATATGTTGTAATGATATGTGTCGAAAGGGGTTATAAGATACCCTATGACCCCTCTCAACCTATATAAATGATTATAATATGTCCTTAGGGGTCTTTGGACCCTTAGAGACATATGTTGTAATGAAATGTGTCAAAAGGGGTCATAGGTTATCCTATGACCCCTTTCGACCCATATAAACAATTCTAATATGTTCCTATGTGTCCTAGGACCCATAGAGACATATGTTGTCATGAATTGTGTTGAAAGGGGTCATAGGTTATCCTACAACCCATTTCGACTCATATAAATGATTATAATAAGTCCCTTTGGGTCCTGGGACCCCTAGGGACATATGTTGTCATGAAATGTGTCGACCCCTTTCAACCCATATAAACAATTCTAATATGTCTCTAGAGGTCTTGGGACCACTAAAGACATATGTTGTCATGAAATATGTCAAAAGGGGTCATAGGTTATACTATGACCTCTTTCAAACCAAAGAAATTAGTATAATGTCCCTAGGAGTCCTAAGACCCCTAGTGACATATGTTGTAAAAAAATATGTTGAAAGGGGTCATAGGTTATCCTATGATCCCTTTTGACCCATATAAAAGATTCTAATATGTCCCTAGAGAAATATTGTAATGAAATGTGTCAAAAGGGATCATAATTTATCCTATGACACCTTTTGACCCATATAAATAATTATGATATGTCCCTAGGGGTCCTAGGACCCCTAAAGACTTATATTGTAATGAAATGTGTCAAAAGGGGTCATATGTTATCTTATGACCCCTTTTAACCCATATCAATGATTATAATATTTTTCTGGGGGTCTTCGAACCCTTAGAAACATTTGTTGTAATGAAATGTGTAGAAAGGGGTCATAGGTTATCCTATGACCCCTTTGAACCCATATAAATAATTTTAATATGTTTTTAGGAGTCCTGGCACCCCTAGAGACATATGGTGTCATGAAATGTGTCGAAAGGGGTCATAGGTTATCTTCTGACCCATTTTGACTCATATAAATGATTATAATAAGCTCCTAAGAGTCTTAGGACCCCTAGCGACATATGCTGTCATGAAAAATGTGGAAAGGGGTCATAAGGCCATCTTATGTTTCCTTTCAACCCTTATAAACGATTATAATATTCCCCTAGGTGTCCTAAGACCCCTATAGACATATGTTGTAATGAAATGTGTCGAAAGGGGCCATAGGTTATACTATGACCCCTTTCAAACCATAAAAATGATTATAATATATCCCTAGGGGTCTTATGACCCTTAGAGACATATGTTGTAATGAAATATGTTGAAATGGGTCATAGGTTATCATATGACCCTTTTTGACTTATATAAATGATTCTAATATGTCCCTAGGTGTCTTGGGACCCCTAGAGGCATATGTTGTTATGAAATGTGTCAAAAGTGGTTGTAGGTTATCCTATGACCCCTTTCTACCCATATAAAGGATTCTAATATACCCCTAGGGTTCTTGGGACCCCTAGAGACATATATTTTCATTAGATGTGTTGAAAGGGGTCATAGGTTATCCTATGAACCCTTTCAACCCATATCAATTTTATAATATGTTCCTAGGGTCCTAGGAGTCCTAGAGACATAAGTTGTAATGAAATGTGTCGATAGGGGTCATAGGTTTTCCTATCACCCTTGTCGACTCATATAAATGATTATAATATGTCCCTAGAGGTCTTGTTCCCCATAAAACATATGTTATAATGTAATGTGTTGAAAGAGATTATAGGTTATCACATGACCCCTCTTGACCCATATAAATGATTATAATATGCTTCTAGGAGTGTTGCGACACCTAGGGACATCTATTGTCATGGAATATGTTGAAAGGGGTTGTAAGGTTATCCTATGACCCTTTTCAACCTATATAATCAATTCTAATATGTCCCTAGGCGTCCTGGGACACCTAGAGACATATTTTGTCATTAAATGTGTTGAAAGATGTCATAGGTTATCCTATGACTCCTTTCAACCCATATAAATGATTATAATATGTCCCTAGGGCACTTGAGACCCCTAGCACATATGTTGTCACAAAACATGTCGAAAGGGGTCATAAGGTTATCCTATAACTCCTTTCGACCCATATAAACAATTATAATATGTCCCTAGGGGTCCTAGGACCCCTAGAGACATATGTTGTAATGAAATGTGTCGAAAGGGGTCATAAGTTATCCTATGACCCCTTTTGATCATATAAACAATTATAATATGTTCTTAGGGGTTCTAGGATCCCTAGAGACATATGTTGTAATGAAATGTGTCAAAAGGGGTCATAAGACATCCTATGGCCCATTTTGACCCATATAAATGATTATAATATGTCTCTAGGGGTCCTACGATGCTTAGAGACATGTTTTAATGAAATATGTCGAAAGGGGTCATAGGTTTTTGACCCATATAAACAATTCTTATATGTCCCTAGGGTTCCTGAGATGCCTAGAGACATTTTTTATCACGAAATTTGTCAAAAGGGGTCATATGTTATCCTATGACCCCTTTCAACCCATATAAATGATTATAATATGTTCCTAGGGGTCCTGGGACCCCTAGTGACATATGTTGTCATCAAATGTGTTGAAAAGGGTCATAAGTTATCCTATGACCCCTTTTGACACATATAAATGATTATAATATGTCCCTAGGGGTCTTGGGACCACTAGAGATATATGTTGTAATGAAATGTGTCGAAAGGGGTCATAGGTTATCTTATGACCCCTTTTGACCCATATAAATGATTATAATATGTTGCTAAGGGTCCTAGGACCCTTAGAGAAATTTTGACCCATATAAATGATTATAATATGTTCCTAGGTTCCTAAGACCCCTAGAGACATATGTTGTCATGAATTGTGTTGAAAGGGGTCATAGGTTATCTTATGACCCTTTTGACCCATATAAATGATTATAATATGTCCCTAGGGGTCCTAGGAGCCCTAGAGACATATGTTGTAATGAAACATGTTGAATGGGGTCACAAGTTATCTTGCAACCCCTTTTGACCCATATAAATGATTATAATATGTCCCTAGGGGTCTTAGGACCCCTAAAGACATATGTTGTAATGAAATGTGTTGAAAGGGGTGATGGGTTATATAATGACCCTTTTCAAATGATAGAAATGATTGTAATATGTCCCTATGGTTCCTATGACCCCTACAGACATATTTTGTGATTAAATATGTCAAAAGAGGTCATAAGTTATCCTATATCCCCTTTTGACCCATATAAATGATTATAATATGTCTCTAGGGGTCCTACGACCCCTAGAGACATGTTGTAATGAAATGTGTTGAAAGTGGTCATATGTTATCTTATGACCCCTTTTGACCCATATAAATGATTATAATATGTCCCTAGGGGTCCTAGGACCCCTATAGATGTATGTTGTCATTTAATGGGTTAAAATAACCTATGATCCCTTTCAACCCATTTAAACACATGATTTATGTCCCTAGGGTTTCTAGGACCCCTAAGAACATATATTGTCATATAATGTATTAAAAGGGGTCATGGGTACTCTATGCCCCCTTTCAACTCATTTGAACACATGATATATTTTCCTAGGGGTTATAGGACCCCTATCAACATATGGTATCATTTAATGGGTCTTTAAACACATGATGTATGTTCCTAGGGCACCTAGGACCCCTAGGGACATACATGATGTATTATAATGGGTAAAAATGGGTCATAGGGTAGGCCATGACACATTTTGACCTATTACATGACAAAATATGTTCATAGGGTTTGTAGGACCCCTAAGGACATACATGTTGTGTTCCAATGGGTTGAATTGGGTTAAATGATATCCTATGACCCATTTCAACCCCTTTCATGACAAAATATGTTCTTGTGGGTCCTAAGACCTCTAGGGACAAACATGTTATGTTGAAATGGGTTGAAAGGGGTCATCAGATGACCTATGACCCATTTTAATTAGATACATAACAACTTATGTCTCTAGGGATCCTAGGGCCCCTAGGGACATATATGTTGTGTTCCAATGGATAGAAGTGGGTAATAGGGTATCCTATGACCCCTAGGGACATACCTCTTATATTCCAATGGGTAGAAAGGGGTCATAGGGTATTCTATGACTACTTTTGACACATTACACGAGAACATATGTTGGTAGGGGTCCTAGGACCCTTATCATCATGTGTGTTGTGCTCCAATGGCTCAAATTTTGACCCATTACATGATAACATATATTCCTAGGGGGTCAAAAGGTGTCATCAGATACCCTATGACCCCTTTCGACCCATTACATAACAACATATGTTTCTTGGGGTTCTATGACCCCTAGGAACATATGTTGTCATGTAATGGCTTGAAAGGGTCATAGTATACTCTAGGAACCCCTTCGACCTATTGGAACACAACATATATGCCTATAAGGGTCCTAGGACCCCTAAGAACATATGTTATCATGTATTAAGTTGAAAAGGGTCATGACATACTCCATAACTCCTTTCTACCCATTAAAACATAAGATATATGTCCCTAGGAATCCTTTGACCCTTAGGAAGATATGTTGTCATATAATGGGTCAAAATGGGTCATAGGGTATCCCATGACCCATTCAGACTCATTGGAACACATGTATATCCCTAGTGAGACCCGTAGGAACATATATCATCATATAGTTTATTAACTTAGGTTACTAATATATATAATATATAATAATAATATATATGATATATAATTAGGGTATCCCATGACCCATTTGGACTCATTGGAAGACATGTATGTCCCTAGGGGGACCCCTAGGAACATACATTATCATATAGTTTATTAACCTAGGTTAGTAATATATATAATATATAATAATAATATATATGATATATAATTATTTAATACTATATAATAAATTTTAGCAAATATATATAATAATTGGTCCCCCCCAATTATGCTATAACTATATTATACTAGGACTTGATACAACTTTAAAATTGGCCCCCCCCCCTTTGAGTTTGGTAAATAAAAACCAATATTTATCTTTAAAATCGGTCCCCACTCCCTTTACATTTGAATTTTGTGCCATAATTTGGGAACATAAATCGAATACCCATTTCCAAATCGCATACCCATTCTCAAATCGGATACCCATTCTCAATTAAGATACCTGATTAGGCAAGGTATTACATTTTTGGTTTGGTACCAGGATGGGTGGGAAAAAAGTCAAAGCGCATTTTGAAACACTTTTAGGTATTTCAAAACTAGGTATTTTAAAACCATGATCCTGCACATACCCATATTAGAAACTAAATAGGACTAGATGATAAGGAACTAAGCTATAAGCAATAAAAAATATAAGGATTTCAAATCCAGCTTTTGAATTTTGAAAATCAATGTCAAGGTCCTTTAATGTGTTCAACTTTTTTGCGAATGAAGGTAGTGATTTAACTTCCACATTCTTTCCATAATGGTGAAGGGTGTCCACTAGCATAAAATATAGTGGTAGCGATTATGGATACATGAGTGAAAAGCAATAATCACCAACTCAATCAAACTTACATGCTAATTAAACTTAATCAAATAAATTCATTGATTAGAACTTTCTTGACCTATAACAACATTATTGGTAAAGTAAAAGATCAAATAACATGCAACATGTGGAAACACATCCATGCAATAGTAACCCCATATTTATCTTATGGAAACTCATTTAGGGTGAAAACAATGCATTGATAATGATGCTCACAAATAGTTGTACTCTTCTAGAATATGCCTAGTTAAGGGTTACAAAAGAATTTTAAATGCTACATGCTTAAGGGATTTCCACCTAGACCTATTAAATTCTTTACCTTGTTAGGAGTAACATTATTAGAGGATTTTGAACACTCTTTTATGAATGTCACCTGGTTAGAGGATTTTACAAAAGACCAGTTAGGGTTGCCCAATTAAGGATTGTATTGTCACAATTGTTAGAGAGTAAGAAATAACAAATGATTTGTAGTTTGCATTATCACTACCTAATAAGATCTAATAAGGTTCCTCAATACATCAATACATCATTATTGACCCTATAGCTTCCTCTATGATTGCAACTTCTTTCTTTCCTTCATTCTGCCTCCCAATAGTACTTTACCACAATATCATGATTCTCTACAATTTGGGATACCAAACTTCTTTCAAATCTTCTTCCTTAAATTTAAACTCTTTGATAAAAAAACCTAAACTTAAATCCAACAACCATGATAGAATCTTAACAAATCTAATCATTAAGTCTACCTCACATTTCATATTTTTCATAATTCATATTTACCTTGTAGAAACTTCTCAATGAATCCTTCCTTAAATGTATTATCTTGATCTTTGTGTTATCACCTCTTGCCTTAAATCATGCCTCATTCATCCAATTGTCTAGTGTAATTCACACATTTCAATAATAATTCAAACTTTACAATCATACCTCTCATCTTCACTTCTCATTCCTCATTCATTGATAAGACTTTCCTATGTTCCAATATGCATTCTTGTTTACCTATTATCTTTCCTCTATTCCAATAAGACAATGTCTTCCTATCTACTTTTCAATTTTCCAATAAAAACACAATTCATAAATAAGATTCTGCATCTTACCTATTTATAGTTGGATTATGATGTATTTGTTCATCAATTTTTTGTATGTTACCAAATGTTTGAGTCATTTTATTTCTTTTTCTATATAATATGAAGTGTAAAGTGTTTGCAGTATTACTTAATGTAATTTTCATCACTAGTCTATATGACACCAAGGGTTCGAGTTTGACAATTCATCCATTAATAATAACATTCCAATTTTAGAAGCAACATTATTAGCATTTCTCTAATATCATCATAGAACAAGAACTACGTCATGAAATAATAAACTGTATTCAACATACATTATGGTTTCAATTATTTTATTTATTTATATTCATGAAATATAATCAATATATAATAATGTGTCAATGCAATACACGCACAAACATAAACATACGTACATGTACATGTTCACATATGTACATAACACATTGTTAAAAAATGATTAGATTTATTTTAGATTAGAACTGCGTGTCCTTTTAGTTATTTTGACTCTTGAATGGTGTACTTATATCTACAAATTATCTTCTTACATATTGCAATCAAATACATATATCTCTATATTTATCAAGTGTGATACAAAAAATAGTATTAAGAAATACTAATTATTTCACATACAATTCTAAGTAAGTATCAAAACCATGGGAAGGATCTGCACTTGTGATATTGTGACTTCCTTTTGGTCTAATCAGGATTTGGTATATGTATGGATGTTGAGGGACATGATTATGAATAGTCATGTCTACATGTAATAGGAGGCATGATTGTTCATAGTCAGGTCTTTCAAACAAAAATCTAAATTACTGATTAGTTTAACAATATTATGAATCAAGTATTTGTAATGTAATCGATCATTTGCAAATTAACCAACAAAAGACAAATATAAATCAACCCCCTTTGAGCCATTTCATCGTGACATGTGTTCTGAGGGGTCCAAGGAGCCCTATGGACATATTGTGATTGATGATATGGGTTGAAGGGGTTCATCCACTAACCTACGACCCCCTTTGAGCCATTTCATTGTGACATGTGTCCCTAGGGGTCCTAGGAACCTAGGAACCCTATGGACATATTGTAATTGACCATATGGGTCGAAGGAGGTTGTAGGCTAACCTACGACCCCCTTTGATCCATTTCATCATGACGTGTCCCTAGAGATCCTAGGACCCCTATAAAAATATTATAATCAATCATATGGGTCGAAGGGGGATGTGGGCTAACCTACAACCCCCTTTGACCCATTTCACTTTGACATGTGTCCCTAGGGGTCCTACGACCCCTATGGACATATTGTAATTGATCATATGGGTAAAAGGAAGTCGTAGGATAACCTATGACCCCCTTTGACCCATTTCATTGTGACATGTGTCCTTAGGGGTCCTATATAGTAATTGATCATATGGGTCAAATGGGGTCACAGGTTAACCTATGACCCCCTTTGACCCATTTCATCACTATATGTGTAGGACCCCTAGGGACATATCATAATCGATCATATGGGTCAAATAGGGTCATAATCTAACCTATGATCCCCTTCAACCCATTTCATCATGAGATGTGTCCCTAGGGGTCCTAGGATCCCTATGTACATATTGTAATCGATCATATGGATTGAATGGGGTTATAGGTTGACTCATTTCATCACGACATATGTCCCTTGGGGTCCTAGGACCCCTATGGACATATTGTAATTGATCATATAGGTCAAAGGGGGTCATAGCTCCTTTGACCCATTTCATCGGGACATGTGTCCCTAGGGGTCCCCCTAGGGACTTATTGTAATTGATCATATGGGTCGAATGGGGTTGTAGGCTAACCTATGACCTCCTTCAACCCATTTAATCATGACATGTGTCCCTAGGGGCCCTAGGACCCATAGGGACATATTGTAATCGATGAAATGGGTTGAATGGGGTTGCAGGCTAACCTTTGCCCCCTTTGAACCATTTCATTGTGACATGTGCCCCTAAGAATCCTAGGAGCCCTATGGACATATCATAATCAATCATATGGGTAGAATGGGGTCGTAGGCTAACCTATGACTCCTTTCAACCCATTTTGTTGTGACATCTGTCCCTAGGACCTCTAGAGACATATCATAATTGATCATATGGGTCAAATGGGGTTGTAAGATAACATATGACCCCTTTGAGTGATTTCATTGTGGCATATGTCCCTAGGGGTCCTAGGATTGCTATGGACATATGGTAATCATTGATATGGGTTGAAGGGGATCATAGGCTAACCTATGACCCCCTTCAACCCATTTCATTGTGACATGTGTCCCTAGGGGTCCTAGGACCCATATGGAAATATTATTATCGATCATATGGGTCTAATGGGGTCATAGGCTAACCTACAACCCCCTTCGAGCCATTTCATCACAACATGTGTCTGTAAGGGTTCTAGGACCCCCAGGGACATATCATAATTGATCATATGTGTTGAATGGGGTCACAGGCTAACCTACAGCCTCCTTCGACCAATTTCATCACCATATGTATACCTAGGGTTCCTAGGACCCCTAGGGACATATTTTTATCAATTGTAAGGGTTGAAGTTATGATCCTCTTTGACCCATTTCATCATGACATGTTTCCCTAGGGGTTCTAGGACCCCTATGGAAAAATTATAATCGATCATATGGGTCGAATGGGATCGTAGGCTAACCTATGACCCCCTCGACCCATTTCATCATGACATGTATCCCTAGGGGTCCTAGGAACCCTACAAACATATCATAATCAATCATATGGAGTAATACCCCCTTCTACCCATTTCATCATGACATATGTCCATAGGGGCCCTCGGACCCTGAGGGACATATCATAATTGATCATATGGGTCAAGTGGGGTTGAAAGCTAACCTATGACCCCCTTTGACCCATTTCATCAACAGATGTGTTCCTAGGGACATATCATAATAAATCTTAAGGGTTGAAGGGGGTGTAAGTCCTCTAAACTTTGTTGGATGCCTGGCGACTGCATTCAATAGGAAACCCCTGGGGAAACCTTTTACTATCCAAATAGTAATCATAAATCATGTAATTTTTGCATACCCATTCCAGTTTCTATTTCTCGCTCGACTCCAATGCCTATCCAGCATACCATGAATTCATAGAGCAATTAGAGGAGGCATAGGATGTCTCCACTTTAAAATTTACATAAGACGCCACAAATTGGGATTTGCTCTGGTCAATCTTGAATGAATTGCCTCTGGTTGCCCACTCGTCACCATTCCAGAGGATTGAATATATTCTTATCACTTGATTCTTTAGGTATGCAAGACCTAAATCCTCATTATTCTTGGACACTCTCACTAGTGTTCCATCCAAAAAATACCTACAAAATACCAGAAATACACATTATTAGTTAGCTATGAAGCTTATGTCAAAAGTAGAGGACTAGGCCAAATGGAGCATTCACTGGTTAATCTGAAGTTGCATGGACATTAGTATCAACTTACATTATTTTCTTGGGATTCCAAAGGAGGTTATAAGTGTGGAAGTTTGTGGTGGGGTTAAACCAAAGGTAGAATTGTTGCTCATTATTGCCATTTCCCTGAGAGAACACATTGGTGTGTATTATGTACAGATCTCCAGACAGATTCCCTAGGAACTCAAAGTCTATTTCATCATGTGTAGACCCTTGTGAAGAGAGGTATGACATAAAATGAACATTTTATTATACTACACTCCCTACAGTAGTAGTACCCATTACTAATTTGAGTTGAAGGGAGAGACTTACATAGTATGTTGTAATAGTGCTAAAAGAGTTACTAGGAACAAGCTTGATTTGCATATCAATTTTTTTGAACAGATATTCATTCTTGGATTGGAATCCTGAACTTGTTTTCACACAATAGAGTCAGGGGGGAGATTAGGATCGGTTCTACATACTGTAAAGAACATGCGCCCACACACACACACACACAAAATGAGATAAAAACATACTTGATGATTGATTGAGAGTAAGTTGCAAGTGTTGGCCATTGTCTAGTATCTTAGCTTGATCATTTCCCCATGTGTATTTGAGGTCGTTGTAAAAATTAGTAGAAACAAGGTCAGAGAATGCGAGTGCAAGGATTAAAAGGAGGACATCTGACATATAGAATGAGATGGTCCATTTAGAAGTGAAGATAAAAGGATGATGAATGTTTGAATATATTGATAGAGGCAAGGATGTTGTGGATAACAGGGGGATATGGATGGGATTTATATAAGCAATTTCAAGAAAGGAAGGGAAAGTAGGAGGATATTTCACGTAGAGATATTAAAATGGATGAGTTGGAAGGAGCTTTGTATTTATGAGAGAGGAAAGATTTTGGGTTTTGTTGCAGGATGCAGAGTTCTAGCTAGCTTAGCTATGGGCATTATTATGAGACAATTTTTTGGACTTGGAGGTTATCTCAAATGCTAATCGTTTTATTGTAGCATATAGGCTTTTTGACCTTTTTCAAGACAATAATCAGCAAGTGGGGAAGGATTGTCTTCTCAGGTGGGTGCAGTTAATAGAATATTATTTAATTGTAGGGAGACCTGACCATCCACTTGAACCCACTTTAGCCACTTTACACTAGTAGGTACACTTGAAAAAGAATAAATGCTTATCTTAAATTCCAATAAATCTTAAGAGCTTAAAAATATTATTTTCAATTTTCAATTCTAATTTTTTTTTTTTTTAAATAATATATTTAGTCAATAGAATTCTTTTGTGAGGTTAGTCGTGTATGAATCTAGACAAAACTTATCTCATGCTTTAAAATTGTGTCTCACACTTTAAAACTGCCAAACATCTTGTATTCAATTATGATGCTAGGAACAAGCCATCCATTTAGAAACCATTTTCAAGGTGCACATTTAGTTTTTTCCACTACCTTGCCTGTGATGATAACATGTAACATGCATTGCACTACTACTGAGTTTACCCAACCTAAAAAAATTTATCTATTCGTTGGTTAGTTTTGTAGCTCACTTCTATAGTAGGGGTATAAGCTATAAATAGTTTTCCCCCTTTATCTCCATCTGTCCATAAAAGATCATCATCATTGGTCAACCACTTCTATAATATCTAACAACTATTAATCCATGCTTTTCTCGGGAGGCCAAGCCATCTCTAGAGAAGTGATGGTCTATGTTATTGAGAACTCCAAGTACTATCTTTTCCTTCTACACCTATAATTTTTACATGCAATCAAATAACAGATCTTATAAACAAAAGTTATTATTTTATAAGGGATAGTACAATAATACTAAGTGTATTTGATCTTTCAAATTTTGAAATGAGAACCAAAAACAAAATATAAAAGATTGTGATTCTCAACAACATGAGGATTAAAAAATTTGATATCTCCAATCTTCACCTTACAAATCAATAGTTTGGAGTTTTATTTGGATTTTTTAAAATTAAATTTTTAATTATTGTACAAAAAATTGATCCACAAATGTCAGCAAATGAACACAAATAGTGTTACTAGATATACACCAATTACTTTCTAGATGTGGCACTTCAATGATTGACCACATATCCAAACAAATATCCTTAAAATTTTGGCATTATAGAAAATGGACCTTGTTGGAGCATTCACCCTTGACCGTGGCCATGAAATTGTATGGTACTATGCAAATAATTGATCAGAATATTCTTTGTTGCTTATCTTCCACACTTGCCTACTCTTCCTTTCCCTTCGATCACATTTCCATCTTACTCCACATTATTCACTTCTTCTTCTCCTCACTACTTGACCTTTCTTAAACATCATAATCTTTGACAAGTTTTCTTGAATACCCTTTTAGATAACAATTAAACATCCAAATAGTCAGCCTCAATTAGTTAAATAATAATTGGGTGTATTCTACTAACACCCAATCAATACTGTGATTAATCACTCGATCAAAATTTGAAGTCTTTTGATGCCCGACCACTTAGTTAATATTGAAAGTTAAATATCCTTCATTAGTGCTCGGTCAACATTGAATACCCTTCATTACCCAACTGCTTTATTGATAATGAATGTGCTTGATTAATACAAGTTTTTCATTTCCCAATTTCTTGGTTTATACTGGCATTTTTGTAACATAAATGGCAACATACAATTTGAAGAATTATTTCCAAAACTTTGCACCTATCAACTATTACACACTCTTCACAATTTTCCTTGTCTATCTATGTTCTCTTGGTCACACAATTGTAAGAACAATGATGTTTTTGGCTTTTAGTCTAGGTAACAATCTTCTTCTCTCCTTTTTCCATACAAAAACTAAAAAATGAGTTACGAGTGATCTTTAAATCACACCCTCTAATTGTGGATGCAAATGCTAAAACTTATTCCGCTCAAACTATAATTTTAAATTTGAAGTGCACAGTGAGAATAGTCACAATACACTTGTGACGACCTATTTGTAAGCCAAGTTATGTTGGAAATTTTACACCATATCTTTGAAATAGTACCCTAGGTCAATGATTTTCTTTGATTAGAAATTTAAAAACATAATTTATAATTAAAACTATAGCTTTGTAATAACAAGTCATGGTGTATCTATTTGTTTTAGAAATAATTTATAATTAAGGCCAATTATTTGAAAATATACCTTATCATTATAAAATTGTTGGTTGTGAATTGTTTGAAACAAAATGTGCATTCTATATCATTTATTGTTATGAATTTGTTTGTTGGAAATGTTCGTACGATGCTATCTTTCAATTTAGGAAAATTTAATGAGAATGATATTTTGTTGTTGTAATATTTTTTAGTATAATTTTCTTATCCATTAGAAAATCCTTGTTTATAGAATAGAAAAATAACTTGCAAGATATAGAAATGAATTCGAAGTTCATGTTATATTATTTATAAAATTTTGGAAATGATACATTTATTCTTGATTTCATTCTATAAATATGAATTCTGACAAAAAATAATGGGTTATTCTATTTATAAAAAATATGTGAATGCTTTTAGTCTATATAACTTTTGGAAATAATATAGTTATTTTACTCCATTTATAGGCTTTACAAATTCTAGAAATGATTTATGTATTTCTCTATTAGTTATATAGAATCTAAAAACAAATTATTATTTTAATCTCTATTCTAGCTTGTATTTCAGCTCCAATAAATTGGAACTTCTATGTGTTGGTAAATAGATTGTACTTTTTTATTCCGACTCTTAAATACCCAAACTATGAACAACATTTGATTACAAATAGTTGAAAAGATACTTTTGAAAAGACTAACTTTTCTCTGAATTAATAGGTACAACTCCTTTGTGGATTTGCAATGAATTATGTTTTGCTCCTAAAACTTATATGGGGGTGTGTTCTTGACCCTGAGAACAAGAGAGGTAAAACTGAGCTAGGCCTAAATAGGATCTAACTCAAGCAAAAAGTGATTTCTAAAGAATTGATTAAGTTCATGAACCCACACATCTTATGAACTCACAAAGCTTAATGACTTAAAATGGCATAACAACTAATACTAAACTAATTCAGCTAGAATCTAAGCTACCGAGAGGGGAAAGATTAACTAAAGGGAAAAATATCTAAGAGATTTCTCTTTGAACATGCAATGATACTACTTATCACATTCATTCAATACTTCAAAATAAGGGAATGAAACTCTGTTCATTCCTTGCTTAAATTTAGATAAAAGAGAAAACATGTAATTAACAACTAATAGAAATAGAATAGAAAATAATTGATACAAAATACCATTCCATTGGCTTTGCAACATCAAGTACTTCACACCAAAAATTAGCTGACCTTTTATTAATCTTTCAATTTCATACATATAGGATTCTAAGATGACCGTTACAAATAGAAGTTCAATCAGTTCATCTCCTCAAAAGAATGGCAAATGGAAAGAAACCAATTTTTCATATTACAATGATTACATAAGAAAGTGAAAAGGCAGTGGAATATGAATCACTTCACCTTCTTTCCCTTTTTTTCTTTTGTTCTATAGGCCTTAGCAACAACAATGATTGGGATTGGCTCTTCATGCCTAGGCACATGTATGTTGGTGTATCTCAAGAGCCACTTAGAATGCTCCTTGACCAAATCTTTCACAGCATTCAATCGATCTTGCAATTCCTCCGTGGCCACATGTATGCATCCGCTGAGTCTTTGGAGTTTCCCAACTTTGTTTAGATTATTGGAGGATACATCCATCAGACTATCTATGAATTACTAGAAATTCTCTTTCATGATGGTTATTCCAATGAGTAACATGAGGAGAGGGAACTGGGGTAACAACACTATCCTTTGGCTCCTTCATCTTCTTCTTCTTAGCATTAGTTTGGGTTCCAATAACTAGGAAGGAGACATCATGACAAGTCTTAGCCATGGCGATGTTCTTGTCTAGAGGTTGGTCACCTCCCCTTGATGGTTGAGCTAGTCCTTGAGTAATGGCCAAGGTTACACCTGTTGTGCCACCTTAAGAGGAGGAAGGAGCTGCAGCTACTAGAGAAGCTTGAGCTGATGTGCTTTTACTTCTACTCCTTGCAGTAGTCCATTTGACCCAATTTCTAGTTCTTTTGATGATTTGGGCCATCATGATACTAATTCCTCCTCAACATCCTTCTAAGGCTTTGAATTGATAAGAGTGTCTCTTAATTTAGTTAGATATGTATTACTATACATATGTTACCCATCATCCTATAATCCTTCAACATTAAGATTAATATTATATGTTTTTGTTTGCTCCACTATGATTCTGACGATAGCACGATCTCAACTATCTAATTCATCTCTACAATCTACCTAATAATCCTCAATAGTGGTAATGTGTTTGATCACACTCGCAATTTGTAACACCTCCCTAGCATATCTATTCGGATCAAACATAGGTCTCGAGATCTCATACATCTCCAATTTGTACCTCATCTCAAACACTTTAAGCATATTCTTTGCATCAGATTGGGACTCGCAACTGAAAGCTCCTACTTTCATAGGGAACTCATATCCCTTCTTCTTCAAGCTCACACTTCGCACATTCACTTGGATTGCCTACCTCACGATCTCTATCAGCACAATCATGTCGCTCAGATACTTGGGAAGCTTCAAGGGGAATCCATCAAAAGTTGCAATGTGCAAATATGAGAAAGATGATAACTCGATAAAAAAACTTCTAAACTGGCTGATAGCCACCTTTTCTTTTGGGCTAAATCTCCTCTCTAGGCATCCCTAGAACTCTGTGCAAATTCTCATAGTGAATGCATCATTAACTTTGACATACTCCACATAACTATTTTGTAATTGCAAACATGGATAGAACTCATAACACTTCACATCATCGGGAAAATTTTCTATCCTTGGGAGGCCTGGCCATAACTATAAAGATGCTAACATGTAAATCATAAAGGAAGACACATAGAAGGTGTTGTAAAACTTCGCAACACTGGGAGCATTGGAAAGATTTTCACTTACCTCATGAGCCTAGTCAATAAATTGTTAATCTGAACAAATAAGTTGTACCAAAAAGAAATATTGTTCAATGAAATTTAGTGCTTCTACCTCACCTTTCAATTTGTGCAAGAGAACGAGAATGTCTACAATCTCAGGTTTGAGATTAGTGCCAAATAGAGTTTTGGGGACCTTACTCTTGGTGCTTTGTGGCTTTTGAAACTAGGACTACATAATTTCTTTCCTCTAGACCATCTTCTTAGTGGAGAACTTAGAAATTTCTCCTCCTACTGTCAAATCTAAATTCTCCTCCCGCTCTGGAACTTAGAGATAATTCACCACAATTTTCCTATTAATGGAGATCAATACTATATCATCTGGTAACAAGATCTGTCTGGTATCCAGATTGTAGTGATTTATCCATTCATAAATCAATTCTAGAGCTTAGATTGCCACCAGGAAACCAATTGCTTCCACTAGCCCACATCCTCAGAGCTTCTTAGTTATAGAATGATTCAGCTCTCATTTTAGCCTCTTTTGGAAATCTTGCATATCATAAAAAATAGAGTTAATTATCTATGAAATTCTACAATGTGGACTTGATTCCATTCAGCCAATCAAAACCTACAAACCTAGTTGCCATTCTATCCAAGAATGAATTGAAATTTCAAATCTAGAAGAAGAACAAGATATTGAATTCACAAATATAGGCTATTTGAAAAAGTTGTGCAATTTAACAGAATAATAGTTTAAGAAAAATTAGTAGTTTTAATAACTATTATGTTTTGATCTATATAGGAGTCTCAATTCATCCATTGATCTTCAAGATTCATGTCGCACAAATGAATTAAAGGATAAATCCATTGAAATAAATGTAGGAGCTCTAATAGATATTTCAGTGTCTTTTCAATGTTTCTATGGGCCCAATGGTAACTTTCCATTCTTTCATACTTACTCTCTCATTTCCCATTAAGTTTCAGAAAATTATGAACAGAGTACCTTGTAAGGAAATATCTGCCTAATCAAATTCTGCTTAGTATACCTTTCCTGCAATGGTTAGATTGTTTCGATTATCATCTTAAGATGTTATGTGTATAATTTCTGGGTCTAATCCATTTACAAAATTGATTTTCTTTTGAATGCGAAAAATTGTCCTCATGGGTTGAAAACCTGCTGAGGAGAAGACAATTTTCATTTCTCTACCCAGGCTTTCTTTTAAACTTTATCCTTTGAGTTATATTTCCTTTGGGTTTGGAGAAGTTTAAAAAGGCTGTGAAAGTTGAAAGGGACCCATTTCCTTATTTCTTTTCCTTTACAATTGTCTTTGGCAAAAAATGGACTTCATGGGTTGAAAACTCGTCGAGGAGAAGTCAGTCTTAAGTTTTCCACTTAAGATGATTCTGAGCATTGTGATGAATCCTAAATGTTTCCCAGGGTAGTATATCATAGTGAAAATATGAGTTTTACATAAGATATCTCATTATCTTCTTACATAGACCTGTAAGCATCATTTTTTGCTCTTCATAGGAAATCACCTTCATGGGTTGAAAACCCGCCAAGGAGAAGGCGATGCTCAATTTTTTGCAAGCTTCTTCTTTTCATTAAAAATATGATAAGCCATGAGAAAGATCAGCTTTGTGAATAATTTTTGCATGTTGCAAGAATCTCCATCAAATTAGGTACTAAGCTACTCATAAGGCTCACAACGTAAAGGAAAACCACTTGGCTGTGAAATGTGGGGAAAGGGAAAGATGAAAAATCCAATGAAGACTCTTTTCACCTAAGGGAACTTAAAACTAGACTCAGACATACCTAGGCTTAACTACAACACACAATTCTCCACTTTTGCAAAATGGTTATAGGGTGAAAAGTGAGGCAACAACTGACTCTAACTGGGACTTGGGTAGGCTATACGCAAGAAATGAACTCAAAATCTTTGGTTTTGCAAAAATAAAAGGTTGCAACAAAACAAAACTAAAGTGGGGAAAAACAAGGAAGCAAAGGCAAGAAAGGAAAACTAACTAGGAAAACATGGAAAGGAACTGAATCTAACTATAATACAATACAGGGGTTACCTATTCTTAGTTTGAAATTTGATAAAGCTTGAGATCCTGATCATTATAGGTTAGAGGTAGCACTTCACCATCTTGGTAAGCCAATTTGAAAGAATTATTCTCAAACACCAGATGAATTATGAATGGACCTTTCCACAAGGTATCAAACTTTTTATGCATACCCTTTGGAGCTCTTTGCTTATCCCATAGTAACAAATTGTCTCGTACCATGAGTTTTTGTGGTCTCACCCTCTTATTGAACATACTCTTCACTTGCATCTAGTGTTGTGTGATGTAATCCACGATTTCTTCTCTTTCCTCTTCAAGCTTGCTCAAGTAGAAAATCCTCTTTTCTAATCCATCTTTATAGATATCATCTTCAATTACTATTCTAAGTTTTTTCGTAACCAATTCCAAAGGTAATAGGAGATTAGCCTTAGTTCCATAGACTAATTCAAAAGGAGATATACCAATCGCCCTCTTAGGTGTTACCCTATCTACCCTCAGTGCCTCATGAATTTTCTTGTGCCAAGTTTTCTAATTATCAGACACCAATTTCTTAACAATATTCATCAAATTTTTGTTACTGGACCTAGCTTGACCATTTCCATGTGGGAAATAATTAGACGAATGATTGACTATCATTCCATGCTCAAAAAAAAAAATGGTAATCTCAATTGAAAAGAAATATGTTGTGTTGTCCATCACCAATTTGATGGGAATACCAAACCTAACTAGTATGTTTTCCTTAATGAATTCACATACTACTTTAGAAGTAGTTTTTTTAATTGCTTTGGCTTCCACCCACTTAGTGAAATAGTCAATTGTAGTTATCACATACTGGTGACTAGCACTTGATGTTGGGTTAATCAGACCAATGAAATCAAGACCCCATTGTTGAAAAGGCCCCTCAATAATGACAGGCCTTAGTGGCAGTGTGGTTATTTGAGGGCGCCCGATGAACATCTTACATTTTTTTGATCTTGCCACTTGAGAAAAAGCATCCTTGAACATTTCGAGCTAGTAATAACATTGTCTCAATATTTTGAAAGCTATGAGTGGGGATGAGAAGTGCCCTCCACAGGCTTCATCATGAAATGTTTTCAACAACTTTTCTTGTTGTTTTTTGTCTACAAACCTAAGGCAAGTGCCATCTATGGATTTTTTAAACAATTTTCCATCCCAAATTACATACTTAGTTGCTTTCAATTTAAAATCTCTCCTTTGTCTTATGGTTAGGCCCTCTGGACATTCTCCATAGGTCAATAAATAAGCAATATTCTCAAACCAAGAATCTTGCATGCCTACAACCAAAACTAATTGCTTTTCTCCCAATTCTTATGATTCTTCAATGATCTTGTTTTCTACAATCGCTTTGCATAAGGCATTAGCCCTTACTAGCTTGGTAGGCTTAATTTCTATATCATACTTTTGTGTCTTTGCTATCCATGTTCCTCTGGCATTATACCCTACGTCCTGTAGTGTTAACACACGTTTTACTACTACATCCAAGACATAGACCATGGAATAAGAATTCAAGATGTAAAATTGAAAAATTTTAAGTGCTTTGACTACTGCAAAAGCATGTTTCTCAATCTATGAGTTTTTCAATTCATGATTATTTCCACTTCAACTTGATTGTAACATGAGAACCTGTCAAGCACAGACATCATTTTAGCTCCAACCACTATTTGTAGTAAGTAATTCATATTGGGGATAGCAAAATTATCCTTCAGAGATGCCTAGTTCAAATTCTGAAAATCAATGCAGATCCTCATTTCTCTGTTCTTCTTTCTAACTAGTACTATATTAGCTACCTAGGTAAAATGATGGATGGGATAGATGATTTTTCCTTTAGCATCTTGTCTACTTCCCAAAATATAGCATCTGTTACCTTAGGATTTTAATTCCTTTGTTTCTGCTAGAAAGGGATTGCATCAGGTTTCAAGGGAATCTGATGTTTTATCTTCCCATCTCTATAGCTTTTCAAGTCTTCATAACTCTAGGCAAAAAATCCGAGTATTCAATGAAGAGTTTTTTTGCAGCTTCTTTCTCTTCAGGCGAACAATATTTTCCAATATTAATCATTTTGGGATCATGAATATCTCCAATATTCACCTCTTCAAACTCACTAGTTGTAGGACCTTTTTCTATCCTCTTTTGTTTTAAGTAAGCATCATGTCTATTGAACAATTTTTCTAAGGATACAAAGTATGGGGGAATGATATTACGTCGCAATTGGACTTCATCATTTCGATTCCCTTTCCTCTCAACATTGAAGTTTTCATGATTATCATGATTGGATTCATGTCTAGAACTAGATTTGTCATTTTCTAAGAACAACTGCAAACTTCTATCATCTTCAAAGACTTGGCAAGAATTCTTATTGTTAGGGACAGAGGCTCAATATATGATTTCTATTTGATACTTCTTATCTTTGAATTTTGGATGGGGAAGTAACAAGGAAGCAAAAATAGCTAATGAATCTGCTTTGGTATTCATCTCTCTTGGTATTGATTCAATAGAAAAAGCATCAAGACCTTCTATTTCATCCCAAACTCTATTTTTTTAATTCTTCAACTTGTGATTCTTCATAGAATATTGTCCCTTTATTTGTCTTAAGATGTTCTCTACATCACCTCGAGCTTTCAAGATCTTTATTCCTTTTTCTTTTGCAATCACTATCCCTAGTAGTAGGGCTTCATACTCTACAATGTTATTTGTATTTCCAAACTCCAATTTGAAAGCCATGGGTTCAGGTTCTCCTTCAAGGGGTATTAACACTACACCTGCACCAGATCCTAATGAGGAACAACTTCCATCGAACTCCAATGTCCATATAGATGATGATTCTTTCTCTTCACTTAAGCCTTTCATTTTTAGGTCTTCAGTTGCTTTCTCATTCAGAATGTCTTCAATAAATAACATGTAATTACTAAACTCTAGCTCTTGGTAGAGGATCTGAGCTTTAAGATCATCTGACTTCAACACAATGAATTTTTCCTTTTCTTGAGGTTCTAGTTTAACTTTCTTATTCCCTATGGGTATTACTACTTGGGGATAGTCTAGTCTTATTTCTCCTCATAAATCTTGACAAAAACTCCTGCTTAAGAGAAGCCAATAGCTTGCTGGAATATCCACTACTAGAATAATTAGTAAGAATTTATTTTCTAGATGAGAAGCTAAGGCTACTTGAGCATCTTTAATCTATCCAAGCAAGGGAACCTGTTTGGCATCCATAGAATAACATCTCCCATGAACTTTAGTAAGATTGAGACCTAGGGATTTAGCTACAAAATAAGGCATAACATTATTAGATGCACTTGAATCTATTATGCAATTGCTCAATTTGCATCCATTGATGTATAGTGAAATATAGAATAGGTTAGGTTTTTGCCTGGGAAAGGTTGCTAGGATAGTAGAATCATCTTGATTAAATAGGTTAGATGTCAAAGTTTCATCTCTTTCTTCCATGATCACATTGTGATTTAAATATGAAGTATTCCCTTTACAACGATCTACTAGTCTTTTCAACTTACAGGGACGAAACTTCAAATAATCTATGGGGGAAATCTAGATTTTTTATTCTTCACAGAATTGAATAAAATCAAAGGGCACTTTTTCCTTACCTATTTGAGATGTAGATACTCCTTGATCAACATGAATATTATTCACTGAAGGACTAGGGTCATTCCTATGAGCATGATTGGAGGATTGATTATTTTGCCTTTGACCTTGAGTCAAAACTATGTATTAAGTTCCATCAATAGTTGCATATCATTTGCCTTTTGGTACAAAATATGACTTATACTCCAAAAATAAATTTCTGAAGTCACCAGTTGAGAACAAATATGACTCAGAACAAGGAGTTGTAGTGTTCAACTCATTGGTGGATAACAACTGCATCATACGAGCAATTTTTAGATAGCTCTCACTATCATGATCTGTTGTCAAATGAAACACACACGTATTTCCTTTCTTTGGTGCCACTTCAATTTCCAACCTGGGTTGTGAGCCTATGGGCTATGGGAAATTTTTATCATTATTCCTTCCTGTGTATTTTGATAATTCTATTGGTAAGAATTATTGAATCCAGGTAATTTCCTTTTTACTGCTACCAACTCATTTGACATTTTTTGAATCATTTCTTTAGATGATGTGGTGTTACTAGAACTTCCTTTAGTTTGAATTTATTGCTTCCATTTTCTCATGAAAATCAAGTCATCTTCAAATTCAATTACCTTCTTTTGTGCATCTGTTAAATCTATAGGATATGCCCTTCTCAAGTCATAGTTGATATCTGGGGCTATCACACTTATGAAGAAGGTTTTCATATTACCGATAGTGGGCCTATCAGTAGTTGGAATTCTACTAGTAATCTTATTGAAACTAGCAACAAAATCCCTCTACTAATGGTAGGTTGCTTTTTAATAGATGTCAATTGTGTTAACAAGACATGTTCATCTTCCATAGTTTTAAATCTTGTCTTAAAGGCCATCCTCATTGTATCCTAATTAGTGATCGAACAATCATCCAGATGATAGAACTAGTCTGCTACACTTTTTGTCAAGGTTTCCACAAATAATCTTACGGAAACATCCTCATGTGCAACTCCTAAGATGTGAGTAGCTGCAAAGAAGGCCTTAATATGTTCATCTATGGTAACCTTCCCATCACCTAAAAATTTAGGGAAATTCTTCCTTGAACCAGCTAGGAGTGGGTGATAAGTTGTTAGTGCTAATGGTCCTATTGTTGCAGCCCATGGAGTAGCCATAATTGTTCTGGTAAGGTATGGAAAAAAATTGACAACTGCGGGAGCAATGATTCTGTGTAGGGCCAATATTTGGCAAGTAGTATGTGAAGTGCTTTGATTCCTAATAGGGGAAGGTGGTCTACTTCAGCTCTTCTTTTCACCTTTCTATTTTGGAATATCTAGGATGGGAAAACCAAGTTTTGCAAGTTTATAAAAAATAGGGTCTTGCCCATCGTGTTCTTTGGTACTTCTGAGAAACCTTGTTTGTTCTAGGGTGCTAGGTTAGTTTTGTCTTTGAGCTTCATGTCTCAATTGTCTTTCTGCTCTTTGGATGTCTCTCCTCTAAATAACTCTTTCTAAAGCTTCGACTCTTGATTCTTTCTCTTCCAATACTTGGCTAGCATTCTTGTAATGTTCAACATTCCTCCTATTTCTCCAAACAAATGTATTAAGGGATAAAATTATGTCTTCTTGGTCATCTTGGAAACCAAGGTTAGGTTAGAGCACTGGAAAAATGTTCTCATGAGGTAGTACCATCTTCCCTCATGATATAGGCTTATTAGTCAAGTGACTGTTCATATTCCCTAGCAAAGTCGCCAAAAACCTATTGGTAAACATATCATTCTATTTTATTCTAACTCTTAAATGCCCAAACTATGAACAATATTTGATTACAAATAGTTGAAAAGCTGCTTCTAAAAAGACTAACTTTTCTATAAATTAATAGGTACAACTCCCTATTGTGGATTTGTAATGAATTATGTTTTGCTCCTAAAACTTATATGGGGGTTATGTTCTTGACCTGAGAATAGGAGAGGTAAAACCAAGCTAGGCCTAAATAGGATCTAACTTAGGCAAAAAGTGATTTATAAAGAATTGATTAAGTTCATGAACCCACACATCTTATGAACTCACAAAGCTTAATGGCTTAAAATGGCATAACAACTAATACTAAACTAATTCAGCTAGAATCTAAGCTACTGAGAGGGGAAAGATTAACTAAAGGGAAAATTTTCTAAGAGATTTCTCTTTGAACATGCAATGAAACTACTTATTACATGCATTCACTACTTTGAAATAGGTGAATGAAACTTCGTTCATTCCTTGCTTCAATTTAGATAAAAGAGAAAACATGTAATTAACAACTAACAAAAATAGAACATAAAATAATTGATACAAAATACCATTCAATTGACTTTGCAACATCAAGTACTTCACACCAAAAATTAGCCAACTTTTTATTAATATTTCAATTTCATACATATAAGATTGTGAGATGACCATTACAAATAGAAGTTCAATCGGTTCATCTCCTCAAAAGAATGAAAAATGGCAAGAAACTAGTTTTTCATATGACAATGATTACATAAGAAAGTGAAAAGGGGGTGGAACATGAATCACTTCACCTTGTTTCCCTTATCTACTTTTTTTTCTATAGGCCTTAGCAGCAACAATGATTGGGATTAGCTCTTCATGCCTAGGAACATGTGTGTTGGTGTATCTCAAGAGCCACTTAGAATGCTCCCTAGCCAATACATGTATGCATCTACTAAGTTTCTGAAATTCTGCAACTCTATTTTGATTACTGGAGGATACATTCGTTAGACTATTTATGAATTTGGAGAAATTCTCCTACATGACGGTTATTCCAATGAGTCTTTTCCCTTGGCCACTAGTCTACAAATTTTTATGCAGTCCCCTCATGAGTTCAAAACCTTTATCTTGGTCCTTCACTTTATCCTCTATCTCCTTAAGTCCTTTCTCTTCTAACAAGATCATTTTTGATTTGAACTACATGCTCCGAAGCCATTCAAACAAAGGTTCATCTGCCTTTGGCAAGATATTTTCTTTGATGACTTCCTTTTCCTTCATTTGAATAATCGTCTTCAAAAGAGAGATACAATCATCAGTCTTCACTCTTTCTCCAACCAAAGTATTTCTATTTTTTGAGATGTTATCCTTCTTTGTTTCTAATCTTAAGATAACATTACCAATTTTCTTTATAATAGAGACTTCCTCCAAATTGAGCTTCTCGGTCCATTCCTTACCAATTTGGCCAAAGTGCCTATCTTCCTGAAGCTAAGAGATAAGGGCTTAAAATTTAGCAGCAGTAGGATTACCAATTACTGGCATTCTAGAGATACTTGCCAATTGAGTGACTGATTGTCTAATAAATCTATTCAGTTCTTCTATCTCTGCCTTCATCCTAAGTTTTGACAACTTGAGGCTCTTCAATTGTCCTTCAATTAATTCATTGGTTGATTTCCACAAGCCAACCTTGGTGTTGTTTCTGGCCTCTCCAAGATCCACTAAGTGCAAAGTGAAATCATCTGCAGTCATATCTTCTATTTGTCCATCATTGGTGGGCTTTGCAATCTCTATTGTTAGGTGCCTAATTTTAGGATCTTGTCCAAGGATAGACAAGGTCTTTTGCTTCTTGACTTTAATCAAAGTAGACCCAAGTGAACTGCAAGAGATAAGGTATCCTTTTTCAGCGCACCTTCATCCTTCATCTTTCTCTTCTTCTACAAAGTTTCCTCCAACTAGGAATCTATGCCTATCACCTTGGAGGCCATCCCAAGTGAGTCTATGCTAAACATATTCTTCTTGATTGGAGTAATTACCATTACATTTGAAGATAAGGGGTTATTTGGGGCCTAAGATATGATCTTGGAAGAGCTCTAGCCTTTCTCCACCTCTGAGGTTTTCCTAGTTGCCTCATTAGATTTAGTAGATTCACTGCTACTACTCCTTCCATCTCCCAAATCCACTATCTGCACTAGGGAGCTACTTGGTTGCGGAAGTGTAGCACTTACTTGCGGCACTGGGCTATGATGAGGTGAGGAAACTGGGGTGACATGAGGAGAAGGAATTGGGGTAACATGAGGAGCAAGAACTATGGTAACAACACTATCCTTTGGTTCCTTTGTTTTCTTCTTCTCAGCATCAGTTTGGGTTCCAATAATTGGGAGGGAGCCAGCATGACAAGTCTTAGCCATGGGGATGTTCTTGTTTGGAGGTTGGTCACCTCCCCTAGATGGTTGATCTAGTCCTTGAGTAATGGCCAAGGTTACACTTGTTGTGCCACCTTGAGAGGAGGAAGGAGCTGCAGCTACTAGAGAAGCTTGAGTTGATGTGCTTTTACTTCTATTCCTCCTCACAGTAGTCCATTCGACCCAATTTCTAGCTCTTTTGATGATTCAAGCCATCATGATATCTAACCCCTCTGCAGCTTCCTTGTAAGGCTCCAAACTAATAGGAATTTCTCTTAACTTAGTCAGATATGTATTACTATGCAAATGTTTCCCATCATCCTCCAATCCTTCAACATTAAGATTGATATTATATGTTTTTATTTACTTCACTGTGAGCCTGGTGAAAGCATGATCCCAACTTTCAGATTCATCTCTACAATTTTCCCAATAATCCTCAACAGTGGTAATGTATTTGATCACACTCCCAATCTACAACACCTCCCTAGCATATCCATTCAAATCAAACATATGTCTCAAGACCTCATACATCTCCAATTTGTACCTCATCTCAAACACTTTAAGCATATTCTTTGCATCAGATTGAGACTCGCAATTGAAAGTTCCTACTTTCATAGGGAACTCATATCCCTTCTTCTTCAAGCTCCCACTCAGCACATTCATTGGATTTCCTACCTCACGATCTCTATTAACACAATCATGTCACTCAAATACCTAGGTAGCTTCAAGGGGAATCCATTGAAAGCTAGAAGGCGTAAATACAAGAAAGATGAGAACTAGATAAAATAACTTTTGAACTAACTAATAGGTGCCATTTCTTGTGGGCTTAATCTCCTCTCTGGGAATCCGTAGAGCTCCCTACAAATTCTCAATAGTGAATGCATCATTAACTTTGACATAGTCTACATAACTATTTTGCAATTTCAAATATGGATAGAACTCATAACACTTCACATCATTGGGAAAATTTTCTATCCTTGGGAGGCCTAGCCATAACTGTAAAGATGCTAGCATGTAAATTAGAAAGGAAAACATATAGAAGGTGTTGTAAAACTTTGCAGTGCTTAGAGCATTGGAAAGATTTTCACTTAACTCATGAGCCTAGTCAATATATTGTGTATTTGAACAAATAACTTGTATCAAAAAGAAATGTTGTTGAACAAAATTTAATGCTTCTACCTCATCTTTCAATCTGTGTAGGAGAACCCAAATGTCTACAATCTTGGGTTTGAGATTAGTGCCAAATAGAGTTTTGGGGACCTTACTCTTGGTGCTCTGTGGCTTTTGAAAGCAGGAATGCATAATTTCTTTCGTCCAGACCATCTTCTTAATGGAGAACTCAAAAACTACTCCTCCTATTGTCAAGTCTAAAAACTACTCCCATTCTCAAACTTGGAGGCAATTCACCACAGTTTACTTATTAATTTAGATCAATACTGTATCATTTGGTAACACAATCTGTCTAGTATTTGGATTATAGTGATTTATGCATTCATAAATCAATTCTAGAGCTTGGACTACCACTGGGAAACTAGCTACTTCTACTAGTCCACATCCTTAGAGCTTCTCTGTTATGAGATGAATTGGCTCTGATTTTAGTGTCTTTTGGAAATATTGTATATCATAAAAATAGAGTGAAGTATCTATGAAACTCTACAGTGTGGACTTGATTCCATTCAGCCCATCAAAACTTGCAAACCTAGTTGCCATTCT
Source organism: Cupressus sempervirens (assembly GCA_028749045.1). Taxonomy (NCBI): domain Eukaryota; kingdom Viridiplantae; phylum Streptophyta; class Pinopsida; order Cupressales; family Cupressaceae; genus Cupressus; species Cupressus sempervirens. Next base: position 856,023,541 of record CM053786.1, on the reverse strand, counting down.
ATTTGAGAATGAATTGAAAATTTGAATCTAGAAGAAGAATAGGATATTGAATTTGCAAATATAGGCTATTTGAAAAAGTTGTGCAATTTGACAAAATAACTGTTCAAGAAAAAGTGGTAGTTTGAATAACTGTTATGTTTCCATATATGTAGGGGTCTCAATTCATCTGTTGATCTTCAGGATTTGCACCACATAAATGAATTAAATGATAAATCTATTGAAATAGTATATGCAGGAGCTCTAACAGATATTTCAGTGTCTTTTCACTATTTCTATTGGCCTAATGGTAACTTTTCATTCTTTTATACTTACTTTCCCATTTCTTATTAAGTTTCAAGAAATTATGAAAAGAGTATCCCATAAGGAAATATCCACCTAATCGAATTCTACTTAGTATACAAGACTAACATTACGAAGTTGATTTTTCTATATTAGTTTCTTGATAGTCCTCTCAGACATATGTCTACCAATTTTTTTAAAAAATTTGATCTACTTAACAAAATAGATAATTAATTACATATTATTGTTTTACACTTGATTCTATACACTTTGAAAATAAAAGTGTTGATATTAGATTATTTTGATGCAAGTTATGCCCAACGCATGAAGAAGTGCCATAATTTCTGGATGGAGTGACTTTAAAATACCATAGAAAAAAATACTTGTAAGAAAATTATGAAAAATATACAACTTCTAGATCACACTCTAACTAGTCATCCTACCAAATGTTTTTTCAAACTAATAAATATAGTAGATATGTTTTGTTGAGCGCATGGAAACACCTATGTTTTTCTTTAGCAAAAAATAGGAATAATTTTCCGTACGTGTGGGGTTTGACCCTCTTAATCTTATCCAATTTTTAAAAAACCTTGGAAACTATACTCAAAGGACTAAAAAAAATTTGTTTTACACATTTTCTCATTTTGAGTGCATGACCCTCAAATGGGTCTTCCAAGAATAGGTTTACCTAATTTTAGGAAAAAGGTGTCTACTTATACCCCCCTTTTTGGACACCATCTTGGTGCACTTAGCCTTACAATCATTTCTTTTTATTGTACTCTCTCTTATTATCATCCTCATCATGGATCATGTTGTGCGAATCCAAAATGTTAACGTAAAGAAAAACACACAATTGAATCCAAAAAATTCACAAAATTTGAGAATTTTAAAAGTCTACAAACTCTTAAAAAAAATTTTAAAAAATTATTTAAGAATTCCTTCTATTTATTTACTAGAAATCACACCTTTGTTTGTAATGGGTACACCAAATAGATATGGAAGGTCAACTAGGTGTTGGTGTTTTTGTTTTGATCTCCCTCTCATTCTCTCTATATATCATTTTTTCTCTATCAATCTATGTCACCATCTTGTATACTTGAAAAACCCACCTGTTAGGAGCATGCTCAAACAAGTCAAAGTTAGTTGTACATATTCATATAAGAAAGATTCAAACAATGAAACAACTAAAAAAGTTATGTTTTACTAAGCTAAATAATTGACAAATATGGTTCCCATGCAACCTCAGAGCAACTCAACAAGGAAACCCAATATGAACCTTGTTGGTATGCTCTAGTTGGAGGGATGTGGATGTGCTCTCCCAAACACAACAATTTGAATCCCAAAAAGTTTGAAACACAATGCAAAATGAGATATGAATCTTAACTAAGATGAGTGAGGAATGTTTCAAGAGGAGGCTATGGAAGAAGCCATTCTCAAAACATCCTAAGAAGTGGACGTGAATGCAAGGAAGAAAACTAAACTATCAATGCAAGCATGAAAAGAAATCTAGCAACTACCAAAGGTTAGTAACAATGCATGAAGATCACTAAAATCACTAGAAATCTCTAACTCTAAACTAACATGATAACAATGCAAATGAGGGAGATGAAAAATGCTTGAGACAATGGCTCTATTTATAGGCCTGATGGGGGCTTTAAGGAGGTGGCATCTATGTGACATCCACATAGCTGCCACAAGGGAGACACATGGGCTAAAGGACAAGCCATGCAAAAGTCAAAAAGAGCCTTTATTGTTGAGAGGATCAAAGTGTGCTCACACAAGTGTGAGTAAACACTTAGGAGCTAAAAGGTGTTTATTATAAATAAGTGGGATTAAGTAGTGGGCAGGCTTAGAAGGATGAGAGTGATGGGTGTAGACCAAGTTTTAGGATGGGATTAGGATTAAATAAAATAGGATTTAACTGAATCATAGGATTAAAGAATTTAATAAAGTGGAGGAAATTAAATAAATTAGAATTTATTTAAAAGGGGATTTATGGAGCACTATGCATTACATGAATTTAATACATCAGAGGGGAAGTATTCAAATTAAATTTAAATACATTAGGGGAATGAACTATTTAATTTAATTAATTTAATTAAATAAGTAGAAGAATATAAAAAATATAAATAATTAAGTATAATGTCACATGAAATATTAAATAAATTAAGATAGTATTTGGGATAATTTCAAGCGTCTACGTTTTGCCCCTTTTTGATGTGATCTCATAATGACATTATATCAAAGAAAATAAAATATAGGTTGCCCCAGAGAGGCTAGGAGTTCTAGGAGTTGTTTCATGATGATGATAGGGGAGGAGGGTGTCCCCTTGCAAAAATAGAGAAAAAAATTAATTTTGCACAATTTTTGTAAAAAGGACTCTAGAAGAAAAGAAATGGTAGGAAAAAGGCATAGATGAACATTTTGCATGACTTGGGGATAAACAGGATTCGACATGGTTAGGGAAAGATTACAGGCTCAAAAGGGGACCTAAGAGAGCCTATATAAGCCTCCTAGGGGCTCAAGGAAGAATCATTTGCACACCTAGAGAGCACAAAAGCATAGCGAAGGATGGATCCAATTAAGAGACTATAGCTCAGATAGCACATCTAGGAGCACTAGAGGTCAGCCAACATAGGTCTACCTATAAGTTGACTATCCTTACTTGTCAAATTTTTTATTACACATTTAGGTGTAGCATTTATTGTGCGTTAAGTAGGGTGAAAATGGTGTCGGTGTGGAGATGAAAATTCTCTGCTACGACATCTCTATGGATGACAAAACTGGGCTACGAGCACTACGAAGATGACAGGATTTGTCCTGTCATCTAGTAGGATGATAGGGTTCATCTTGTCATCTACACAAATGCCAATAGGATGAAAATAGGTTGGAATACAGGTCAAAGATGATGATCTCTATGTCATTATCGCTAAAGATGACACTTTAGCAGTCAATTGTGGGAAACCAGCATCTACACAACTGCTAGAGATGCTAGATTGATGTCTCTGTGGTTTGTCATCTCTACTAATCCACATCTACATGGATTGGCATCTTTCCTGATTTGGACAAATTAACAAAATCAGGTGATGGTATGACTAGAGGGGGGGTTTGGAACAAGGTAGGATGCCCCATGTTGAGTTAAACAAATGATATACTCACCATTTCATGTCTATGTTGTAGATGGTGATAGTGATGTTTCAATTATAGGAGCACTACCTAGCGACAATGGTACTAGTAGAGACACTCATGGAGGTAGACTGGGGTCATGTGAGATTATACAATTTGGAGCATGTCCACAAGTGGCCTGATCTGAAAGCACACTCAGTGCAACTTTCAGCTCTGATAGAGTAGTGGCATACACTAACTTTGAGCTTCCATCTACCTACTAGAGAGGTGACAGTAACTCTTCTCGATGTGTGGTGGATTCTTTGAGTGTCAATCAGCAATAGATATCTAGAGTATGTTCTAAAGGGCATAGATCCCTATCTACAAGAGTGCTTTGGGTGTCAAAGACAAACACTACTGATCTAGAGATCATGGTTGATATGGCAAGAGGCATTAGAGAAAATGTTTCCATGACTTTCTCTCTACCTAACCTCATCGATATGGAGGATGGTGCCAGACTATGCTGGGAACAAATTTTTGATCAGTAGGGCACAAGTGTTGAGCATTCTTTTATAGGATGATGGCGCAATCTTCTTCTAGGGAAAAACTATCTTGATCGAGTTATACCATGATCTGCAAATGCGCACCTACTAAGGCACAAAAAACCATAGGTCCAGGATTGACATTATTGATGGCATAGTTATGGGAGCATGTAGGGGTGACACGCCCAATTACGAGGTGAGAGACTTGACAGCCTAGGGAGTTGTATGCATGCCGATATAGGCCACAGATCCAATACACCTTGACTGACTTAGTCAAATTTTGGAGGAGATATCTGGATGAGATTATCATGTTTAACTAGACACAAAATGATGGTAGTGAAGGGTGGGGGGCTACCTTAGCAATAGGAGGAGAGGATGACATCAAGGATCAACTCTACCTTCCTTACATGCAGACAAACTATTGGCTCATTGGTTGGACAATCTATATTGTGATGAGATATATGCCCTCTAGGGTATAATGATAGTTCAGGAGGGTGCAAGATGTAGTGCCCCATAGATTCTTATATCTAGTGGTATCTTGAGAGTATGGGAGATTATGGGGTTATATGACCACACTGAGATTGGCTTAGATGTCATGGAGGGGTATGTAGCTAGTGCCCTAGGTGCATGGATATGATTGGGGAGATGCAGGGATGACACGTACATACACACAGTGTTGGGTAGTTCATCAACCAGTGTGACTCATAGTACCAGGAGTGCCACCAGCAATAGAGTAGGCACATGGAAAGGGAGATAGGGCAGGAGATGGGGGACAAGAAATAGTGGTGCAACCACCATCATAAGGAGCACAGTAGGGTCCTCAAGGGTGTAGAGTCCATCATAGGTGAGGACCAATACTAGTAGGGGCACCAGTAGGGTAGGGCTCACAACCAAGGCCACAACTAGGGCCATAGGGACAGGTACCATAGGGGCCACCACCATAGGCAGAGGCTGATATAGGGAGGGTGAAGTGAGGTAGCCTCTAGATAGAGTTGCATAGCTATAGGCTAAGGTATAGGTGGAGTGCATGAGGGATGAAAATACACACGAGACCTTGGTAACACTATAAGAAAAGTGAGTAAGATCAGATAGTGCCCAGGAAGCCTCGACAACACTGTAGGCTAGGATAGATGCAGGGGAGTTCAGTGACTTCACCATGCAAGCCAAGATGGATGAGCTGGCTAAGATAAACACTCTATAGTAGGAGGGGGCCACCCTATGAGTAGAGAGGGAGACTTAGTAGAGGCAAGTGGATGAGTATCGTAGTCAACATGATATCGCCTGACAGATGGTATAGGCTAGGGGTGATGGCTATGATGTAGGAGGCTGTGACTGCACATCGACACGAGGCATGAGATGTACGAGAGGTGACCTACTATATGTCTTTGTATCATGATGTCGTGTTAGCAGATCATCATCAAACAAATTTTTAGGATGCGTCAAGCTCATGGACCATAGGGGGTTGCCAAAGATCAAAGCCATCAATTAGACAGAGTAGGCCTCTATGAGGAGGGGGTATAGGAGGGGTTGGGCCCTCACAGCCAGCTCCATGATTTCTATAGTGAGCAATTTTTTTGACACAATGATGCAGATTCAACGAGTTTTTGATGATGTATTATGCATGATGTACTACATGATTTGTTTGTATACAAACTGTACATAAACACTTATTATTTTGATATATATGACATGATTCGATGAGCCTATGTGTGTATGGATGGTTTTCTCTTATGCATGTGATGTCTATGATGTTTTTATTGACATTGTGATGCAAGATGTGTGTGATGTTATGCTTTCTATGATGCATATATGATGACTAATGTGTGAATGATGCAAGTATTATGACAATGTATGAGATGTATGTATTTTGTTGTGTTACATGTATGGATTCACAATATGCTTTGTGACATGTATCATATGTATATGTTACTAAATGTTATGTTTATAATGTCTAATACCTAATAGATTAATGTAATGACTAGTGGGATCTAATCATGAATGGAATGTCTAATGCAATGAATGGACTAATATGACAATGAATGTATCCTAAATGAAAAATGTCAGTAAAAGAAAAAGACCCTAATTATTAATGCAAAGTGAAATGATGCAAACTTAAAGTGTAAATATGAACTATGGAAATATAATATGAATGAACCTAAATGAATGAAAATGTGTCAAACTTTTCATTCGTAGGAATCAAGTAGCTCAGCATAGGAGGGGGGAATAAATAGAAACATTGTCTCAAGTAGGATGTGATGAAATCCTATACTACATGAATCCTATCAACATGATATCGAGGGATTCAATTGTGTTTATATGGGAGAGCACACACTAGTTTGATTTTGCAAAAGGAGTTATGCACCATATGCTATAGAAGCATAGATGACAAGGTTCCTTTGTGTGGACTAGACTCTCAACTCAATAGATACTTTACGACGATAGATGTAGTTTGCATAGTCATGATGGAACAAATGTCATATATGCCTTGGAGAGGTCTAAGCACATCCAAAGTCTTTTTAGGGATCTTTGGTGGAAAGTATGCTAACCTGCTGCCCCCAATGAGAAATGCATAACCATAACTCAAAATTGACATACATGTACTAAAGCATAAAAAATAGATCATACCACAAATGACATGTGTAGTCAACTGGAGCCCTTTAGGTGATACCAAAATATGAAAGATCAAGGCACACCCTAAAAGGCTACTACCAACACAAAAAAATGAAATCAACCAAGAAGAGACTAGATGACCAAGTAGTCCTTTCATCCACAGTTCCTGCCAAGAAAGTTAAGTCCTAAAGGTGAAGGTTGTAATGCCATATATAGGAAGGATTCATCCTATCAATGTTTCTTTGTCTAATGTTGTTGTCACAAATGTGTGTTAGCAAGGGCTATGAAAATAATAATTTTCACAAATCGTTAAGTCTCAATTGGTGATTTTGTTTAGGTTCTATTGCAGTCACTATTGTGGAAACAACCTTAGTGTAATGGGATGAGAACAAACACTTGATGGAAAAATGCCTCATAGAATATAGGTCTTTTGAAAGATGGAAGTGAATAGATGCCTTATAGACAAGAGGTTTTTTATTGAATGTATGGGAAGCACAAGTTAGATAAGACTACTACACAAAGGTGGGATGAAATGGGGATAGATGTGGTGAAGGGAGATGAGCCTTATAGATAAAGGACCTTACAACTTTTTTAAGGAACTTTTTCTTCTTTTTAGTCATTTCTTCAGGAACATTTAACAAATGTTTTTGGAGTTTTCTAATTTTTTGATTTTTTTGTATTTTTTTCTAACTATAACAACATTGTATAGGAACTGTAGGAGTCAAGCATAGAAATGCTTGAGATGTTAGATATTTACAAGCTCAGGGAGCGGATCTCCATCTGAAGTGGCAATTTGATATGCCCTAGAACCATATTTGGCTATAATGATAAACAAACCAAGCCAATTACCTTCAAAATTTCCTTTCTTTTCAGGGTTATGGAGGTTCCTCATGTTATGCTCCAAAACTAAGTCACCCACCTCAAATTCCCAAGGTCTAACTTTTTTGTGAAATTGAAGCTGAAGGAAATTTTGATACATGTAGAGGTGGTTTAGGGCATTGAGGCATCTCTCATCGAGGAGTTGTAGCTCTTGCAAGTGAGTAACTTAGTATTCTTCTTCGGACATCAAATTCTTGAGAGAGATTCTGAGGGAAGAGAGTTCAATTTTGATGGGTAAGATAGCTTTAGAACCATAAACAAGGGAAAATGGAGTGGCTCTTGTGGGGGTATGGATGGAGGTGTGGTAGGCCCAAATGGTGGGAGTGATTTGGAGGTGCCAATCATGGCCAGTTGCATCAACGGTCTTTAGGATTTTCAGAATAGTTTTATTGGTTGCTTCATCTTGCCCATTGCCTTGGGGGAAGTATTTGGTGGAAAAATGTTGGGTGATTCCAAATTTCCTACAAAATGTGGAAACTTCCTAATTTTTGAAAGGAGTTCCGTTATCAATCATGATATCTTGAGGTATGCCGAAATGATAGATAATGTAGTTCAAAATGAACTTCAAAACCTATTTTCTGGTTGTGTAGGTTAATGGATAGCCTCAACCCACTTTATGAAGTACTCAGTGGTTGAAATAATATACTTGTGGCTATTTGTAGAATTTGGATATATTTGAACAACATGATTGAACCCCCAGTGGGAAAAGGGTCATGGTGTGATGGTGGGTTGAAGGTCTTGGGCAGTAGCGTGTATCAAATCTCCATATTGCTAACAAGGAACACATCTTTTCACAAAATGATAGGCATCCACTTGCATAGTAGGCCAATAACAACCCAGTCTAAGGAGCTTTTTTGCTAATGTAAGGTGAATGGAATGGGCACTAAAAATTCCTTGGTGACCTCTTCTAATGTCATTTTAGCTTCATCTAAATTGAGACATTAGAGGAGGGTTCCATCAAAGTGTTTTTGAAATAGTGTATCACCTAGGATAATATATCAGATAGTATGATGGATGAAGGTTTTGCTTTAGTTTATGGAAAGGGATATGGGGATTTTTTTGTGATGAAGGTAGGCAAAAATTTCAGAGTACCATGGAGACTCAAGACTGACAATCTTAAACACTAGCTCTGATTTGGGTTGCACATAAGTAGGAAGACTCAACAAGAAACTCACACTTAGGACTGTACTCAGGCATGGCAATCATGGAGGCAATGGTGGTCATAGCATCTGTTACTTTGTTATTAGTCCTTGATATCTACTAAAAGACTATCTTAGTGAAGTGTTGTTTAAGATCCTCAACTATCCGACAATATGGAAAAAACTTTTCATCCATTCTTTAGTATTCATCTATGACTTTTTTAATGACTAATGGAGAGTCTCCAAAGACAAGAATGCTCTTAATATTCCATTCGATAGCTTGATGAAGCCCTGTTACTAATCCTTCATACTTAGCTATGTTGTTTGTGCAAGGGAATGAAATTTTATAAGACTTAGGAATAAGGTCTTCTTGGAGTGTACCAAAAAAAATTCCTACCCCTGATCCCTTTTGTGTGAAGGAACCATAAAAAAATAGCTTCCATTGTGTACTTGGGGTAACACTTATAATTGTGTCATTTGGAAAATTTTCTATGATAGGATGATCTTCTTGAAGAGGAGCTTCAACAAGCTAGTCTGCAATTACCTATCCCTTAATGGCCTTGCGATCTTTATAGATAATGTCGAATTCACTTAAAATCAAAACCCATTTTGCAACTCAACTAGTGAGGGAATCTTTTAACAACAAATACTTGAGTGGATCTATCTTGGCAATGAGACGTGTAGTGTGATTGAGCATATAATGGTGTAGTTTTTGCATGAAAAAGACTACCACCAAACAAGCTCACTCAGATAGTATATGGCTTGATCATTACCTTTTTGAACTAGTTGTGCCAAAAGAGCACCTAATGCAACTGAAGTGGTTAAACTGTATAGAATTAATGGTTGTCCTTTAATGGGAGGGACTAGAACTGGTGGATTAGCCAAGTATACTTTAAATTTCTCAAATGCTTTCTGATATAGGCAATCCCATTGAAACTTAGTGTCTTTTTGAAGCAAATGTTGGAGCGGATGACCCTTATCTACTAACTAGGACACAAACTGTCTGATGGATTATAACCTTCCTTGAAAACTATGGAGTTATTCAATGTAGAAGGTGGAGGCATTTCCATGATGGCTTTCACTTTAGCAAGATCTACCTCAATGCCTCTTCTTGACATTATATAACCTAACAACTTGCCTGATTTGACCCCAAAAACACACTTCTTTGGATTAAGGTGCACTTTATATTTTTCCAACCTTTCAAAAATGGTGGTGAGTACATTAATGTGGGAATCACATGTCTTAGACTTTCCTAAAATGTCATCAAAATCGCCCTCCATTATGACATGCACAAGATCATGGAAGATTGTAATCATTATGCATTGATAGGTGGCACAGAATTCTTCAAGCCAAAAGGCATGACTTGGTAACAGAAGGTTCCCCATGGGGTAGTAAATTTCATTTTATCTTGATCTTCTTCTACAATTTTGATTTGATTATAACTAGAGAAACCATCCATTAAAGACAACATTTCATGTTTAGCAATCGAATCCACTATGATGTCTCTATTGGGAAGTGGAAAATCATACTTAGGACATGCGAGATTTAAATCTCAAAAATTTGAACAAATGTGGATGCTCCTATATTCTTTCCCTATAGGAACAATGTTGGAAACCCACTCAGGATAATCAATAGGTTAGATGAATTTTACCTCTAGCATTTTCTATAGTTCTACTTTGACCAAAAGTGCTACTTTAGGATGCACCTTGTGTAACTTTTGTTTTACAGGTTTAATCTTTGGGTCTACTACTAAGTGATGCACAACCAAATCTGTGTCTGAACTAGGCATGTCTTTGTATGTCCATGCAAAATTGATTTTTCCTTTTTGTAAGAACTCAGTCATCACTTTTTGTTCTTTTGGACTAAGGGTAGCTACAATATAGGTGATTTTCGGATTATCTACCATACCCAAGTTAACTAGAATTGTGTCCTAATTCAATATAGATGAATTTTCTGGTGGTAAAGATCTAAATGGAAAGTCAACCTCTCCCTCTTCTGGTGCCTCTAAGAGGTTTTCACTAGAAGATGCATCCTTTATTCTGTCTTTTTCCTTATCCAAAATTGCTCCAAAAGAGTTTTCACTAGAGGATGTTTCTTCTATTTTTCTTTTTCTTTTTCACTTTTGCAACTAAGAGAGTTGACTTGGCTACCAAAGTAGGCTTCTTCATTGTATTGGATCTTGAGTTCATAATCTTGGAGATTCTTAAGGCCAAGGAGTGCAATCACTGCTTTGTTAGAGTTACAAATATCAAGAGCTGGCTGTGTGTCTTGAAGGTCCCAATCTATCATGTCAGGGTTGGTGAGGGGTAAGTCGATAGATGAAAGGTCGGCTATGGTAATGGCATAGACATAATTATCTAGTTCATCCTCAATGTATTGGAAGGGTACTTCAAAGAATTCCTCCTATTCAATCTTAGAATCAAGTTCAACCATACAATAGTTGTTAGCAAAGGACACCTTGGGTTTAATGGAGCCCAAACCATGTCCTTTAGGATAGCTATTAGCTTCAAGCGGTTGTCTGATTCCATATTCTTTAAGTCCAAGGCTAGTACCATGATATCCCATGTTTTCAGTGATGGGAGGAGCCTTGACATACTTATCTTTAGGGAATTCCATAGGATCATCTTTTTCATCAAAATATATCCAATATAAGATTTTAGACTCTATGTGTTCATCACTAAGTGAACCCCAATATTCAAATGTTATCTTATTAACATGCATATTATCCTTATTTGTAGAATGTGGTATCTGGGAAGGTTTTCCAAAGGATTGCGAGGAGAGTGGCAGTTGTCCAACACACAAGGCATTTTAAAACTTATACTCTCCCATTCCTTGGTCAACAAAATTAACCTTCTTCACTATATTATTGACTTTAATATCTTCAACCTTCTCTTTTCCTTTACAAGAACTAGAATCAATATTGGGTAACTCTGGTACTATTGTAGAAGGTGATTTTGTTATTTTGAGAGATCTAGGTATAACCTTAGCAAAGTCACTAATTGGAAAATTTTTTGGGGGCACCCTCCAATCTCTTACAAAAAGCCAAAGGTAAAGGATAACCTAGAATTGTGACCTCTCTTCCTTGGTGGGGAAATTTCAAGCATTGATGATATGTAGATGATACCACTTTGAGTGCATGTATCTAGGGTCAACCAAGTAAGATGTTATATGTCAAGTCCAAATTTAGCACATAACATTCAATATTTATTACAGCTAGCCCAACCTTTAATGGTAGCATGATCACACCCTTTGATTCTCTTTCTTTTTCATCATATGCTTTGATTGTTATCTGTTTATTGATATCTAGGAGGTCTTCTGGAAGCCCCAAGAAATGGATCATCTTCAATGTACAAAGGTTCAAACTAGATCCATTATCTATAAGGAAACATTTTATTTTATGTTATTGTATAAGGATTTCAATGTGGAGTGAAAAATTATGGTGTGGATTAGGACCTTGGAAATCTTTATCTGTGAAGAGAAGGTGTTGTTGTGCGGCAAGATTTCCAATCATGGTGGTGAATTGGGATGCACTAATTTATTCAGGAACATAAAACTCTAAAAGAGTAGTCTCCAAAATCTCTTTGTGGATGGGTGAGGTGGTGAGAAGTTCTAGAATGGATATTTGTGCAGGATTCTTCCTTAATTAGGATAATACATCATAGCGAGAAGTGGGTCTTTGTGAAGTGGATGGCACAGCAGGTGCATGTGGAATTGATGGGTTAGTGGGATTAGGAGTGGCAGCTTGCAAAATAATTCCTCCCTACCAAGTGGTTGCATCATAATTGGCTGCTTGCAGGACAAGGGTATTTATGTGAGTGCCCACTTCTTCAATGTGGGCACATGTGATATCTAGGAGGTCTTCTGGAAGCCCCAAGAAATGGATCATCTTCAATGTACAAAGGTTCAAACTAGATCCATTATCTATAAGGAAACATTTTATTTTATGTTATTGTATAAGGATTTCAATGTGGAGTGAAAAATTATGGTGTGGATTAGGACCTTGGAAATCTTTATCTGTGAAGAGAAGGTGTTGTTGTGCGGCAAGATTTCCAATCATGGTGGTGAATTGGGATGCACTAATGTATTCAGGAACATAAAACTCTAAAAGAGTAGTCTCCAAAATCTCTTTGTGGATGGGTGAGGTGGTGAGAAGTTCTAGAATGGATATTTGTGCAGGAGTCTTCCTTAATTAGGATAATACATCATAGCGAGAAGTGGGTCTTTGTGAAGTGGATGGCACAGCAGGTGCATGTGGAATTGATGGGTTAGTGGGATTAGGAGTGGCAGCTTGCAAAATAATTCCTCCCTACCAAGTGGTTGCATCATAATTGGCTGCTTGCAGGACAAGGGTATTTATGTGAGTGCCCACTTCTTCAATGTGGGCACATGTGGAGTCAAAACCACATATATCATTTGTTTCTATTTTACCACACAAGGAGTCAAATATTGATATGTGGTTAGTAGAATAGTCATAGTGGAGTGTGTTTGATGTGGAAGCTCAGTTAACATTGTTTGTATTATTGTTTCCATTTTTGTTATTTTCATTATTAAGGTTGAGGAATGACTTTTGAAATATCTTCAATTTAGCATTTTTAGAGGGTGGTCCTCCTTCTACCTCAATTTCTCCATCATCCACAAGATTTTGGATGAAGACTTTGAGTTTCATATATTTGTTTGTGTCATGTCCTTGGATGTGGTGGTATTTGTAGTATTCATTTTCCCTATACCATTTTGATTTTGATTGATTTTCATCAAAGGGTCGTGTGTTGGAAAACACCATCAAATTGCGATCCACTAGTTTTTGGAATATGGCATCTAGTCGTTCACAAAAGTTAGTGAACTTCCTATTGTGATCATAGTCATGGTTGTAATTATTATTGGTATTGTTGTTGTTGTGAGGAAAAAATTGTCTGATTATGAGATTGCTGGTTGTTCTAATTTTGATTATCATGGTTCGAGTTGTTGTTGTTTTAGTTATGATAGTTTTTGTTGTTTCCACCTTGGAGGTTTTATACACTTTGACATTAGTGACACCATCGTGAGTAACACCTTTGTTTTTGGACCAAAATTTTGGTTTTCTATTGCTGTTCATGACATTTTTTAAGGATGAAGAGCTATAATGTTTAATGGAACCCTTGTCTAAGAATCTATTTTCAATGTTCTTGCCCTTCTTGACTAATGTGGAAAAGTTTTCAAGACTAGCCATCTTCATTTGGAAAGACATCTATGGTATCAAATTCTTGATAATAATATCCACAAGGTGGGAATCCTCAATTTTGTATGGCATGTGATTAGCAAGATGCCTCCACCATTGTAGAAAGTTGGCAAATATTTCACCATTTCTTTGTTTCATGTTGCACAAATCACTCAATTAGGCAGGATGTTCAATGTTGTAAGAGTATTGTGCTACAAATTTCCCCATCAAATCATTGAAGGAAGTAATGGAACCTTTAGGTAGGTTCATTAGCCACTCAAGTGTGGGGCCTCCAAGACTCTGTGTGAAGAGCCTCTTAAGATAATCCTCACTATAGGCTACTTCTTGACATAAGATGGAAAATTCCTTGAGATGTGTGATAGGACATGTTTCTCCCATGTATTTGTCAAATTTAGGAATCTCAAAGTTTGGTGAAAATGGTATCTTGTTAATGGATCTATCAAATGGAAAGGGACAAATTTTCTCAAAAGAGAAATCCTTCACCCCTTTGTTGTTCATGTTATGGACCAAATTTCAAAGTTCATGAAACTGTTGGGCTAGATCTTGGTTTGGTTGCATTTGTGATTGTTGGGAGTTGATGAACCCACCTCCAAAGTTCTATGGATTCCTAGTTGTACATGTATGTGCTATTCATCAACGATATTTGTGTCATAACCCACTTTTTCTTGTCCAAATAAATTGGCATTCCAATTGCCATTTGGATTTGTGAATATATTTTTTAATAAAAACTATACTTTAGAAATACAAATACTAGAAGGAGGTAAAAACATTTGAGTTAATTATACACCCAAGATTGGCAAAAATTATAAAAAATACCTGATCTTGAAGTTTGGGGGAGGGGGGTATTGGTAGTGGTTTGGGAAGTGCATAGATTGGGAAAATGGCAAACTGCCAAAACACAGATTAAAAAAGAAGAAGACACATATGGCTAGGAGTTGGCATTGGCAGCTTCGTTAACCACATTCCTTGTTAATCACAAAAAATTGGAATAGTATGGAGAATTGGAAGGGAGATAGGAGAAGCTTCAGTCAAGATATCAATGGGAATAATACTGAACTAGAAGTGTAAAACCAGATGCCTTTCCTTTTAAATTATTCTCCCAAAAAATGATGATAATGCTTAAGTGTTCTTGATTGCAACTCATTTATGTGGAATTATCATTATGAGTCATACATTAGGCTTCCTATATAGCATTTTAATGGGGTCTACTAAATGAAAATTTCCTTGAAGACTCTTTTATTGTTATTCTACTACCCTCACCAATATCTTCCTCAATGTTATATAGACTATCAAATTGCATTCGAGTGTGTTTGACTTGGTGTTAGTGAATCCATTATATTGTTTATTAGATTATTATTAATGGTTGAATGATAGTATCCACATCAACCGAACCACCAAACACATAAATTTTGTCAATATTTGATAACCTAGGGCATGATATGCTTGGTAAAAATATCTGGAGAACACTACTTTGTTGTTGGGAGTTGAGATATAGAGAAAAAAGTTTGACTTTTGAAGGTTCAAGGCCAATGTGGCTGAAAGCTATGCAAGATAGTTCAAGGCCAATGTGGCTGAAAGCTATGCAAGATATGTTTGAAAATACCATTAGCAGAAAAGTTGTCAAATGGATTTTGGAAGAATGTTTTCCTAACTAAAATGGGGAATAACATTTATTGGGTGAAGTTTCCTTAAAAGCTATAGAAATCCTTTTGGAAACTTAATTGAAAATAGTATAACAAATTTTGATTTCTAATTATAAAAAGAAAATGTGGAAACTTAGATCAGCTTAGTAATTAATTATTAATCATTTTATTGAAGAAAATCCTTATAGAGGTAGTAGAGTCTATATTTAGCTTTGATAAAGTTTCAAACTACTCCTATAAATTATATGTGAATGTGATCAATATAGGTCACTACATTATAACTATCATTGTGGTGATCACTTTCAGAATTGAGATTTTTGTGGTTATCATTTCTTCTATGCTATAAATAGAAAGATAATTATTTCCTTTAAACACATCCGGTTAGATGCTTACATTGTTGGCCCCATTCCTTTCTTATCAAAAAATTAAATATTGGGCAGATTATTTAAGAATGCTCTCTTTGCTTGTGGCTCGACCTCTATCTTTATGTATGTGGTGCATTCCATTTTTAGAGGTTGCTCATACTGTGCAGTTATTCTATCAACTTAGAACATTTGGAGTTACTTGTATTTTAATTGGAATATTTATTGATAATTCCTTCAAAAATAAACTACTATGTTGTTAATCTAATTTACTTAGAATAATATTACTGCAAATTACTATTGTTATCAGTTGGAAATCACAAAATTAAATCCATAAATGCATATAATTCCTGGTTAGTATAGGGAGATTATTTATCTAGGATTGAACTAAAATATAACAAGATGTTAATTATAATCTCAGTTGGTTGATTTCTTTATAATATTGCAGGACTTAATTGGATGTCTCTTGAACGTTAGGTCTTTGTTTTAGTAGGATTGTTGAAATTGAATGAGACTTAACAAGAACTCAAAATTAAGCATTTAAAGAGGTAATTTTTTATTGTTAGTAATTAATTCATATATGTAGTGGAAAGAACCTGCTCAATGTCCATCTTGAAAGACCGTGATAAGTGCTCCTATGTGATAAGGATAGTGTATTGGAATTTTCTAGTTGATAAATTAGGTTTTATGAAGGAAAATAAAAGACATGGTGTTTGTTTTAATTCTTGATTTGATTATGTGAGTACAATGGTTTAAAAATGGTGAATAGTAAAGTCATGTGTTGTAATTCTAAAAGCATTGAAGTTTAAGTCATGTAATGGTGGATCAAATACAAATCAATTATTGCATGGTATTAATTTTTTAATAAGAATTGTATCTTATTAAGTCAAATCACTAGTAATTATACTATGTCTTGAATAGGATTTGGTATGATGGGAGAAGTGTGTTTTTGTTTCTTCTTCTATCCATTTCCTTTTTGCTATGATAGAGGTATTTTCTTTATTGGCAATAGAAAGTGATGCCATTGCATATATAATTGAAATTGAAGAATATAGTGTTGAACATTGATTTTCTTTATTTGAATCATGTACATTGAAGGATGTTTGATGTGTAGGTATACATCATTGGATAAATGTCATGCTTCTTAATTATTGTTAATGATGGTTGAATAGTCTATTGCTAAACATATTGTTCTTTTTAAATTAACTCTTTGAATGCCCAATATCTATGAACAATGATTGATTACAATAGTTGGGAAACTGTAACTAAGCAATTGATTCCCCTTTGAATTTATAGGTACAACTCCCTTGTGTTTGTGATTTGCAATGAATTTATTTACTCCTAATTCTAAATGGGGATTTCTTCTTGACCAAAGAACATGAGAGGAAAACCAAGTTAGGCCCAGAGAGGAACTAACTCAGGATAGAATTTGGGTATTAAAACTAACCAAATTTGTGAATCCACACATCTTATGAGCTCACAAAATTTGACGATGCAATAATGAATTCTATTTATATGAATTAGATACTTTAATAGAATGCTTTTAACTCTAAAATGCAAAGAAACAGCTTAAGAAATAATACTAGAGAGAATCTCTTTTAATCTCTAATGATACTACAATTATTTTTGATTTGCTGTGTTAAATAGGGGAATAAAGCTCTATGTGTTCCCTAGCTCAATTCAACTCAAAGAGATGCTTCTCAATAGGACAAGCAATGGAACAATAAATAATTGACACAAAACACATTCAATTTGTCTGTGCAATATGAAGTATCTCACACCAAAAATTAGCTAACCTTTCATTAATTTTTCAATCGAGTACATATAGGATTTTGAGATGAATTATAATTACAAAAAATAGCTGAATCAGTTCATCTTTTCAAAAATGACAAATGGAAAGAAGCCAATTATCAGTTACAATTTCACATCAAAATATAAAAGAGCAAGAGAAATATCATATTTCTTTCTTCCTCTTTTCTAATTTTTCCTTATAGGCCTTGGCAGTGATGATGATTAGAATGAGCTCCTCATGTCTATTGACATGGACGTTGGTATATATGATAAGTCACTTGGAGTTTTCCCTAGCCAAATCTGTAATTACACCCAACTGCTCTTGCATCTCCTTTTTTGCTACATGTATGCATCCACTAAGTTGTTGGAGGTCTGACACTCTGTCCTGATGGCTAGTAGATTTCTCTGTTAACTTATCCAATTAGCTAGAAAAAGTCTTTTGCATAACATTGACTCCTACTACTCCCTTCCCTTGTCCACTTGTTTGAGATTCATTTTGTAGGCCTTTTAGCAACTCATAATCCTTATCTTATTCCTCCTTAACTTTCCGCTCTATCTTCTGAAGCCCTTCCTCTTCTGCAAAGATCATGTTAGCTTTGAATTGCAAGCTTTGTTTTCATTCAAATGAAGGCTTGTCTCCTTTCTATAAAATCTTGGCTTCAACTACTTCCTTAACCTTCATTTGGATGATCATATGCAGGAGAGAGATGCAATCTTCATACTTTTCCTTTTCTATTGCCAAAGTTTCCCACTTAGCTAGAATATTATCCTTTTTCTATTTCAAGCCTCAATATTGCATTGCCAATTTGATCTATAGCTGCAAGTCCTTCATAATTGAGTGTCTCACTCCAACTCCTATCGATTTGCCCAAAATTCTTGTCTTCTTGCAACTAAGAGATGACGGCTTGAATATTTGTAGCTTTAGCATCACTGGTAGGTAGTACCCCCAGAATACTTGCTAACGGGGCAATTAATTACCTGATGAAGAAATTGAGCTCATGGATCTTCGCCTTCATCTTGACTTTGGTAAGTTTGAGACTTTTAAGTTCTTCTTATATTACTTCATTAGTTGATTTCCATCTGCCTACTTTGGTGGCATGCCTAACTTCTCCTAGATCTAGAGACTGTAATGTGAAGTCAGCTTTAGCTAGGTCTTCAATCCCACCTTCTTTGGTGGGTTTGGTGATCTTCATAGTTTTGTGCCCCGTGTTTAGATCTCGGTTGAGGATAGATACAATTTTCTACTTTTTCACTTATCTCAATGCTAACCTAGAGCAGATGGCCAAAGACAAAGTCTCTTTGTTTAGAGTCCCATCTTCTATCCTCTTCATCTTTATGTCTAAAGTATTCTCGAGCCATGACTTGATGCCGATTACTGTGGATGCAATCACTAGCATGTCCACACTAAAAATCTTCCTCTTAATAGGGGTCAAGACCTTCAAAGATGAAGAGAAAGGATTTCCCAAAGTAGGTGAAATGAATTTTGGAGTGGTAAAAGTCATTTTGGAGTGGCCAAATGACATTCTATGATACTCAAATGTACCCCAAGGAGTGGTAAAATTCATTTTGTGTTGGTCTCTCTCCGCTACTTCTATCTGGTTATACCCTAAGAATCCATCAAGCATGGAAATCATTTCAGCTCTTGCCACCATTTGTAATAGATGGTCTATATTTGGGAGGGCATAGTTATCATTCAAAGATGCTTAGTTTACATTTCTAAAATCCATTCATGTCCTTATTTATTCATTGTTCTTCCTAATTGGCACTATGTTTTCTATCTAGGTAGAGTGATGAATAGGATAAATTATTGTTGCCTTAAGCATCTTGTTAACTTCCTGAAATATGGCGTCAGCTACCTTTGAATTATAATTTCTCTACTTTTGTTAGAACAGAGCTGTATCAAGATTCAAGGGAATTTGATGCCTCATTTTTTTGCCCCTGAAACTTTTTAAATCCTCATAGCTCCATGTGAATACATCTTGATATTCTACAAAAATCTTTTTGGCTACTTCCTTTTCTTCATGTGTTCAATATTTTCTGACGTTGATCATTTTAGGACTTTGCATATTTCCAATGTTTATTCCTTCAAACTCGCCAGTAATGGGCCCTTTTTCCATCCTCTTTTTCTTAATGTAAGTATCATGTCTATTAAACAACTTTTCCAATGATACAAAGTATGGAGGAATAATATTAACTTGCAGTTGAATAACATATGTTCCATCCACCTTTTGCTTCTTGTTATGGTCTTCTTGAATGGGTTCATTAGAATGGTCTTCATGAACACTTTTGGCATTTTCCAAAAATAACTATAAACTTTTGTTGTCTTCAAACACTTTCTAGGCTTCTATATTTTCATGAATGGAAGGTCTATACTGTTAGAGTAAATAATTAATAATTAATATATTATTCTATTTACTTAAGCTTACTTAGGTTAATGCATATTTAGTATTTAATAGTTGTAGTGATGAGTTGTTGACAACATGGGAGTTTGTTCCCTTCTAGCATGTTCCACCTTTTTATGGATGCTTAGTTGTCAACCTTATCTTCTACTACTTTCCAGCTTGTTCTACAAGCTTCCATGAGGCCTTTATATTTGAGCTCTCCCATTGTATCTAACATCTCAATTTTCATTGTAAATACAATTTTCTTGTTTTGCAATATGTTCTCTCTCAAGTTTGTTTAAGGTTTTTCCAAGCTCCACCTCTTCCTTCATGGTTTCCCTTCGACGGGTTATTTGGATGCAGGTGATCTTGGTGAGCTTTGGATTTGGATTTTATCAACTCCTACATGTACATAATTTCTAATTGGTACTTCTTACCTCTAAATTTTGGGTGGGGAAGAAGTAAGGAGATAGAAACTGCCAATGAATCTACTTTATATTTTATCTCCCTTGGTACAAATTCGACTAACAATGTGCCTAGCCCTTTGATCTTGTCCCATACTTTGTTCTTATAGTTTTTCAACTTATGGTTCTTTACAGAGTACTACCCTTTGATTTGATGTACAATGAGCTCTGCATCACCCCTAGCTTTCAATATCGTTATCCCTTTTTCCTTCATGGCTATTATCCTAGGTAAAAAGGCTTTGTATTTGGTTGTGTTATATTGTAATGGTGAATATATTTATAAATGAGTTTTGGGGCTAGAACTACAACTGGGAAACCAACGGCTTTGACCAAACCACATCTTTGAAGCTTCTTAGTGACAGGATGGATGTGTTCATATTTTACCCTCCTTTAGAAGTCTATCATATCATAGAAATGGATGGATGTGTCTGTAAAATTTTGCAGTTGAGACTTGATCCCAATCAAACCATCAAAACCCACAAACTTAGTGGCCATAGCTTATGAATGAGATTTTGAATCAAAAAATGAAAGAGACAACATATACTACAATCATTGGCTTTCAAAAAGCTATGCATATTGATAAAAAGAGAAATCAAGGAAACAAGGTAACTCATTCGATTGCCTATGTGTTTTTATACAAGGACCTCGATTCATCTATTATACTTCAGAATTCATGCCACATGAGTAAAATTTAAGGAAATACCCATTAAAGAGTAAATACAAAGACTCAATGGAAATTTAAAAGTCTTTTCACTATTCCATTAGATATAATGGTAACTTTCCATTAACCTATTATTTACTTTTCTATTTTACTTTTAGTTTCAAAAAGTTGCCCCTGGGGTACTCCATTGATGAAAATTTTCCAAGCAAGATCCTAACTATATCTTCTTTTTGCAATAGTTCATTGCAATCTAATATCATCCCAACATGTGTTAGATTCATCAGGGGAGAATTTTTTTACCAATTGACCTAATTTTGATGCATAGTCAGAAAGTTTCCTTCATGGGTTGGAAACCTGCCAAAGAGAAGGAAATTTTGCAACTTTTCGTTGTTGCTTATTTATTGGTTGAATCTATGATAACTACATGATTGGTTGTTAAATATTCTTAGTTAAGGTACATGGATTCACTTGGATGTCACACCACATATTTTATTTCACTTCCTTCTATTTTGCAAAAAATCGTCTTCATGGGTTGAAAACCCACTAAAGAGAAGACGAACTAAGGTTTTCCACCAAGGCTCAGTACTTGAGCGATAACGAGTCCAAATTATGTTTACGAGTCTGATCCCATATTCAAACATCATTTTTCCTTAGAATCTATGCCATTTAAATGTTTTTAAACTAGATATGTCTCCAAGTGAGCCTTTGTGGAAAATTACCTTCATGGGTTGAAAAATTTTCATGGAGAAGGCAACATGGGATTTCCACTAATGCTTATTTTATCAACCATTGATATCTCATGAGTTAGAAGTGTAAAGATATGTGAATTTTAGAGAACCTTCAAGAGCATGGGAATGGAATAGTGGGTATGATCCCTTTGTAGTGAGCAAAAATTGCTCTCTATCAGATTGGGCACTATATACTTACCTGACAATTTACAAGATAAAACAACAAC
Source organism: Cupressus sempervirens (assembly GCA_028749045.1). Lineage (NCBI taxonomy): Eukaryota > Viridiplantae > Streptophyta > Pinopsida > Cupressales > Cupressaceae > Cupressus > Cupressus sempervirens. The sequence goes on along the minus strand of CM053786.1, from coordinate 856,001,515 downwards.
CCACCTAACTTTGTAGATAGAGAAGGCATTTTGGGAAAAACCGACAAAGATTGCCTAGCCTTAGGAATCTAGACCTAGACTCAAACATTTCAAGCAACAAGACTGACTTTAGCTAAACATGCAAAACTCACTTTCACCAATAAAATAGAAAACAAAAGTGGGGCAACATATTCCATTAGGGCTTTCATGTGTATTTTTCGCACTTACGTTATATACTCCTTGTAAAATGGTATCTTATGAGATGAGCTCAAGATATGATGATATACTTGGAATATTATTCAAAAGGGGAATGAGTTTCATTTATACTAGAGAGATGATATTCCATACTTACTGCACATAATTCCATTACTTATTTGAGTTTTACCTACTTAGACTTCCTTGATGCAGGGTTGGGTATCTTTCATGTCAGGAAAGATTGTAGGGAATCTTAACAGATTTTTGGTAGGGTGGTAAAGCACTCCTACAATATTCTTTCCCTAAAATGTTTCCTAAGTAGGTTATCGAATTCCTTTTAGCTTGGTCATCCTATTGAAACTATCTCAATACTTTGGTATTCTGACCTATTCGATATATGCATTCTTTAAATTTAATGATAAATAATTAATGCTAACCAATCAATATTCAAACAACTTTGACTCTCTTTGACTTCCACAATTTATGGAAATTTTTGATGTGACAATGATTTTTCAAAAACAATCTTCATAATTTCCTTCTCTTCCCAATCAAGAGTTTTTATCTTTCCAATTGGCTATAACATTTATGCCAAAATGAGGTCTTCCTACTCTATGTGTGAGCTCTAGGTAGACACGTTGTTAAATCATGGGACTATAAAGATATTAGTTGTTTAAAGGGAATCATACTATAAAAACAACTCTATAATGAGGTGATCATAGCTACAAAATCATCCTTCCTAGTACATTATTTGTTGTTCATAGAGTGATCTTCATGTTAGGTCTGTTGATCCAGAGTACATTCACCTATTGCCCCATTTGACTCATGAATCATCAAAGCACAAAATCCTCATCGAACTCAAATAGTCATGGCTTGTGTGGTTGTTGGAATATGAATTGAAATTTTGGAATATGTTTACTATTCTCCTTTTGGTATGCCAAATTAGAATAGAGAATAGGATTACGCATTCCAATTTTACCCCTAAAACAAGCATATGTCTATGCCATAAAATACCTATTTTTAGAATAGGTCATTCCTATTCTCCATCCTATTATTCCAAATTACATAATTCTTTGGGTCCATGAGTTTACACATAAGGACTATATCATTTTTACGTTAGGACTAAAAGATTTTCTTCTCTGGAACAACTCATATTCACTCTCAATTTTTCACGGTTTAGTCTGCATTTTTTGTCCACAATGGCTTCACCTTTCCTCTCGGTTATCATGGTGCAATCTGTATTTTATTTCAAAGGTATGTTATTTTATTGTCAGTTTGCTTCAATGGATTTTCCAAAGATTAAAAATGATTGATTTTTTAACTGGGTTGCTTGAATACAGTGGGCTCAACACAAGGGTTTATGTTGAGTGTGCAAGAAAGCTAGAATAGAACTATCAAATCAACTTTTATTATAATCTTGTTGGAATAGTTGTATGTATCATTACCAACCATTGTTCTAAACTATACACTTTTTTAAATCATTCTTGGAATGCATGAACTAATGGGTGGTCTTTTGTTCCTCCAAAAACTATGCTCTAAAATCATAGTTAGCCTCTTCTCAAACCCTAATGATTAAATATCTTGATCAAACAAGAAAAAAGAATAAATAGCTCAAGAATCGGTATATAGTTGTTGTTTTTGGGTGCAAACTAACTATAGTGCATGTATTCCAAGGATGATAGCTTGTAGCTATAAAAAAGTTATAATACTCTTCCTACTCCACTTATGACTAGATCGCTACAGAGGGAGTTCTTCTGGTTCATATAGAAGTGCCCATACTAAAGTGTGTCACTCCAAGATGTATACTAGGAAGTGGAACATAACCATCATATTGGGAGGACCAAGGGGACCCAACCTTCCATTGTTGGGGAACCACTCAATCTATAGGAACATGCATGTGACTACTACAGAGTTCAGTTTAATAATGGGACCATCTTTAGTAATAGGCCAACTTAAGTCATTTTAAACTTTAGCAAAGATAGCTAACCCTATACTTAGTTGAGATAGTCTAACTATAGAGAGATCTCCTCTATCTAAGCTCACGCATCCCATTATATCTATCAGATAAACATCTGCTACACTAATTTTAACAAGTGTTTCTTGTATAACAGGAAAATTCTCATCCTCCAAAAAACCTAGTGGGTGTTCCTTGTCATCTTTGGAATGATGTTTATTACTCTCTTGCATACATGGTTTCTCTAAAATTGGAAAATATGTATAATTTCTTTTTAAGTTGATCGATGGGTGAGAGCCATTTTTGTCTTTTTGTACATTGTTAAATCACAACATAAATAAATTTCTTCTCCCTCCCTCCATGTTGAAGCTTTTAGTGCATCAAAATACAATTGCTAGCTTTCATATATGAAGATTGGAAAATATAGTATATTAACCTATAATTAGATTTTACAAATGTTGAGAGTGAAATAACATGCCTTAAGGTGTCTTAACATGAAATTACCATTGTTGATTAAAATTGTATTTTTGAACCAGTGTCTTTATCTCTTTAAGATGTTCATCAATGAATATCTTAAAATGTTAAAAAAACTAAGATCAGGATATTCCGTCATAAGTAGATTCTATGAAAAATGTGGCCTCTTCACCTTAATACCTAACATATTTCTCTCCCTTAAAATGAAGGATTTAGGGCATGTAAACATGGAGTGCTATGTTGGTGGCTATAATAATTGTTAATTCCTCATCTGGAACTGGTTCAATTTTTGAGAAATTTTTCAATTGTTGAGACTTCCATCTCATACAATCTTTAAATTTTTAGTTCTAAAGAAAAAAAAAAGTGGAATATAAATATAAAATATTGTACAAAGACTGACAAACGTTTTCCAACTCTATCACTCTTGGACGATTACAAGAGTATTTATATTGAAAGTTGGATTGAAAACTAAAAGGTTTTAGAATGCAGCCACATTTACATAATAAGCTGACCAACTCTAATAATGGATTGACATTCTAATGTTTGCATTTCTATAATTCAATGTAGGCCTAATCTTATAACTATTTTTAATATTCATAGCAAATGTGATTTAGGCTAGTAAATATTGTTACGTGAATAAATGAAAGCTATAGGATGCAATTTATGTTTATTTTTAGAGTCATCTTTATAGATGAATGCCATGATTAGAGGCTTTTTGTATTAGTTGAAGACTAATAGGAAGAATGGTGTAAAATGGTAATGAGTGACCTTGACATATAACAACAACGGTGTAGAACAATATGAGAATTTTTGAAATTAATTCAAAAATAAAAATATGGCATTCCTTAAAGATTTGGAGGTTATTTTTAATGGATCATAATGTTGATTGTATCAACATCTATGTTTTGATATATATTACGCAGTATGCTTTGATATATATCTATGTTTAGCATATTTATACAAGTCCATGTGATAAATGCTTGCCCTGCATTATATGTATTTATATAGTATTATGTGAGTACAGAAAACATTTAATCTATTATGTGGTTGTAGGTCATTCAATGGATCCTATTGATGATATAGAAATCCATGGAGCCATTGTTATGAAGATCAAGGTCATGCACCTACCCTTTGTTTTGCTTGCCACCCTTGCCATATTTATAGTAGCATCTTCTAAAGAAGCTAAAAGTCAAAGACATAAGCAAAGAAGACATTTATATCCTTTTTATAAGTGTATTATCCATTCAAATAAGATCAATTTCCATGAGCAAATATGTATGAGCAGAGTAGCCTTCTTTTGTTTGGCCACGATTCTAAGGGAAAAAGGGAGAATTCAAGATATGCCAAATTTAACATTAAAAGAACAACTTGTTATGTTCCTCCATACCATTGGCCACAATTGAAGGAATCATAAGATTGGTCATAACTTTGGTCATTCTAGGGAGACAATGAGTTGACACTTCCACAAGGTCTTGAAGGCTATCTTGGGGTTGTATAATGAGTATCTTTTACCCCCTATTGCAACCACTCCTCCAGAAATAGATGAGAAGGACTATTTTTGTTCGTTCTTCAAGGTAAATATACTAGTGCCATGTATTTCATCACTACAAACTTAAATATATTAATATGTATTTGATAAGAATATTGCTTATTATAGGATTTTATTGGTGCAATTTATGGAATCCATATGCCAATTACAGTTGGTGTGGACATCCAAGCCAAATATCGAGATAGAAAAGGCAACTTGTCACAAAATGTTTTGGGTGTTTGTTTGTTTGACCATAAGTTTCAGTACATTCCTATTTGTTGGGAAGTGCTTGATATAGATAGTTGAGTGCTTCCTTTGGCTCTCTCTAAAGAAGATCCCCTTGTGATTCCCCCTTATATATTAATTCATATTTTTATATGGTTATATTTTGATTATATTAAAAAAACTTTTATGCTATATGTTGAATTTAACTTTATTTTTATTTGCGTAGGAAAATTCTATTTAGTTGATGCTAGGTATCCAAATGCACCTATATTTCTTGCTTCGTACTAGTGTACACATTACCATCTAAAAGTGTTTTGTAGAGAAAACCCCATCAATAGTCCTCAAGAGTTATTTAATCATTGACACTCCTCTCTTAGGAATGTGATAGAGTTTACATTCGGTATCTTTGAGCAACACTTCTCTATCCTGAAGCATGTGACATCATATAATATCATGACCCAAACAAAGATTGTTTTAGCATGTGGCATATTACACAACTTCATTACAATGGAGGATGGTATTCCATTAGAAGTAGAAATTGAAGAGGATGATGATGATCATGTTGGGATTAATGTGTTCTTGAGACTTATGGGATGAACTAGCGAGATAGAGATGATTGGGGGAAATTTTGAGATGAAATAGCCCAAAGGATGTGGGAAGACTACAATTCTCAAACTTAGTTGTTCTAGAAAACATGAACATTTATTTGCACTTTGTACTTAATAGAAATTTAACTTTATACATATGGGTATCAGACGCTTGAGTTTGTCTAGTATGTATGGACTTATATAGATTTTTTAGATATCCAAAATAAATGTACTTGGTATTTCTATAAAAAGGCTTTGTGGCTGCAATACATTTCTAGTACTTGGACCATCTGTTATTATTAATTTCTGAATATAACTAAAATCTAACCATCTGCATTTACTCATTACCTACATATGTTGTCTACATAACCAATTCATAGTTTAAAATATATAGCTCTAAATATGTAGTATTTATTATGGTGTAATCAACTAGCATATTTGATTATAGATTTGGATCAAGGTGGAATGATTTATTTATGTGCTTTTTTTCTATGTTATAGAAGAGAGTAGGCAGAGCATGATGTTGGAGAACTTAGTTTTACATCTACTAATTGTAGTTTCTTGAAAGTTTCTTGAGGCAACTCCTTTTGGTTTTTAAGGAGTATCTTGACATATTTTTGAGGCATTATGTCAAACAGTTCAGATGCCTTCTCTGTGCCTCCATATTTACTGTAATCTTCCTATCCTCTATGCTTTGATTGATATTCATACCCTGTTCTATTGATTAAATAAGCATTACATAATGGAATTTAACTTTTCACCTGTCGCCACTTACATCTGCTTTAGCTTCGGAAGCCTTTTCAAGAATTCCATTCTATGCATGGAAATTTGAAATCTATTTTTAAAGAGAAGAAAATATCAAACATAATTAATTCAATTATTTTTGGTAATAGTGGTTTCTATTATTGAAGAAGTGTAGATTTCAGGGAAAGAAATTGATCTATCAGTTTGGTATTTTTTTCTTAGATTTCTTAGGCTTTGATTTTCTTTTGGATTGTAGTGTGCAAGTTTTGTTGTCACTATTTCTAAATTGTACTACTATCAAGATTTATAATATTCTATTGAGGCAGGGTAGTTGTTTAACATCACAAATGGAATTCAAATTGCCTTGTTGTGGTAGCAAGTAACCTTCTTCACATCTATCTTCAACTCTTGATACAATTTTGTATCTTAAAATTGCATCTACACCACTTCCATGATATAGAGATTTTGTAGGTAGGCTTCAATTTAATTTACATCTCAAATTCCAATCACTTCTACTGTTCCTTTAGAGCTGAGCCTTTGTTCTATTTAATGTAAAATGTTGTAGTAATCTTCCAGGTCATTCAATTTTACATTGTTTGAGAATAATCCCAATTTTTCACTTTTTCGATTACTAGATCTTGAGATGGTTCTATTGGAGTTTACAGAATTGTAGTTTATATTTCTAGTTCTTCCCTTCAATATTTTATTTTAGTCCACAAGAAAATGGAAACTGTACATATAGATCTCTTCCAATACTAGTAGATTTTCTTCTAGATTGCTCTTCAATCTTCTAATACTACCATCCATTTTTTCAATATTTTTCCAATGATGGAAGATCCCTACTCACCACAAAACATTGTTCTCTTTGAAGTAATTGCTCAATGAGGAGTGTCAATAATTAAGTATGAGGCTACAAAGCACCCTCTTTTAGTCTAATAGAGTCAAATGACATTTCGAAGGAAACCCAATTCAAATAATTTTCCCTCTTCAAAGGTATATGAAATCTTGAATATAGTTAGATTTTCATTCCTAAACTACATAAGTCCATCTTAAATTTATTGGCAATGAAAATCACATGACATGAGAACCTTGTATGTATCACTAGTACGTTCAAAGCCACACTGTAGCATCTAACCAAAGATATTATAGTGGCTTCATCTAATTTTTTGATATTTACCATGACATTGAGCAAAGAATTGTAGGTCTGATAGTCATGAGAAATACCTTTTATTTTCATTTTCCATAGCAACTCATAAACCCAAACAACTTCATCTGATTTTCTTATATTCACCATGACATTGACCAGAGAATTATAGGTCTGACAATCATGAGAAATTCCTTTTATTTTCATTTTCTATAGCAACTCATAAGCCTGAACCAACTCATTTTTAGTGTCACAGCCTATGATCAAACAAATGTAAACAATGCCATTAAGTGAGAAACTATTTTCCTACATTTCCATGAAGAATCACCATCACTATATATAGCTTGAAGGAGATTAAGGTAACTATAATAAATTACACTAAATATAGTGGGTAGAAATGAAAAATGTGAAGTTTTTATGAGTATATATTATAGCTAGATATTCTATCATTTTTTATTTAGCTATCCTATATATGTGTATTTGTGTCTACTCTCTTAAGAGCTTATGATGACAATGATCAGGGGACATGTTTATTACATTATATATATCTTCAATATACTACTAAGCTATTATCATCTAAGAAATTTTCTATAGTTCACACATTATATATATGTTAAATATACTACTTTGACATGGTACATCTAAATTTTCATCTTAATGATGACAATGAATTGTTTTCTAGAGGTTTTGCTGCTACAAATTCATTGTTGAAAATGTCATTCACCAATATTTTGGTGAGTATAGATGAGGATCTTCATGTGACCATGATTCCTTCATCATCTAGAAATACAAAAGTGGTTTGGACAAGAGACATGGAGCGAAAAGTATTAGATTTTTTCCATGAGCAATTTTGGTTAGGTAGAAAAGGTGAAGGTGGGTTTCAAAAAGAAGCTTGGACTGCCATCGAAAGGAGGTTCAATGAAGACATGAAGATGAATTTAGGAAAGGAAAAATTTAAGAAGAAATTAAAAAAATGGAAAGAAAGCTATAGAATGATGAAAGAACTAAGAAATATTAGCAAATTTGTATGGAATGAGAGTAAGCAATGTGTGGAAGCTGATGCTAATGCACAGGAAGATTTGGTGAAGGTAGTGTAGACTTGACAATGTTTTTATGTAAGAAAAATATCGCTTTATTAATTGTAATAAAAGACATATATCTAATTCTTTGGTTTTGTCATCCATGTAAAGGAAGGATTTCAAAAATGCTAGAGTGCACAAGAGGAAATCATTCCTCTTTTTCAATGACTTAACAGTAATTGTTGGGATTGACATGGAAGATGGAACTCAAGCTGCAACAACCGCATAGACTAAAGATGGGCACCTTTTTGATGATGTCATTGACCTTGACTATGATAGGGACTTTAATATGCCCATGGATGACACTCATACAGTTGATGAAGAGTCATTCACATAAATGTTTCTAGCACATTTGTTAGATAGAGTCAATCCACACCATCATCAAGGAAGCCAAAGAAGAGGAAGGAAAGCATGGCTTCTTCTTTGAATGTTATCTGTGAAAGTATCCAAGACATACATACGGGCATGAGGGAGGATCACATTGTCAAAGTTGACAAAGGAGAAACTTAGCAAGATATAGCAGCTGCATTTGCAACCCTCAAAGCCATACCTAGACTAAGTTGGGAGACTATGATTGTTGTGTATGACACTTTCACTTCTGAAACTATGAAAGCATGGGGGTTCTTACAGATGAGTACAAAGGAAAGGGAAGAGGATGTAGGGTATAATTTTGGAGGATCTCACTAATATCCCAACTCTTCACTTTAAGAAGGTTTTGTTTTTTGTAAGAACAATCACATCTATGCAATGGCTCATATTTGATATGGGACCTCCTATTTTTTAAGACTATTAACTTACCATCATTTTGAAGCAATGTTAATGAATCATACTTTATAGAACTCATGTAGCTTCTTGGTTCCTTGTGTTATTTTCACTTTATCAACTCTAATCTTTCATATTATGTTCTTGTGTTGTTTTAAATGGAATAAATTAAAATACTAACGAAAATGAATATTGAACACAACTTTAAAGAATAAGTTAATAAAAATTATGAACACAATTTTGACAATACTACTCAGGTTAAGTTGGAGTGCATTGATATTATACTCAATATAGTCCCAAGGATGTGTACAAATATAGGGAGAGGAACAATGGCCCCATGGTGTACAGGATAAGGTACAACTATACTATATCCAATTATAATTATGAGAAAATCTAGTTAATAGGTCACACATCATAGGAAGGGACAAGACCAAGAATCTTGAAATTATTACAGATGACAGTCATATCAAGGTTGTGGTAAAGTCGAACATAAATTACAAAGAGAGAACCGTTAACACTATGCCTGAAAATAGCATAGCAAAGGTCAAACTTGCTTGTTTGCCTCACATTCTTGGAATACAAAAAGTCTTAGATTTCAAAAGTTGTAACATCTTCTATTTGATATAATACCCTCAAATCTATTAAGTAAATGGATGTTGAATTTTAATTCAACATTATTTTTAGTAAAGTGCATTTTATTTTCCCAACACTATTGTTGTGTTATATGAGTTTGATTTTTTGAAGATGATGTACAACAAGGTACTGTAATCCATTACTATGGGCAAGAAAATCCTTGGCTGGACATATCATTTCCACATATAAGACCTTTCTAGATGAAGTATCTGGATTACTCTGAAAATTTCATTAAAAGTTGTAACATTAGATAGCTTTATCTTTTTGAACCTTTAAGTTGTTTGTGTCCATTCAACCAAATTCTTATGTTATAGTATCAACTGTAGGGAACTAAGGGCAATGGAGAATTACTTACTTGGTTATGTACCTTTTTTCTCATTTTAGTGAAACAATATCTATATATCCATGGATGAGAAAACACGTGTTTCAGAAGTTAATAAGTAATAACATTGTTACAAGAGTGAGAATCGTCATTTCCGCTCGTATTTTCATTTTTGGTAATAACTTATTAGGAACAAGTAGGTTGACATCAAAATCTTGACAAATTCACTATTTTCGAGTGTATTAGAGAAGAAGACCTCTAGATTTGAATGCTTCCAAAAATATTGTATACTGTAGACTCCTTGTACATGTACTAGTCCATTTCCTAAAAATACTTATTGTGTCCATTTCAAGCATGCACCCCCTTTCATTGAATATTCTCCAGTGATAATAAATTTGTGCCCTAAATATGCTTCAAGATTCAACAAACTTCTTGAACACTAATTCATTCATATAACAAAACACAATTGAAATTGAAAAATTATGTGTATGGAAAGAACCTCCCCAATAGATTGAATACATTACACATTCATTCTTCATGACTTTGGCATACATAGTGATATCTAGTATCCTCTAGGATGATTTTCCCTGAATATGATAATATGACCTCTTTATTTGTACCCTGAAAATCCTAATATGAGCTTATGTTGGGATAACTTTATCCTTGTTGTGTATGTAGATTCATTTCATTGAGATAAACTAATAACCATGTGTCAAAATTTGTAAGTCACGAGATATTTGCATCACTAGCATGATTGGACTGAGAAGTCACAACATAGTCCATTGAATATAGATATGAAAATATATTTTACACTTTTGTAGTAATTTCTCATTATATTTTTCATTATTTATATAGGGTTGATGGATTTGACAACTTTTCCAATGTATCGATATGGTGCTAGACCTGTAGCAATGAAGATGTCATGTACATAGAATAATCCTAGGCGTAGGTTTTTGTGTTGTCCAAATAAAATAAAGGTTGTTACTAATCTTTTATATGTTTATTTTTTATTTTATTAGTGTGGCAAGCCCTAATGTAGTTTTTGAATGGAGGGGGACAATGGTTGCAATTTCTTTGAGTGGGTTAAAAATGACTCATCTACATCAACCACATCAAAATCTACAGAAGAAGAAAGGAAGGATTGCAAGTTGTGCATTGTGCGAGAGACAAATGCTAGGGAGATTGGTTCCATGGTGAAAGTCAAAATCATGTTTCAACATAGACTAATTCTATTCTAGTTTTTATAAACACACTATTAGTGATGGTGATTCTAATTTTAGTAATGAAATGACCTTTATTTGTAAAGAACTTAATTATGATCATGGAGATTAAATATTTTATGATTTTGTATATAAACAATGAGAAAATTTTACTAATTTCACAAGTATATTATTGTATATAATTTTTTTATGTTTATATCCATTCATTTAAAAAATATTGAAATAAATTAATTTCCTTGAATAAAATAGAATTAAAAGAAATATTACCTTTATAATAAATTTAAATAATTAACCAAATATAATAATATATTAAAACAAATAAAATATATTAAAATAGAAACTTAACTATATTCCAATTCCAATTTTGTACAACCAAACAAGGAATTAACATATTCCCAATCAAATACTAGGTGAACAAAACAAGAATGGGATTTCTCTTTTCCATTCTCATTCCCCATTTCCATTCCTATTCCAATTTTCCATTCTAATTTTATATTCCTATGCCTGTAACCAAACGGGCCCTCAAGGATCTGAGAAATTCCCCTCTCTTGACCCTGAAAGCCCATCACAAGATTATTAGTCTGTGCATATTCAAATGATTTAGGGGCTCCAATATCATTAACTTCGTAGACCATTGATTTTACCAGGGGCATGTTCTTTAGAGCTCAAAAAGTAATTTTTCCACTAGTAGTTATTCAGATAGTGGCACACACTTCATTTGCTAGGTCCTTGTGTAGTTGCATGCTCGTCTACCTGATTAAATGAATAATTGTTGGAGACAATAGTAGCATTACACCCCATGTGTTGAAAATTGATGTTCAAGCAGAGATTAAAGAGGCTACATCCCAAATGAGCCTAAATTTCTTAGACATAATCATTTACGTCTTCTAGTGAAATCATCTCAGATTTTTCAAGTTTTCAAAGAATCAATGAGTGGCTTAGATGTTTTGATGGTCATCCACTTCTTTTAGATACTATGAACCATTGATTCAAATGATCAACTCACACAATTCATATACGAGCAATTGCACCTTATTGTGCAATGGGTACATCGTAAAGGCATTGAAGGGCAACTAAGCATATCTCTCTCTCTCTCTCTCTCTCTCTCTCTCTCTCTCTCTCTCTCTCTCTCTCTCTCTCTCTCTCTCTCTCTCTCTCTTTATATATATATTCATCTTCCCACTCTATATTCATCTCTACCTCTATCTTCCTCTCATCCCCTCACCCATCCCTCTCTCATTCCCTTCATATACCTTTAAAATCCTCTCTCTCTCTCTCTCTCTCTCTCTCTCTCTCTCTCTCTCTCTCTCTCTCTCTCTCCCCCCTATCTCTCCAATTGTGTGTGTGTGCCCAAACACAAACACACAGAGGCTCTATCTAGACCTAAGTTTTCTCTTCTATCTTCATCTAATCATTTCCTTCTCTACATATACCTCTCCTAATTCATCTCCTCCCCCCCTCTCTCTCATAAACACATGCACACATACACACACATTATATTTCCATCTTTCTCATCCTTATACCCCCCCCCTCTCTCTCTCTCTCTATCTATCTATCTATCTCTATCTCTATCTCTATATCTATCTTCCTCTACCCCATCCCCCCTCTCTAAGTGTGTGTGTGTGTGTGTGTGCGTGTGTACACATACACACACATATATTTCACTCCCTATTTTTTTCTCTCCCTCTCTCATTCTTCCCTATCTCTCCTCTTTTGTGTATGTGCATGCAAACGCCCACACACTCACCTAGGCTCTATCTAGACTCTTTTCTCTTGTATCTTCATCTAATCATTTTCTTCTCTACATATACCTCTCCTAATTCATCTCCCCTCCCCTCTCTCTCTCATACACACTTTCATACAGGCACATGTTATATCTCCATCTTTCTCATCCTTATACCCCTCCCTCTTTATTTGTCTCTATAGATAACTTTATATTTCTCATCCTTACACCCCTCCCTCTTTATTTGTCTCTATAGATCACTTTATATCTCTATATGAAAGGCATAAGCTAAAACTTGCATCCAACGATAGGAAATGGTGGAGATAGAATGACTACCATTGAATCGATTCAAAGCATAGATTAATAGATTAATATACACCTTTTTATCTTTCAACTAGATGACGATCTGATGCTTATCTTAACATCTACACGTACAAAAGATTTTCCAAAGTTTACATTGCATTTATTACGCTGAAGGTGTACTATACTGAAGTTCTCAAACTTCAAAATACCATCTATAGTTTAAAATGGTTAATAGAGGATGCAAGACGATAGAAAGCATCACCATCGTTTATCTCTTTTGCTTGTGATTCGTCCACAAAAAAATCAAGATAATGGACTAAACCTGTTATAACTACTACCAACTTTTCCCACATTTTCCTAGACATCCACTCACATTGTTGCTAACTTTTTCTAGTCAATTATAGGCATATTCTAATCATTATAAATGTTTATATTAAAATATATTTGCAAATATTGGATATGAGATTGTATGAATTTATTCATTTATTGATACATATTCAAGTTTGGTTAAATCAAAGTTGATGACAAATTTCAAAAATTATTTAAGAAATTAATTATTTTTATGTTTAATTTTATAATAGTTGGTATACATAGCTTTGTACCACAACATCTTGTTTTAGATTTCATATTTAAATATGTAGATTATTGCTATTATGTATTGAATTTCTAATTTAATTTATTATGTACTTTTGTAATGTGTAAATATTAAATAATTAATGTATAGTATTAGTTTTTATAAAATTAAAATTATTCAATTCATTTTAATAAAACTGTCAAAAATTAGAATAATATTTACTATTTATGACTTATTATATTTATTACTAATGATGAGATAAATTGCAACTATTGGGTATATTTTGTTTAGAGATCTAAGTAAATTTATTCAACAAAAATTATAATTATTTCTAAAAGCTTAAATTAAAAGCACAAGTATATAAATATATAATAAAATTGATAAATTAATTAAATTAATATTTTAAATAAATTTATTACATATAAAAAAGTAATTATAATTTATTATTTGTAATATTTGATATATTGATAAATACATTAAATTTATATTTTAAATTAAATCATTACATATAAATGATGTAATTATAATTTATTGTTGCTAATATTTGATGAGGAAGTGAGTGCTTTGAATATTTTGATTAGGTTGAGTTAATTATCATGATTATACTTGAAGGTTTATTTTATAGGGTTAGATTATTATTTTTTGGGGTGAGGATTAGGATAAGATTGTTTCTTTGTCTTATTTTAAGAATTAGGATTGGGTGAGTTTGGGTTATGATCTTATTTAATATTAAGGTCAAGTTTGGGTTTGGGTTAAGGTTAATGATAGATTTAGGATTCCAATTAAGGTTTCAATATGGTTTGCTATCATAATTATGGTTAGGTTAATGGGTTACGTCATGATTACTTTTAATGTTACAATTAAAATTTTCTATAAGATTATGATTGAGGTTAGATTTGGAAATAAGGTTGAAATTGGGGTTTTTATTAGGTTTAGGATAATGCTTCAGTTTATGTTATGACTAGAGTTTGGGGTATGTTTAAAGTTTATGTTTATGATTAAGATTATTATTAAGATTACACTTTAATGTTTGCGATAAGGTTTATGTTAAAGATGCATAATCATCTTCCTAATTAAGAGTTTTTTTCAATGTATTTGTGTTTGGAGTGATGTAAATGGATGCATAGTTATTTTAAAGAGTCCGCCAACTTACCTTATTAGTTGCACACACATGAAAAAATAGATCGATTCTTTTCTTAATTGACTTTTAATATCTCTTCGACGTACTCATTGCACCTTAAGAAGTGATTGCTAGTTGTATATAATCCTGAGTCCCATATCATCAAATAAGAAGTAGAAGTATAGCTGAGTACTACAGTTGAGAAATTGTAGCTTAGCTAATTGTTTGACAAATTGGTGTGGCAGAACAATGTAAAAAAAAAAACTCGACAACACTACCGTCAATATTTTCACTCCTCCAGCCGCATGTCAATCTCAGACTCAACGAAGCTCATCTCAATCTCAGAGCTCCAATGAGTGATCCAGGTGGGATTAGAATTACCCATCTTCAATTTATTGACGAGGACATACCTGGGAAAGAAATGTTAAATGATAATCATATAAAGTTATTAAAAAAAAGGGAAAAACTTCCTCAATTGATTGTAAAATCACGTACATTGAGTGACATGGAACTAGCCACTCGGTAATAGTGTTGAGAGACATGTCCGGCAGCACATACAGAAAACAGAAAAATCCAATAGGTGGGAGTTGTGAGCGATCTACAATAGTAACCCACTATGATAAGGTGGCTACCAAAAAGTTTTAAGGCTAATGGATGAAATGTTCAACATCGATCCCTCTAGCAATTGGCTCACTGCTATTATTCGACATCAATTTCCTAATCTATGGATGCTCGAGTTGAACGACAATCAATTAAAAGGGAACATTTCACTCACTATCTCCACTTGCCACAGTTTGACATCACTATTGAGTTCAATGTTGTGGTTTCCAACTTCACACAAAGGTCAACATAGCAACTTTTATCTTTATGTCGTAGGCATTCCCATATGAATGAGGTCAGGAAAAATGCTTGAATCAATGGTGCAGTCTTCTTAATAGGCATTGGACAACCATCAGATGTATCATTGCCATTCAATGTTTTTCCCAATATCCATTAAAAAGAAGGAAGATTCATTCTTTCTTGGGATGTCTTTTGAACCACACATGTTTTAGTTTCTTGTTGCTCTATATACGACCTTTCTGTCCCACTATAAAAAATCTCATTATTGCATCGCACCGCCACTACTTTTTTCCCACATGCAACATTCTTCAATAATTTGGATCAGATTATTTACAATGAGCAAAATAGGGAGAAAAGCAGGATGCATAAGGAAGGAATTTAATCCTTCATTGATAGATAGTCTATAACAATACAAAGGAAGTCTAGATACCCAGCAAAGAAGGAAACTTGCAATTGGTGAGGAAATTTCTAGATTTGTACATGAATTTTAAGGTAAATTTTGAGAATCCAAGTTACTAGACTTACCAGATTTCCTTTGGAGATCTTGATATCTGATATGAATAGTCTATGTAGGGTCTCTTTAATCTTCATCCTTTTAAGAAAGTTTATTGATATGTGTCAAATGCTTCATATTTTTTAGACCACTTATCAACTATAAACTTTCCGACCCCTGGGGGATAGATAAAGATGTTTGGCTCATCAAGGTGGTAGTTTCTATGATTGTTTAATATCAGTTCTGCAAAATGGATCATTGTTATGCTCAAATACATATATATTGTATTGTTTTCACTCCCTATGTTAGGATTTCAGAGCAATTTATTGGGGTGGGTTTCATAAAATAAATAAGTAATATGCAGTGAGATGAATTTCTTTTAAACGTCCTTGCATTTGACATCTTTGCATGCCAGGTGAAATTTGTATATTAAATTGATAGTTGATGTTGTAGTTGTTTGCTTGCTTCTCATGCTCAAGCGAGCACAAGGTTTGTTCATTAAAACTAGGCGACTCTTTGAATTTAATTGTTTTAGAGAATTATAATGAATTTTGTAATGTACTGTGTCTACTTATTTGATTGATGTGTGCATTCATATCCAATGCTTTGTCACTAGAAAGGGGGGGGGGAGGGGGGAGGGTGGGGGAATGATTTATAGATATACCCTATGAATTTGGCGGTTCGCATATAAATCAGTCCTAAAATCCTCTGTTCCACATGTCCAACACAAATCCTGTCAAATGCCCCAGATCTAATCTAACATTGGTTACAATGGTGTCGCTCTCTCCATAGTGCATGTAATTTTTTACATGGTGTGTGGCTTAGTGTCAAACAATATACTAATGAATATATGAATATCATGGAATGGGCTCATTGTACAATGGACCAGTGTTGAAAATACAATAGGAAAGTAAACTCTGAGGGGGGGTGAATCAGCACTTAAAACTTTCAACTTCTAAGATTATTCACCACACATCCATCTCACAATCTATACATTAAAAAAAAATACCAAATTTAAGCATATACATTCATAGCATAAAAGTAAATATTCAACACATGAATGACACAAGATATTTAGTTACCCAGAAATCCTCCAAGGAGAAGGTAAAACTAAGGTGGGCATGACACCCACAAATGTTCATTACTACAAAAATAAAGTCTATCCAATGAAGGTTACAATGTTTGACCATGAAACATGATCTACCCTGTTAAAGGCTTACAAGATTGTTAGATCTTACCATGTTAAAGGATTTAGAACACCCTACTAAAAGTGTACCTAGTAAGAGGACTTTAACTTACAATGAAGTAAGTACCCTGTTAAAGGATTACAAGAGCCCGTTAGGAATACTCTGTTAAGAAATTTAATTGATTCACTTGTTAAAATGTTTCAGCATTGACCCTTCAGTTAGCACTCTATTGCTTGATGTTAGATCACTTCTATATTGATATGTACTTGATCTTTTCTGATCAAATGTAGCTCTATTGTCCTCTGTTTCCTTTCCTTTATTATCCTTCTAACTAATTCTACAATGTAACTCAATTCATAATACCTTAATCACCATGAATGCTCTATTTGTGCATGCAAACTCTCTTCAGTTCTCCTTAGCATTCCTTTTTTCATCTCTATAAAGTTTAGGGTTTATCTTCCTTAAGAAGACCTAAGTGATTTAGGGTTAGGTATGAATCAATAGTAGTGATTCACCCATATTTCATCTTAAACCTTCCCTTTTTCTAATTCAATGCATGTCATGCATAGGGATTCACAATTAAGATTCGTCCTTATCAACAAAAATCGTAAAACAATACTTAAGTCAGCCCAAAAATGGTTTAAATAGTAGTTTTTGCAAATACAAACAACTATGTCAAAACTGTATTACTCAACATTTGAATTCCCTCGTGCTTAGCACTAACTATAACTTTAATTTTGTCACTCGACATCTGAGTGACTCAATACTTGAGTGGCTCAACACTCACTGTTTACTTGCCATGCACTACCTTATATGTTATGCTTGGCATATGTTACTTGTTCAATATGAACTAAGTAGATTAATTAAGTGTATAAACGTTCATTAGTCTAAACCAATATGAGATCTACAATCTCCCCCTTTGACATGAGTGTCAAAAACACTTGGTCATACATTAATGATCTTATCCTTACGAGCATAATATAGATAACTAGTATCTATTCAGCTTCTATAGAAAAATTTCAAAATATCAAAATTTGGCAATACATGACTTATCGGTCATACCTCAAAATTTCATAACTCATAACTCCTTTTGAGTTGATTGTTCTATGTTGTAATCTGTATCTAATACAAAATCTTTCTCCTGCTAAGTAGATTATCTCTCTGTCTCTATCTCTATCTCCCCCATACTATTTCTCACTAGTACTCACCATGTGTCCTTACTCCCCCTTTATCCTTACTCCCCCTTTTTGACACTTATGTCAATGGGTTATACTCTAATAGCCTATTTTTCCAAAAAATGGTTTGTGGATCTCAAGGATAATCTTTAGAGTTGCATCTGAATTATCACAAGCTACCTCCAATGACTTAATTTGGATGGAAATCTTGGCAACAAGGTGTACTAAGCCTTCATGTGTAGAAAGCTGAGAGTCTTTCTTCATGAGAGTTTCAGCGTAGGCTAGTTCCTTGTATAGTATCTCCATGTGTGGAGTCAATATAGACTAGATGCATATTAGTTTAGCTCTAATGTTGGCTTCATCTACATGTGTTGCTAATTGACTTTGGTAATGTAGGAAGGTACTAAAGTGTTTCTCACTTTGGGTGGGAGACCTTCATAGAGAGATGCCAGATGTATGCATAACACTCTCCAAGTTTATGATATGACTCCTAACTCCCCTTGTGAAGAGTGTAGTATTATTCAGTTTGGTATGCAAAGAGAAAGTATTCTCTAGTATCTTCTTTAGAATTTCTATTTTGGTTGCTAATTCAACATATATCAATGCAATAGAACTTGATATCTTTTCATCAACCTTATATTGGAATTTTCTCTTAGATCATTAAAGCAATTTGACATTAGAATCTAGATCTATGTCATTTAACTTCTTAACTAAGCTAATTAACTATTCAATTATTGGTTTTTCTTCCTCTGGAGTTGGTAGACTAAATGCATCAATAAAAATGTCTTTGATATCAATCAAAGATTTCTTCTGCCTATGTTCATGTCTAAGCAATTCTTGATGTATCTTCTCTGCTAGAGCTTCCTAGAGTGTACCCATCTACTTAATAGTAATACTTGCATAATCAAAATTTGGCAACTCAATTACTTCATCCAGGTTTACATCAACAAATGATGTAACTTTAGCTCCCATGGATGTACTTGGACTTGGCCTTGGGATTGTACTAGGGTAGCTTCTATGCTTGGCCTCCGAAGAGCTTGACTAGGAGGAGTGGCAGATTTTGGTAATGTTACCAATGTTTGTATTGCAATTTTCTCCTCTATCTTTGTTATCAAACTTGACTCTTTCGGATTTTCCTTCTCTTCCTTTTTATTATCAATAGCACCTTGATAATGTGTTGTAGGTGCATGAGTATCTACCTGACCTATTTGAATTTGAGTTTCTTCATTCTTTTTTTATTTATCTTTCTACTCTCCATTTGTCTCACCTTTGTCATGTACACTTTCCTCTATAGTTACTAAGACTGGAGTACTTTGTGCCATCGTATTGATGGTAGGAGAAGTTGTCTCCTTTCTTTGATATACCACAAGGAGTAATGTTGGTTGTATCATTGTGAATTGAGGAGCGAGGAAGGTGTAATTTTTTTCCCTGTACTACCTCCCTTGTAGATACCCTATCTTCCTTCTCAATCTCATCAATACTCACCAATACAAGATTCTCACAAAGTTTAGAATGGGTAGTGGATTTCACCAGTATCTTTTTCAAGTCATCCTCTATCAAGGGATTGATGTTTTGAGTGGTAGTATCAGAAACATCATTTATCTTTACAGTGTCATCTTCTTTGTTCACCTCATGTGAAGGATTGGCACTCAATACTAGTGTATCTAGTACACTTTGTTCTGTTGGCTGCTCATCCTCAACTAGTGCTTGTGTATCTATGTTCATATATATGCCTCCCTCAACTATATCTTGTTCAGTACCACCTTCTTTTTCTCCTCATGTTTCTTCTCCCACCTTAATAGGTGCCTGCAGTATTGCTTGGAATGTTGCCAAACCATATAATTATTTCCACATCAAAGTATACTTTTACACAACATCCTCAATGCTATTTTGCAATATATTGAATGCCTTGTATTTTGGTGCAAATTTTCTAGAATGTTTCTTAATGGGTTTTTCCATTTCACCCTTACATAGTTCTGGCATTACCTAGGCAAGTGTTGTTTCTCTTATTTGTGTTTTAGTATTCAAATAATAGTGTCACTTCTGCTCAACTCTTTCATACAAACACTTGGGTATGGAGTTGGCAAATTCAAGAGGAGCCTTTTTTAATGTTGTCATCATGGCATATACTACCTCTTCAACTTGATTCTTTTCAATCTTCCCAAGGTTGTCGAACTCAATGTGAGACAATCTAGATAAATCAACATGATTTCCAATATTCTCACATAGGTTATCTAAATCTGAAGAAGAACTATGACTTACCACTTGAAATTGGGTATTGTCATTAGATTCAGTTTTCTCTTCATCAGATTCAGCTGGAGCAACATATTTTCTCCTTGGTCTCTTCTAATATTCCTCACCCTTGCTAGCTTCACTAGGTCTTTTCTCCTTTGGCTTGGCTACTTCCTTATCATTTTATGAAATCTCCCTTGTGCTAGCCCTAGTTGTAGGTAGTTTAGGCTGAGTAGGTTTCACATCCTTCTTTGGTTTGTTTACTACATGTGCTTTAGCTTTTCTTTTCTTCTATTCAGTAGTTGTAGGTGCTTCACTAGCTTCTTCTCCCTTGGCACCTTCTACAATTTCTACTTCCTCTTCTTGTTGGTCCTCTCCTTGACCTTGGGTGGTGGAAAGTGGTGCTTAGGTAGGTACATTCTCTTCTTCTTCATCATCATCATCTTCTTCTTCTTCTTTTGCCCCTTCACCAAATTTCTCTTTTAGTTTCTTTACCATCTTATTCTTCTGTCTAATGACTAAAGGGGTCTTCAAATCCATTGTGATTTTTGACTTGGCCATATCATAGTTCCCAAAAGCTATAGCCCCCTTGTCCACTTCTTCTACAACTAATGTTTTTATTTTTGTAGAGGCTTCATCAATGTTGATTTCATATCCTAATGGTCTTAACCATCTAGCTCTAGGAACTGCTGCCAGGACATATGTATAGTCAATGTCAACTAGGAAGAAAACATCATCAAAATGTTTCTCCACTAGTGAAACTAGTATCCTTAGTCTTTTCTTCATTGTCTGCTTGAACTCTTCAAAGTAGCTTGTCATGACTAACTCAAAATTATCACCTAGTTTCTCAATGAATTCACCTATTTGCATTGCAATATATCTATTTACCTTCGATGCAACTTTACCAAAAGTAGGAAAGGTATTTTGCACATAAAAGAGTATACATACAAGAATAGATCCAAATTTGCATTGTGAACTTCTGGTGTTCCTTATGGCTCCCAAATTCTCAGTCAATTGTTGCAACTACAACTCGGCAAGATCATAAGTATGATCTTTCTTTACTCTTTTGTATCCCACAACCACTACAATATATGGAATACTATTAAGCCTGTTGGATTGATAGAACTTATGAATTATAATCCTCACTACAAAAGCAATTAAGGGATTTGTGATTGTATCTATTGTCATCCATCATTTATTCCATATAGCCCATATATTCCTTTCAATTACCACTTTTGCTTCGCCTCTTAATGTCTTTGGTTGATCTAGGGTTGGATGCCCTGTAACTCTATGAATAATTTTCTTGGTGATTTTCATCGATCCATTCTCTAACCATACAGAATTATCATGTATGTTGTTCAAAACTATCTTTATCCATTCTATTTTGTAGATACTAGGGAAATCTAGGGCACGGGTTGACCCTTTCTTCTCAACAATTTTGAATTCCTCCTGCAATGTTCTATTTTCACACAATTTCCCTCATGTATCCCTAATTTCCATGTCTCCTATGCTTCCAACCTTACATGTATAATAGCATCTAACATCTTGGATCATTAAGACTCATGGTGGTATCACTAACAACACACCAGATGGATCTTGTCTATAATCTATGTCTAGAATAGCTCTAAAATTAGGTTGTTTAATCTCATTACTTATCAATTACACATTCAAAACTTCCTTTCGCTCTACAGCCTTGGCTACTGAAGAACTAGACACCATTTTATAAAATTAGGTTTTGCAAAAAAATCAAACTACGTAACTCAACACTCAATAAATACCTTTATGATTTTGCAGTGATGGTGTTGAGTGACTATTGAATCTATTTGCAAAAGCTCAGAACAATTTCTCTAGTTATTCATTAGCTCTTCATGTTGTCCTTCAAATTTGAATAATTTCAAATGAGTAGAAATCAATCATATATACCTCAAAAACTGCAATTAATGCTTAGTGCTTACACAATTGTAAGCTCAACTTCAATAAAGATTTCAACACACTCGGCTTCCATGAAGTTTCCTTTCCACTCGACAACCACTATGAGATTGGTCAACACTAACAATTGTGATAGCTCAACATCAACTAATATTTCACTCAACAACCATAGCGAAACTTTTCATGCTCGACAGCAACATGAAAACTAACAAAACTAAAAGATTTCTTCTAGATTCTTAACAAAACTTTGCATATTTCTTCATGCATATATAATCTTTTTAGCACCAAATCCTTGGAACTGATGTAAATTATATCCTTTTAGATATTGATCTTGCTCACCTCTTGATTTCTTAATTGGGGGACGTGTGATCACCTCACCCATTGGGTGGAGTGATCCCTACTACACTCAATGTGCTGCAATCTTCTTTTCTCTTCCATGTCTTACTCATTTCATCTCTGATATTCTCAACATCTACCTTTTCTTTTCCTTTTTTGAACTCACTATTTGGTGCCTTTGACCTTGTTGGACAATTTTTGCTTATGTGACCAATCTTCAAATAACTAGAACATGTGGTTTGACTCAACCATCTACTGTAGCCACTTCTAGAATGTATTCTTATGCAATTTTCAGTAACATGTCCATATTCTTGACAATAATGACAACCATACCTTGTGTTATAATCCCAATTATAAGAGTTGTCATTATGCCTTACCTTTGTCTACTTTTTTGATGACCATTTGGGCTTGGTTCTACACTCATATGCTCTATATCCATACTTCTAATAGTTAAAGTAGTACCCTTCAAATATTTGTGAGCTTGTGGTCTTGATTCTACATTCATGTGCCTCATATCCTTGTTTATTAAATTTATGGCAATGACTCATGAATTTTTTCTTAGGATTATGATTTGCAGTCTTGCTCTTGCAAATATTAGCAATATGACCTATTTTACCACAATTATGAGAAGTAGGTTTAAAATTCTTACTTTTGTTACTTCGCTCTTCACCACTTTTGGATGTTTCTCCTTCTTTAGTACTAGTGTATCCCAATCCAGAAGGATCACTATTGGATCTAGAGGATCCCATAAATTTTTAAAATTATTTGATGGCTTCAGTAGGTTTGTTGAAACTATCATCAAAATCCTTTTCTCTTTTTAGGTCATTTCTTAGTTTTTCATTTTGCAACTTCAGCATTGTGATCTCATTATCCTTTGCATTTAGTTCATGATTTGTAGTCATAATTTGACTCGAGCTTTCCAATTGCATGTTAGCAATCCTAGTTACCTATGATGTTTTCTCTTCCAGTCTATTGGTCAAATCCCTTTTGTCATCTTCAATCATGACTTTATCCTCTTCAACTTTCTTTTTATGCTTGGTCACTTCACATAGCAATACTGAATGGATCTCTTGCTCTCCCTTCAAATTTATGACCTCTTTAGTTAGGTTTTCATTCTTTTCCATTAGGTCTGCAACTGTTGCATCAAATTTATTGGAGTTTCCATTTGCAAATAATTTAGTAGTGTCAATCTCTTGGTATTTTGTGTCATTCTCTTGAATATAAATCTCCTTCCTTCTCTTCAAAGATCTCTTTAACTCATCTCTTGCTTCATTCAACTAATGTAGGGCAAGTTGTATTTCAATTGTCTAGTTCTCAATAGTCTTTCCCAAATTGTAGACTTCCATCTCCAAGATCTTTCCTCAAAGATGCAAAGCTTTTCTTTCAGAGAATTTTGCTCTAATACCAATTGTTGGAAATAAAATAGGAAAGTTTAGGGTTTATCTTCCTTAAGAAGACCTAGGTGATTTATGGTTAGGTATGAATCAATGGAAGTGATTCACCCATATTGTCACTTAAACATTCCCTTTTTTTTATTAGATGCATGCCATGCATGGGTAAGTGCACCAAGTTATGATTCCAAAAAGATAACACCCTTTTTTTTTTCTAACTTTAGAAAGCACGTACACACTTTTTAAAATCCAGAAATTTTATAAATGGGTTGCAAACCCATAGCCCATTCACTTTTTCCTCATTTTCCAACTTCCTCTCCTCATAGCATGTACACAAATTCAAAAAATTGAAGATTATTGCCACCCGCCTCCTCAATATACCTCCTTGTCATCAAAGTTTGAGATCGCGATCATGTTGTATGTTGTCTAGCCTTCTTTTTGCATTGTTTTAAATGTTTTTGTTTTGTTTTGTAGGTTTTTTTTCAATTTTTCTTTAAATTTTTTTATTTATTTAGATTGCAATTGGTTTCTTATTAGGAAATGTGAATAATGAACCGGAAAATCCCCAACAAGATGATAATCAAAACCCTTCACAACAAGAACAAGAAATTCCACAACCAGCATCAATTGGAAGACCTCCTCCTAGCACAAAAGACAACATAATAAATGAAATAAAAAGAGGCAAAAATAAATTATAAGAACTCATTGGTAGGTTGAAAGCTTGTGGATAAACCAATCCAATGAGAGCTCAATTGGCATCCTCCATCGAGTCCATTATGACCCATGTAGCTTCTGTTAGTGGTCAGTTGGATATTTGGTAGGTTAAGAGGGATGAACAAAAAAGATATCATGCAAACAAATTATCATATCAAGATGTAAAGAACAAAAACAAATACCAAAAGTAGAATTTGTGCATTGTTTAAAAAGCCTGGTGAACAAAATACTATTAGAGAGACAACTAAATAGTTCCCCATCCATTGGTGCATACACGATGGTATTAGAAATAATTTTTGGGATAGATTGTGGATGGTTTTTGATGCCCCTCCCTACAATAATCACGAGGTCCCAATTTATTTCTTAAAGAAATTGTATTGTGAGTTTGTCCTTAGGGAGATCCCCAATTATTTTGATATATTAGAATCTTGGGGTAGAGGTGGGGGTCATCATTTGAGAGGTCAGGGGCACGTAGTGACCCTAATGTAGTTAGGGCACCTGTTGTTAAGCTACAGGGTGAGCATGTGACTATTCCTTCAGTTGTGAAGGAACATGTAGAGGCCAGCACTCTAGGGACTATTAATGCTTTGGTGCAAACCCTCATTCATTCCATGAGTCCATTAGTTGAGGAGGAGCCTTCTATGTGTCACGATCACATGTGCACATCATGCAGATCCTTATGCACATTTGGTAGTCATGTTGGAGATAGTGTGGATGATGGGCTAGTCACTGATCAGTTCCTGAATGAGACATTTGGCATTGACACATAGGTAAATTACAATTATAATAAACTAATTTGATCACATTTCATATGTATAGTGAATGACTAATAATTAGCATGTATTGACATTATTCAATATTTAGGGTCAAAGTGTTGGCGGCCCTAGTAGCGATCCCCCGACCCCATTTTTCATCCCGTTGACGAGTCTAGAGGTATGCATCAATTTAATCATTTAAATTAATACATATATTTATTAAGTAATCATATGAAGGATTGACAAAAAAATTTATGCATGTGCATCAATTCTCTATAGGACTGTCGACATTCACTAGGGACTCTAAGCCTAGACGTGATACGAGCTTCCTAGAGGTACATTTGTTTCATGTTAATTTAATTCATTTGATTATATTTGTTTCATGTTTTATGTTACATGTAATGTGTATTGTATGAAATGTATCTCTTGACATCTGAGACTCCTCCTCATCTTCAGCAGTCCATCAATCATGGAGTGGTTGCAGCTATGGCTAGTTCACAGCCATTGACTGGGGTATGAAAGAATTTTCTTGGTTTTAGTTGTTGTTTATAATAGTTAGTATCAAAATTTCTAATGTTATTTATAAGTGATTATATTGATTGAATTTTTGAAGGGTCTTGTTACACTCAATCATCCACGAGCCTTTGAGGTGGACTTGCAAAGCGACTATTTGATGGTGGTAAGAAAATAATTAATTTTGTGTGTACATATATTTGATTTCAATGTATAATAATTATTGATTCATATCTACTTTGTTTGTATCATCTCAAGTTAGAGAAGAGCCTCAACAAGAGGATGAGTGAGCATGTGAGGAAGACCCCATCATTCCAATCATCTCCCTCCAACGATGATCGAAGACCTCTAGAGATTTTTTCCCTTCCCCTCGTGGGAAGGAGAATATATAGTTGATAGACACACATGTATAGGCATCAATGGACATATATGTTGGATTTTATGTCAGTCGACATATTTGATATACATTTGATGTATATATGAAATCTTATATTTGATGTATGACATTTATTTGATGCATGACATTATTGGTTAATATATGATATATTTGTTCATGTATGACATTATTGGTTATCATAATATATTTTGTGTTTGTTAATGTATGACATTATTGGTTATCATTTTATATTATATGTTTGTTTATGTATGACACTATTGGTTATCATAATATATTATATGTTATTTCATGTATGAAATTATTATTTAACATAATATATTATATGTTCATTCATGTATGACATTATTGGTTATCATAATATATTATGAGGTTGCATGGGTACTTGTACCCACACCCCTAATACTCGTACCCATGTACCCAAGTACTGGGTACATGTATCCCAAGTACTAGGTACTCAGTGGAGAGCATCATAGCTAAGGACCTTGATTGAGATTTTGGAATTTTTTTTCAGTTTTTAGTTTGTGTATCAGCTCATTGTTTATCAAGCTTAATTCAATACCTTATCAGTTTCAAACTTTGATAGAATATTGATTAACAATAAACTTTATCACTGTTCAAGCATAATTTTATAATTTCCAATATGTCATCGTCATATGATTTATGATCTTGTTCATGTTTAAAGTTTTCCTTCTCTATTATTTTTTTATCAAGCTTAATTCAATACCTAATCAGTTTGAAACTTTGATACAATATTGATCAACAATAAACTTTATTAGTGTTAAAACCAAAATTTTATCATTTTCAATATGTCATTGTCATATGATTTATGATCTTCTTGTTCATGTTTAAAGCCTAACTTCTATGTTATGCATCTAAACATTTATCATAAATTATTATTACAAACATATAACAAATTTGAAACTGAGAACAATACATTACATTTGTAAACTTTATCACTATTCTTGATATGAAAAATCATTGTCATGACTCATAAATTCAGGTTTTCTATAAATATAAAAGTATAATAAAAAATAAATTTCGATATACCCAAGTACCCTCATCCCCTATTATAAAAAATAGTTGTACCCATACCCGTACCTGTACCTTAAGTACCCCAAGTACCCCCGTCCCCATGCAACCTTGTATATTATATGTGGATCTTGGTGTTTTCTCTACACCTATGTGGTCTATAGGATTTCTTTCTACTTAGAACATCCCCTAACCTTGCCCAACCTCCTCACCAGGTTAACTAATCCAAACTTGCAGCATCTCACCCTTACTCTTCTAGGAACAGTATCCCTCCAAAGGTTTTATAGGTCTACTAGGTTACCATAGCACTCCCCAATCCAACCAAGGTTTCCATGATGTCCTAAGGTGTTATTGGAACACTTTTACTATTCTTTAATGGATAAAAACAATGGGTTTCTACCTAATTTCAAGATTTTTTCACAAAAGTGCTACAAGGAGAGCCCCTATTTAGGCCTCCACCCGAATTTCTAGGGCCACTAGCTCCTTTGTCTTAGAGTTTCAACACCTCTAGCCTTAGTAAAAATTGATACATAGGACCCATTCTCAAGGATTTTTAGGGTCTCAAGGTGTGTATAGGTTGTACAACAAAATTATCAAAATTGAGGTTTTGGTAGGGTTTTCTTGGCTTCCTGTTGTCCCCACTTTTAAGACACCTTCCACACTTCATCAAGACTCCTCCTCCACAATTTATAACCTTCTCATACCCCTATTAAATCTCTCAAAATGTAAATTCTTCATTCTTCAATATTTTCTCTCAAGAGCTCTTTCTTTCATGATAGTCCCTAGCCGAGCATTGCCTAGCTTGCCTAGGGCTTGGTCAAAGAATTCTTTGCACTCACTTTCATGGCCCTTTCTTGCATAATATAATACATCAGGGTCTAAAGCCTTGAAATCTAGAAGACCATGGAATTTCCACAGTGGAGACAAAACTTACAGCCCTTTCATGATATACAACTCCAAAATTGGTAGCAGACAGGCATCTTTGAAGAAATTTACAAAACCTTTCAAAACTTGGTCACAAACTATAAATAATGCATGGGAAATGGAAAAAAAATAATAAGACAACTAGAACATGCAACAAATTGATAATAGCTACATGATTTGCCTCCAAACAATATTAAAAACTAGTAAAATCTGTGCTAAAATAGTCACAGTCTACTGCATACATTCCAACAGTATGGATTTGTACAAGAAAGCAGTTGCCAACCATTGATTAGGGTTCCTCCAAGAATAAATAGGTTGCTCCTTGGGTTAGAGATAGGTTTTATGGATTTTTCAAAGCTTCTTTACAAAGTACATGAAAATATTATACCTATGTTGGAACCCAATATTGGTTTTCACAACAAGAAAGAAGATATTCTTAGTCAGTTAAATATTCTTACTTGGTAGTCTAGGAGAACTCGAGAAGATTAGCATAGAGCTAGTAGAGTTCTCGGGGAGGAAGAAGATATAGATGATGTTCTTAGACAACTACAACAACAAAGACAAAACCGAATAACCTCAAGAAACCAAGAATCTCAAATATCTTATTCTGTGAACCATTGTTGGGAAAATTGGAATTTGTATTCTGTAGATAATACAATAGATCTCAAAAAAGGGAAGGTATCCCTGATTCTATATTTCAATAATTACAAGACCTTAATTTCTCACCAAACCTTATAGGGTCTAGGAGAAAAGCAAAAATTAGACCTTCATCTCCTTTGAAGGAAACCTAGTCAACTCCCACCCTAATATTTGGAAAACTTAAACTTTACACGGGACAAATCTTCCCCCTAAAGTCACTATCTCAACTCTAATTGCTGCAATGGCTCAACCATGGGGAGCTTCCACCTCTTAAGTGCTAATCTAAACAACCTACCCAAAGGAGCTAAGGAAATCTTGCCCAAGTTCAATGGTAATTCCTATCGAGAGATGGTTGAAAATGTAGGAAATCCTTAAATGTCTATCAACTCTATAAAATGTCATCTTGAATATAAATTTAATGTAAAAACATAGGGCAATATCTTGGTAATGTCAAAATATCCTTCATGCACTATTCCAATAAGAAGCCAATAGATCCTTATGACTCAGGGCAATACATTGTGCCCAAATTAGCTAAACAAAGGTAAACATCATTTTCATCAAACCTTTGATTCAAAATTTTAAATTTCAATGACTCCAAAATCTCATTTGCTAAAAAAATCCATACTTTTGTAATTCATCCAAAAGTTTAAAAAAATCCCCCCTATGAGTACCTTAGATCGAACCCTAAAAAATTGGATAAGTTGATTGGATATGTCATAGGTCATCAATTTGTGCCTAAAGTTGTTGATAATAATTAACTAATGTTTTATATTTAGAAATCGGTCAAAATTATGTAGTTCATTCCTCCATTGTTAAATTTGAGGCTAAAGTTTGTTCATATGAAAAATATGTCTCATTAAATATGAAGCTCAAACCATTCCATATTTCTATATTCATACACAACCATCAGATCAATAATTGTATAATTGACTCTAGGGCCTCTGACAACACAATGCCTTATATGTTATGAAATCCTTAGATCCACCCCCCTCCCTCCTAACTAAAATCTTTGGTAAATGGTCTTTTATGGATTATAAGAAGCCCCCCTAGTACAACAAATAAAAAATGCTCAATTTACATTAGTCACTCATCTAGGCAAGACACTAAAGATAACTATTTTGGTTCCTAATATCCTAGTTAGTAATGAAATGTTGAGAAAGAGTTTTTGTAGGGACCAAATGGAAATTCTATGTACATTCCTTTCATTAGAAGATCCCTGAGCCCAAATTCTATGCAATAGGTGTCAAATTTCTAATTACATTATTTTAGGAGGGGAAGAGGTTGTTGAATCTAAACTTAATAATAAGGATTCCCTATAGGATATTGAGTTCAATTGTATCTGTTCATCCAATAGTATAAGAGCTGGTTTAGTGTTGATATCACCACAAGGTGATAAATTCCTTTATTCTTTTAAACTAGAATAAAATAATAGAAATACAAAAATGGAGTATGAAGCCTTGTTGGTAGGAATTGTTGAGCCTTGTTGTTAGGGGAATATTAAATGTGAAAAACCCAGGGTTGAAGAAGTATCAAAATAGGGCATGGGATGAAGTATAAAGATTTGAGGATTACCTTATTACCATAAAATAACATGTTCAAAATGATGTGTATGATCACCCCTTTACCTTCTATCATGAGTCTCCATCATTGGATGAGATGACATATCCAGTTGCCACAGTAAAAGATTGCTGCCCTATGGTATTTAGTGACCCTTAGGGATGTTTCAGTTTGACGTGCCAGAGAATGTTTGAGCGCTCAATGAGATAGGATGAGCTTGGGGCTAGTGTTTACCTAGCCACCTGGAGCTAACGGAATAGATAGTTTGATCCCATGATGAAAGGTGAGAGAGATTTGGCAGTTGGTAACTTTCTACTACCCAACACTACAAGTTTCACCATCACCCGAGATGGCATCAAAAAATCAAAAGAGAGTAAGATCACCAAAAAGAGAGGGAGGTTATTGTAGGTCTCTGCAACATGGTCCTATAGGACCTAGAATCACATCCATACCTCACATGAGCTCCGAGATATGCCCCGTCAAAGCTTGTTATCCTATGGCATTTAGCGACCCTTAGGGACATTTTGGTTTGGCATGCTCAAGAATGTTTGAGCACTCAACGGGATGGGATGAGCCTAGGGCTACGGCCACTTGGAGCTAACAAAATAGACAATTTGATCCCACGATGAATGCTGAGAGAGATTTGGCAGTTGATAACTTTGTACTGGCCAATGCTACGAGTTTCAACATCACCCAAGATGGCATTGCAAAATCAAAATGAAGTAAGATCTCCAAAAAGAGAGAGAGGTTATTGTAGGTCTTTGTAACACATTCCTATAGGACCTAGAATCTCATCCATACCTTGCACGAGCTTCAAGATATTCTCCATCAAAGATCATTTCTCTATGGCATTTAGTGACCCTTAGGGACGTTTTGGTTCGGCATGCCTGAGAATGTTTGAGTGCTCAATAGGATGGGATGAACTTGGGGCTAGTGTTTACTTAGCCACCTAGAGCTAAAAAAATAGATAGTTCAATCCCACAATGAAAGGTGAGAGAGATTTGGCAGTTGGCAACTTTGTACTCGCCAACACTACAAGTTTCAGCATCACCTGAGATGGCATTGCAAAATCAAAATAGAGTAAGATCACCAAAAAGAGAGAGAGGTTATTGTAGGTCTCTACAACATGGTCCTATAGGACCTAAAATCACATCCATACCTCACATGAGCTCCAAGATATGCCCCATCAAATATCACTGCCCTATGGCATTTAGTGACCCTTGGGGATGTTTCGGTTCAGCATGCCCAAGAACGTTTGAGTGCTTAAGGGGATGGGATGATCTTGGGGCTAGGGTTTACCCATCCACCCGGAGCTAACCGAATAGACAGTTTGATTCCACAATGAAAGGTGAGGGAGATTTGGCAATTAAGAACTTTGTACTAGCCAACACTACGAGTTTCAGCATCACCCGAGATGGCATCACAAAATCAAAACGAGATAAGATCTCCAAAAAGTGAGAGTTTATTTTACATCTCTACAACATGGTCCTATAGGACCTAAAATCACATCCATACCTCGTACAAGCTCTGAGATATGCCTTGTCAAAGGTCACTGCCCTATGGCATTTAGTGACCCTTAGGGACATTTCAGGTCAGTGTGCCCAAGAATGTTTGAGCGCTCAATGGGATAGGATGACCTTAGAGCTAGGTTTTACCTAGCCACTCGAAGCTAATGAAATAGATAGTTTGATCCCACAAAAAATGGTGAGGGAGATTTGGCTGTTGGCAACTTTGTACTAACCAACACTACAAGTTTCAACATCACCCTAGATGGCATCACAAAATCAAAAAGGAGTAAGATCTCCAAAAAGTGAGAGAGTTTATTGTAGGTCTTTGCAACATGGTCCTATAGGACCTAGAATCACATCCATGCCTCACACGAGCTCTGAGATATGCCCTTTCAAAGATCATTGCCCTATGGTATTTAGTGACCCTTAAGGATATTTTGGTTCAACATGCTCGAGAATGTTTGAGCACTCAATAGGATGGGAAAATCTTGGGACTAGGGTTTACTTGGCCACATGGAGCTAATAGAATAGACAGTTTGATCCCATGACAAGCGGTGACGGAGATGTGGCAGTTGGCAACTTTGTACTGGCCAAGACTACGAGTTTCAGCATCACCCGAGATGGCATCGCAAAATCAAAACAGAGTAAGATCTTCAAAAAGTGAGAGAGGTTATTGTAGGTCTCCACAACACGATCTTATAGGACCAAGAATTACATCCATACCTTGCACGAGCTCTAAGATATGCCCCGTCAAAGATCATTGCCTTATGGCATTTAATGACCCTTAGGGATGTTTTAGTTCAGTATGCTCGAGAATGTATGAGTGCTCAAAAAGATAGAATGAGATTGGGGCCAAGGTTTACCCAGCCACCTAGAGCTAATAGAATAGACAGTTTGATCCCACAACCCTTTTCCCACTAAGTTGCAAATTTGAGCAACTTTACAACTTTCAACAATGCAACTTTGCACAAAAAGTGAAATTTTTATATTTTTCACTTGATTCCACATCTATGACTTGGAAAATTTTTGGAAACACTAAAATAACTTATTTTCAAATGCTTAGCTCTTCACCAATTCTCAAACTCCTACCATTCACAAATCAACACGCTACAAGAGGTCAAATCCTTCATGGTACTTGACTTAGGGCTTGATTGAAAAAATCACAAAACACATCCTCCATTCTTGAAACCTTAGAATCTTGAAAAGGACTCTACTAACTACCATTTCCCAAGTGGGCATGAAATTTCAACCAAGGGAATTGTAGTTAGAGGCCCATTTTGGCTGTGTGCACCAAAATGTTGTCTTAAAAACTTAGTTTCATGAAAAATGCAATAACTTGAGTTAGGAAACACGTAGAAAAATGAGGCTAGAAGAAAAAGAAAGTTGATTCAAAGATATATCTCAAAAATCCATCACATCTGGTCTAAAAGTTCATACATTTTGTGCAGCATGCAAACAAGAGTAAAAATGACTCAAAAATTGAATTTCTTTCTTTGCAACTTCTTCCAATCCATATATTAATGCCCTCCAGACCTCACAAATGAGGTATATATATATCCTATGTATATTTTAATGGTTAGAACAAATATTTTAATAGTTATAACCCTTTTCCCACTAAGTTGCAAATTTGAGCAACTTTTACAACTTTCAACAATGCAACTTTGCACAAAAAGTGCAATTTTAATATTTTTCACTTGATTCCACTTCTAGGACTTGGAAAAAGGTTCCAACATACCTAAAACCAACTAAAAAAAACTCAATCCTATGATTTCTTGACCAAAAACATTAAAAATCCCAAATTTTCCTAATGAGCAGCTTTTGCTTATAAATTGCATAAAGTGTCTTAAGCATACAAAATGGTGTCTTTCTTTGACAACCATGGACTTCTCATCCAAGGGTTGTTTATTCTAGCCTAAGTAGGTAAAAAAAACATGAAAACCAAAATATAAACCAAGTTGCAAGCACCTATTGGCATATCAATTTCAAATTTGGTATAACACCTAAATTGGAGGTTGATGCTTTTTCCTATTAGTATAATGACAACTCTACCATAGTTGTCTATCATTCCATTCAATTATAGAAAATATCATGATGTATTTGAAGAGGCATTTTGATACCTTTGTATGTCTCTATGAACTTTGTAAAAACCACTAGATTGGGATAGTATCTAAGATCATAGAGGGAACATTGCATCTACTAATCCTATTTATCGTTATGATGGTGTATATTAGCATGTATATCTTCAAACTATTGTGTATTTTAGACTTGATGGTCCCCTTGGCTGTATCAATTACGTCATATGAATAATCCACACTATTTTTCCCAACAACTAGTCTCAAAAGTCTAAGTAGAGACTTCTACATTTGTGTAATTCTTGCTCATATGAATAAAGATCTCAAAAAGTATATAAATATACCTCAAATGATTAGAAAACCTATCTCAACTTTCTCTATTAATAAAAATTCATCATTTCTTAGTGCTTTTTCGGATTTGACCTTGTAATAAGTTCCCACTCTATACTCTAAAGATAGGTGTGAACCAAGTTCAGTAAGAGGTGTGAACAAAACAATGTTTATGTCTCCTTTGTTAGGTCTATTTGATATACAAGAACACAAATGAATTTGGAAAAGCTAGGAACTGATCAAATGACCCTAAGGACTATGAAAACCTTCTAAGGATCACAAAAATCCTATTTGCATTGAAAAACCACCAAAATTGCTTATTTTTGACCCATTAGTACAATTTAGCGCTCTGGCTTATAATGGCACCTAGAGCCCAATTGACCTTACGTTTTGGTCTTATTACAATAGTCTTATTAATGTTCCAAATCCAAAACTAGGACCATTATTCGTTTGCCTTGGTGCCCTACACTAGTTTCCTTCAAGCAAAATGATGTAACCATCCCCTTTTTGTTCTAACTGTGACTTGGGGATGGATTATTAACATGTATCATATGTAATTATGCATACTAATGCAAGGAATAGTCAAAGGATGTAGATGATTGGTGTAGAGTCTACAGCCTTAATCCACCAAAACCTTCTTAAGTGCCTAGTAGCACCCAACCCACTGCAAGATGCCAAACAAGGTTTCTAGCCTTTACCCAATTCTAACCTCTATCTCTTCAAGTTGACTCCACTTCTCCAAGGTCTTACCCTCTCCCTAGGGTTCTTAGCAAACTTGAGCCAAAATAAGACTTTAGGGACCCTAGTCCTCAACTAGGCCAAATAGGGCAAATTAGGAAAAATGCTTCCAAGGGTTCAAACAAAGACTTTTTTTTGTCATACTTAGTCCTATCCAACTGGAATTCATCCACTTTTAGGGTTCCCACACCACCAATAGACCTATTTCCCAAATCTAGGCCTAGAAATCCTAGTAGGTCTATTTTTAGTTTTCAAAGGTTAACTCCCAAACTCCCCAAATAATGTGGCAAAAAAACCACCTTTTTGGATACCCTTTTCCATACTCTTGAAGATTCCAAAGACTCATGGGCTGATCCTACTCTAGCATACCCGAACACTAACTAGGTTCACAATCCTAATAGGCCTAATTAGGCAGGCTTTCCAAGGCAAGTGTCAAGAGATGGGCTCATAGAATCAAAAAAACCACTTGGGACTCTTCCTCACCATGCCAACAATAAATTCCACCCTTCACCTAGGTCATTATAACAAGTTTGAGAGTTTTACACCAATTTCTCTTCAAAACTGGCTGAACACATGATGATGTTCAGCCTAGGGCCTGCAAGAAAAAATAGTAAACCAACTTTTATGCCCCTAAAAATCTACCATATATAATAATACACCCATAACTTTCTTCCCACAAAATGGCATCAAGATCCCACTATTGGATTGCAAGTTAGAGGGCCATAAGTGCAATCTAGTCAATTTACAGGCTTGCCCAGACAACCCTCAGTAAAATGGCAATATCTTACACAAATGAATAGATCAAAACCTAAAACCAAATGAAAAAGAAAGATACTTAAAATAAATATCCAAAAATATCAAATTTTCACATGTTCCAATCCATACACGTCTGTACAATAGCAAAACATAGGAAAAATGGCAAAAAATCAGGTTTTTATTGCTTCAAAAGACATCATATCCGTACAACCATCACCCACTAAGGCTTGTACATTCATATCATACATATATGCTTCCATTAAAATGGTTATAACCACATTTAAAATGGTGGTTTTAATGTAAACTTGGTGTTTCAACAAAATTGCAAAGTTGTCAGCATTTTTGCAATTTTGCTTTGACAACTTTTGCAATTTTTTGCAATTTTTGACATCTTAACTCCTAGACACCTAAAACTTAACCCAATGACCCTAAGGAAATTTATAACCTTTTAAGAAACATAAAAATCCTTTTTTCCTTGAAAAATCACCTATATTGCTCATTTCTTACCCCTTGGTTCAATTTGGCACTTTGGCTTATAATGACACCTAGAGTCCAATTGACCTTACATCTTGGGCCTTATTACATCATTTTGAAACCTTGTTCCTAATGCACAACTAGGATGACACCTATCTATTTTCATTGGTGTCGTGCACCAATGATCATACAACTGGACAAGTTTGGAGTGCTTGGGTGCATGGAAATGCATTAAATTTGATGCCATAGGTATAGCAGCGAGATATTTGCATAAAGGAAGCCATGTTTTTATGTAAAAAAGTAAAATTAATTATCATAAACATGGTGTAGGATCAACTAAAAGGTCTTGGAAGTGATTTCTTGGTCAAATTTGAAGAGGCCCTAATTTTTGGCCTTTTTTGGTGAGGGTTTCATAAAAAGCACGTATAGAAAGTTGATGGGTGCAATCCAATTGAATAATCATCACTTTAGAATAATATTAAGATACTTTACCAAGTTTTATGGTTGGTGGATAATTATTCATATAGTTCCTTTGTAAATGGAGGGGTTTTTATGCCTAAAAAGTGGCCCATAGTGTAACAGCAGAGACTTGGTCTAAAACAACCATACCTCATCTTTTGATATGTTATATAGAAGCCAAATTGGTATCATAATCTTTAATTTATTTTCTTTATGTTATGGAAAAATGTGGATAAAAATGCAAGAGGACAACATTTAAGGGCTAATTGGGGCTTGTAGGCCTAGTAGGCTAGGATGATCGGTTTACCTTAGAGATAGGCTCTTGGTATTTTGTAAACTGGTTATTTGGGGTGTATTAGGGTATTCAAAACCATTGTATTACTAAGAATTCTTTGGATAAGTCATTTACCTAATTTGGGAAACTTAAGCCTTAAGGTTGCATTTGGAAACCTATATAATTCAAACTTCTACTACATGCAAAGTACTTTCTAACAATTCCAACTTGTTAAATGGGCTATCCCTTAGCAATTCCATTCTAGGGACCCTTCCCTAAGCTAGAGACTTATCGCTT
Organism: Cupressus sempervirens; assembly: GCA_028749045.1. Lineage (NCBI taxonomy): Eukaryota > Viridiplantae > Streptophyta > Pinopsida > Cupressales > Cupressaceae > Cupressus > Cupressus sempervirens. The sequence goes on along the minus strand of CM053786.1, from coordinate 855,963,933 downwards.
AAGTTTCTCATTTCCCTATGGTAAGGTATGTCTTGACTTTTAGGCCAACTAGTGACTCTTCCAAATACATTGTAACTTCCTACACCCTAGCTATTAGACCTAGGTATAATGACACTTATTGATGCAGAGCACACAGCCTACTTTTTCCACTTGGTACTTAAACCTCTAAGGGTACCCAAACCCACTTTAGGATGATGTCTCGGTTACTAGCCTTAGCCAAATGATGACCTTTACTTATCCAAGTGGATTCCACTCTCCTAAGTTCCTTCCCCTTTATTAGGGCTCTTGGAAAACTTGGATCAAAATATGGCTTTAGGGACACTTGCCCTCAACTAGGCCAGTTAAGGAAAAACAAGTAAAAAGGTTGCAAGACTTCAAACTTAGACTTGATTTGACATTTCTAGGACTAAACCACTAGGATTCATGCACTTTCAAGGCCCCAACACTTTCAAAGGATCAATATACCTAACTTAGGCCTTGAAATCCTAGTAGGTCAAAATTTAGTTTTCTTTGGCAAACTTCCAAACTTTCCAAAGGAAAAGGCCAACTTATCACCTTTTCAAATACCTTTTACCTAGTTCTTGAAGACTCAATAAATTCTCAATTATCTTTGGATTAAAATATTACACAAATATAAAAAAATGTTAGATTTTTAATATAGATATCAACTTTAAACAACATATAAAATGGCACTAGCTTTTTATGTAGAATTACCCATCTCAAATGAAAACAACAAATAAGTTCTACCCAAAAAATAAACACATGAACTATCTAAACAAATTATAACATAAAATATATTATATAGATGAAACCATGAATGATGATAATGTAACTAGATTGACATGCACATCATCATCAACTTTAGCATAGAAATTAGCATCCCATTTAGCGAGTGTTGTAGAAAAGTAGATCTTGGTCTTTGTTGAGAGCTGATGGTAGCCTTTAACATGTTCGAGTCTAAGGAAGTCATTATGCTCTACATATTCTTCTTCAATTGCATGATCCAAAATGCCACCTGGTGTAGCATTGTGCTCGATCACAAACCTTATCACTATCCCTTTCTCCTCCTCCAACTTCTTCAGCTTTGCCCCTGCCATTCTCATTTCCCATTTCCCATTTTATTCGTGGGCTTCAAACAAGACATAGTAATATTCAAATTTAAAAACTTACAAGTGTTTTAATTGAGTATAGTTGTTGACCTTGTGGCATCCAAGTGTGTCGGACAGAATCACATTGTTTTCTACTGCTAAAAGCAGTGTTGATTCCCACCACAACAAATGCTTTTTTGGTAGAGGATTTATTTTCTTTCTCCACTCCATTCATCTTCATTCTACTAGCAACTCTTGCTGCTCCTAATTCCATTTCCAATGAAGATATTGTTTTGTCTAATGACCTACATCTCTCATACCCCTTTATATTCTTCAAATGAATCTTAAAACTATCCATTATAATACCACTTATCCCAATAGATTCAGCTAATTTAAACTTCGAATACATTTATATATATCTTAGATGATAACACATCAAAATTCAATCTAGCATTATAAGATGAGTTTTATAACTTTATAATTCGATAATAAATTTATTTTGGAGTTTATCTAAAATAATTATAGATGACTGTAGACACTTAAAATTATCCTAAACACTATATTAATTCATTTAATATTTCCTTTGACATTATAGTCAATTATATACTAATTATTTATATTTTCCATATTCTTCTACTTATTTAATTAAATTTATTAAATTAAAGATGTTCACTTTCCTAATGTATTTAAATTTAATTTAAATACTTCCCTCCCTAATTTATTAAATTTATTTAATGCATAGTGTTCCATAAATCCCTTTTTAAATAAATCTTATTTATTTAATTCCCTCCATTCCATTAACTTCTCTAATCCTATGATTAAATTAAATCCTATTTAATTTAGTCTTAAACCTATCCTAAAACCTAGTCTAGAACCATCACTTTCATCCTTCTAAGCCTACCCACTACTTAATCCCACTTATTTATCCTAAACACCTTGCTAAACCCCTTTTAGTTCCTAAGTGTGTGCTCACACATGTGTGAGGAACCCTCACACTTCTCACACCTCTCACACCTTCCACACTTCTTACACCTTTGTCGTCCAATCCTTCAAGTTTGCTCACACATGTGTGAGAAAACTTTGAATGTTGACCTTTGCATGACTTGTCTCCATGTCTCCCTCGTGGATGCCACATAGATGCCACCTCCCTAAGGGCTCTCTCAAGCCTATAAATAGAGCCCTTGTCTCAAGTATTTTACATCTATCTCATTTTCATTGTTATCATGCTAGTTTGTTGTTAAAACTCTTTAGTGATTTTTAGAGTTGCATTATTACTAACCTTTGGTAGTTGCTAGATTTGCATTTCATGTGCATTGTTAGCTTAGTTTGTTTCTTGCATCCACACTTGTATCCTTAGAAGGCTGTCAAGCATGGCAGCTTTCATAGCCATTGTTTGAAGCATTCTCCACTCATTCAACATTCTGTCTTTCTCATATTGCATTTCTTATCAAGGGATTCAAATAGTTGTGTTTTGGGAGAGCACACCACATTCCTCCAATCTAAAGCACACCAATAGGGCTTCTTATGGGTGCCTTTGTTGAGCTACTTTGAGGTTGCATGAGGACTTAGTTGCATTGAGTTGCAAAACTCAAGCATAGTGTTAGTTGTATTTCATTCTGTCTTGAACATTTGATGCATATATGCAACTAATGTTTGTTTGTTCACTCTTGTTCTCGACAGGTTAAGTTTTCTTACATACAATGAAAAAACAAATTATAGATAAAAGCATGTTAATCATAATATCATTATTGGTAACAATGTTCCAAATGCAAAGAATTATTTGTTTGAGCTTCTAGCAATGATCAAGCAGCTTACTGAATGGCTTGATGAGTCTTGGAAACTTCTCTCATTATATCCTTTCTTTCACCAATTTCAAGTTTCTTCTTAAATGCACACAATAATGACTTTACATCACAAAGCATTCACATTCTAACAATTTTCATGTTCTTTCATTACATTTTGATCTAAACAACAAATTCTAAACTTTCACTTATTCAAATGACTAATTTGAAAATGGGTCCTATTAAAGAATCTAATATAAATTCAAATAATGTATGTAGATTCTAAACAAATCAAAACATAAAATCTATGATTTAAACTTATCTCATCACTTACACATAATAATAATACCCACCTTGTCATGTGGACAGTCTTGGGGAAGAGGTTGCAACATTGTATTTGGATCCAATTGATCACTCTTTCTCTCTCTCCCTCTCTCCATATTCAATCTAATGAACCAACTAGATCTGCTGTACATTTTAATGTCTCAAGTATTACCTCATGGTCTAACTCACGAACTTTCCAAAGAATCTTATTATGTGGTTTTCCACCATATTTTATCAAGTGGACATTTGATGCGACAACAAGGTTCAAATAATGAAGAATCTTCCTCTTTGTTTTCCAATCCTCGAATAACCACAAGTTAGGGTTCTTCATAGAATATTGTCTAAGCCATGTGCCGATTACAACCACTACATCGATATGGTACTTTAAACCTTCACCATCTATAACTGAGTGATCCAATTTTTATTCGGCTTGGACATTATGACACAAATAATAATTTGTCCCTTCTTCATCGTCTTCAAGTACAATAACAAAAAAAACATGGCCTACAGTGACAAATGTACAAAATGTGGTCATTAATTCAGAAAATACTTAGGTAAAATTTATAAAGTTACATATTGAAATTACAAAGATATATAAATATATATAATACTAGGTTGCACTAGATTAGACAAGCAGTCAAAATCAATAGACGAATCCATCTCTACCATTTCCAGTGCTTGTGGGGGATGATAGGTATCAATTGGGTCCAAAACCCGTATATCCCCTTTTTCCACCCATTTAGTTGACTCATAGTCATCCCAATTTTCCTCTTCACATGATGGACAATAGCATGCCATTTTTCGTGTGTGGATACTGCATGAACCTGCATTAGAGCTTCTAAAAGAGTGTAACTCACTAGATCCTATTACTATGCAACAATCCTCATATGGTGCAATGTTAGTATTATCTATCAACCAAACAAATCTACGAACCATAGACTCACCTTCCTTACCTGGACCTATTACAGCATTACACCATTGGACGATGGGTTTTGCATTTGTCAATATTACTCCATCTTTATACTTTAGGTCTTCATGAGCTAAAGCTCTCTTGATGCATGCGCCTACACCATTGTGCTCTCCCTTTCCATGACCAGCCTCTGTGAAATTTCACATATATTGAATTCTACACAACCTGTGCATCTTGCTCAACCAATAGAACATCCATGCATTCTTGAATTGAGATGCGCAATTGTCTGACCAAATAATGTGATGATGATATGTTATGCCCCTATTAGCCAAATCTCCATAAAATAGTTGAAAACAACCATGTACAAACTCCATAGAATGTGATCGATCATCATTGATGTAAAAATGGTACTCCCTCAAAATCTTCCTGTCATCCTCTGTACTTGTAGGTGAATGCATGAATGTTATGTGAACAAATATGGAAACCTATTGAAAAGTATAATACTTTTCTTACACCTCATTTTGTGGTTGTAGTGTGTAGTTCTCTATGAAGTCTACAACCGAAACAATGGTATCTAGTGGAAACGTATCCTTGCACAACTTGAATTGCAAATATAGCCATCAAGCTCTATGTGTATGTCTTGCATACTCATAAATAATATTTTTACGAAAAATCTTCATGAACCCATACACTAGAATCTTTTTAATGACTAAATCACATCTTTTACCCTATTTCCCATCTTTTAGAGCATATGTCACTGTCTTAAATTTTTTGTAATCTACTATTTCATTTTCAATTGCATGTGTATTATTCATATGTTCACAAGTTGATAAAATTTGCAAAGAACCACAAAATAAGCACATGCCATCCAAGCATGATGTCTTATAAAATTGTTGTCCATCCCCTTTTTCACATAAAATTTTGGATATGAATTCCCTTGAAGATCTTGGTGGCTCATTATGTCACAACCCTATAAAACAAACTTAGAATGCAAAAACACACATGTATGCCTAAAAACATCAAAATGGTTAGAAAATTCAATTTGTATCCTACAACAACAAGTTTTGTGTGTGTGTGATTTATCTTCACATAAAAAGGTTTACCCATCTCAAAAAATCTTTGACTTATTCAAATTTGAGGATACATACTAGCAAATTTTGCAAAAAATTGTGTTTGAGTTGAGTCCAAAAAATGTTTTGCATGTGGGTTGCGATTTTGGATACCAATCCTCCTTACAACATCTCTTTGATTAGGGGAAACATGTGTGTTATTTTTTCAAAAATCTTTGATCAATGATTTCAAAGCTTCACTAATTTCTTTATCATTTTGCAGTAGTCTACTGCTAAATGTCCACAACTCAGTTTTTGTTGGATCTTCCAATCTCTCACACCTTAGCATGGTTGTCCTTAGAGTACCTCTACCAATTTTTAATATCTTACTTGTCTTTCTCATGAGTCGAGCTTTCTTCATTTGGGTACTTACTATTTTCAATGTAAGTACTCGTCTTGTGATCTTACTATCTTTGGTGCATGATTTAGAACCCACTTTGACATAAGCACTCATTAGATTCTTTACAATGTTTTTTTCATTTGAATCGTTCATCGTTCTTAGCCAAAAAATCTTCATGATAGGCCTGAATTTCAAATTCTTTATCATTTCAACAAATAATTGGCATTGACCTATAATATTTAATTCTTCAAAGAATAATCTCCACATACGATTAACTTTTCTTTGACAAGTATGCTTGCTAATCTTATCAAGCATTGATTTCAAAATGTTAGTATCAATATCAATCAAATATTTTGGTCTTCTAAAATGAATTCTAGAAGGTGTTATAATCTCTTCCATTCCCTCAACATTTCACATCAACATAAGGTTGAGTGTTTTGCATACCTTGAACCGAAGATGGTGTGCCTTGGCAATAAGATGCAAATGATGGAATATCACCTACTTGATATGTTGATGCTATGCCTTCAACATGAGATGATGGAGTGTGTACATCATCGGATCTACAAATTAGCATCTCTTCAACATGAGAGGATGATATGACTCCAACATTGGAAGATGGTGTAGCTTTACAATTCAATTGTCTTCTTGAGTGTCACAGTCTCATTCGTTCTCTTTGTCTTTCCAATTCTTCCTCTTTATTTCTTTGTATTGGTAGTTCTTGTTCCTCTTCAAAATTAAATTCTTCATTATTTCTTTGCAATTTTCTTTATTCACATAGTAGTTTCATTTTATCTCTTTTAATTGCCAAATCTCTCTCCCTCTCTTCATTTGTTTAAGTTTTTGGTTTCTTCCTTGGCATGATGATGATTTCTACATGTCAAATTATTCAAACATCTAAATTACTTACATTTTGTAAATTACAAATCATTCAAATACATATAAAAATTACAATTATTTCAATGAATACACAATATATATCAACAACTTGCCAAATTTCTAACCATTTCCAAATAACAATTCATTCAAACATACAAATTTCAATGAATTCACTATATATTAAACAACATTTCAAATTATAATCAAATTTGTCTCTATATATCAACAAACAATAATTAAACAGGATTGCACTAACCTTTTCTATAGAAATAATATTCAAATAGAGTATCCAATGATTGAATTTGGTGTTTGTTAGCTTCAAAAGGTTTTTAAATAGTGTTTGCTAACTTCTAACAGCTTGAAACCCATGATTTCTGTCTAAACAATAGAATGCACAATAGACAAAAAGAAAAATATGCATCAAAAGGGACCTAAACTTGCTTTGTGACCATTTTCTAGTGATTTCACATAGTGCATACATACTATAGTGCATACACACTATAAAGTGTGTATGCACTATGTGAAAATACATCTCTCCCTATCCCACCATCCCCCATCCCCTACTCTCTCTCTCTCTCCCTACTCTCTCTCTCCTCTCCCATCCCCTACTCTCTCTCTCGCTCTCCCTCTCCTACTCCCTCTCACATCGCCTACTCTCTCTCACTCTCTCTCTCTCTCTCTCCCATCCCCTACTCTCTCACTCTCTATCCTCTCCCATCCCCTACTCTCTCTTGTTATCTCTCTCCTCTCCCATCCCCTACTCTCTCTCTCACTCTCTCTCCTCTTCCATCCCCTACTCTCTCTCACTCTCCCTCTCCCACAGCCTACTCTCTCTCACCCTCTCTGCTCTCCCATCCCCTACTCTCTCTATCTCACACACTGCCATCCCCCCTCTCTCTTTCCCACCACCTACTCTCTCTCCCCTCTCCCATCCCCTACTCTCCCTCCCTACTCTCTCTCCCCTTTCCCATTCCCTACTCTCTCTCTCTAGCTCTCCCTCTCCCACTGCCTGCTCTCTCTCTCTCTCCCATCCCCTACTCTCTCTCACCTTCCCTCCTCTCCCATCCCCTCTCACTCACATCCCCCCCTCTCTCTCTCTCCCTCTCCCACCACCTACTCTCTCTCCCATCCCATACTCTCTCTCTCTCCCATCCCCTACTTTCTCACTCTCCCTCTCCTACTCCCTCTCCCACCTACTCTCTCTCTCTGTCACTCTCTCTCTCTCTCGCATCCCCTACTCTCTCTCAGGTCTCCCATACCCTACTCTCTCTCACTCTCCCTCTCCTACTCTCTCTCCCACTGCCTACTCTCTCTCTCCCATCCCCTACTCTCTCTCTCTCTCTCTCTCTCTCTCTCTCTCTCTCTCTCTCTCTCTCTCATCCTTCTCTCTCTCTCTCATTCTCCCTCTCCCACTACCTACTCTCTCACTCTCTCCCATCCCCTAATCTCACTCTCTCTCTCCCATCCTATTCTCTCTCTTTGCCACCCCTACTCTCTCTCTCACACTCTCTCCCATCCCCTGCTCTCACTCTCTCTCTCTCCTATCTCATTCTCTCTCTCTTCCACCCCCTATACTCTCTCTCACTCTCACACTCTCTCCCATCCCCTACTCTCTCTCTTACACACACTCCCATCCCTCATCTCTCTCTCCCTCTCCCACTCCCTTTCCCACCAACTACTCTCTCTCCCATCTGCTACTTTCTCTCTCTGGCTACTCTCTCTCCCCCCTCTCCCATCCCCTACCAACTCTTTCACAACAACACACTCCCATCCCCACTCTCTCTCTCCTCTCCCATCCCCTACTCTCTAGATCTCTCACACACACTCCCATCCCCCCTCTCTCTCTCCCTCTCCCACCGCCTACTATCTCTCTCTCACTCTCTCTCTCCCTCTCTACTCTCTCTCCCATCCCCTACTCTCACTTTCTCTCTCCCATCCTGTACTTTGTCTCTCTTTGCCACCCCCTACTCTCTCTTACACACATTCCCATTCCCCCTCTCTCTCTCCCTCTCCCTCTCCCTCTCTCACAGCCTACTCTCTCCCCCATCCCCTACTCTCTCTCTTTCACACACCCACACACTCCCATCCCCCTCTCTCTCTCCTCTCTCATCCCCTACTATCTAGATATCTCACACACACTCCCATGCCCCCTCTCTCCCTCTCCCACCGCCTACTATCTCTCTCTCTCTCTCTCACTCTCCCCCTCTCTACTCTCTCTCTCTCCCATCCCCTACTCTCTCTCTCTTACATTCACTCCCATCCCCCTCCCTCTCTTCCTCTCACTCCCTCTCCCGCTGCCTACTCTCTCTCTCCCCTCTCCCATCCCCTACTCTCTCTCTCTTTCACACACACACACACACACCCATCCCCACCTCTCTCTCTCCTCTCCCATCCCCTACTCTGTCTCTCACTCACTCTCCTTCTCCCGCTCCCTCTCCCACTGCCTACTCTCTCTCTCTCTCTCTCTCTCTCTCTCTCTCTACTCTCTCTCTCTACCACCCCTTACTCTCTCTCTCACATTTTCACACTCTCTCCCATCCCCTATACTCTCTCTCTTACACACATTTCCATCCCCCCTCTCTCTCTCCCTCTCCCACTCCATCTCCCACTTCCTACTCTCTCTTCCCCCTCTCCCATCCCGTACTCTCTCTCTTTCACACACATGCACTCCCATCCTCCTCTCTCTCACTCTTCCTCTCCCACTCTATCTCCCACTACCTACTCTCTCTCTCTCTCCCCCATCCCCTACTCTTAATCTCTCTCTCCCATCCTATATTCTCTCTCTGCCACCCCTACTCTCTCACACACTTCCTCTCTCTCCCATCCCCTACTCTCTCTCTCTCTCTCTTACACACATTCCCATTCCCCCCTCTCTCTCCCTCTCCCACCCCCTCTCCCACTGCCTATTCTCTCTCCCATCCCCTACTCTATCTCTCTCCCTCCCCTCTCCCATACCCTACTCTCTCTCTTTCACACACCCACACACTCCCATCCCCCCCTCTCTCTCCTCTTCCACCCCTACTCTCTAGATCTCTCACACACAGTCCCATCCCCCCTCCCTCTCCCACCACCTACTATCTCTCTCTCTCACTCTCACCCTCTCTACTCTCTCTCCCCCATCCCCTAATCTCTCTCTCCCCTCTCACATCCCCCACTTTCTCTCCCTACCACCCCTACTCTCTCACACTCTCTCCCATGCCCTACCCTCTCTCACACACACACTCTCATCCTCCTCTCTCTCTCTCCCTCTCTCGCTCCCTCTCCCACTACCTACTCTCTCTGCCATCCCCTACTCTCGATCTCTCTCTCCCATCATGTACTCTCTCTGCCACCCCAACTCTCTCTCACACACCTCCTCTCTCTCCCATCCCCTACTCTTAATCTCCCTCTCTCATCTTGTACTCTCTCTTTGCCACCCCTACTCTCTCCCATCCTGTACTCTCTCTTACACTTCCTCCCTCTCCCATCCTATACTCTCTCTGCCACCCCTACTCTCTCTCTCCCCTCTCCCATCCACTACTCTCTCTCTCTCTCTCTCTCTCTCTCTCTCACACACACACACACACACACACACACACACCCATCCTCCCCCCCCTCTCTCTCTCTCTCTCTCTCTCTCTCTCTCTCTCACACACACACACACCCATCCTCCCCCCTCTCTCTCTCTCGCTCTTTCTTTGCCTCTCTTCTTCACTCTCTATGCACTATTTAGGTCTCAATAGTGCATGTGAACTAAAGCATGCACACGCTATTAAGACCCAAATTTAAAAAGCTTTAAATAGCGCATACACGCTATTCAAACTTTTGCATTCTACCAAGCCTAAGGCCTAGTTTTTCCTTGGAGATCCAACCCAAAGTTTTGGAGTCTATAAATTGATTTGAGATGTGTTTTGCTACAAACATACAAAAAATGAATGATTATTCTTGTGCGCTCTCCTTCAAGATTCCTCGTGGTTGAGCATCGATAAGAACAAGTTACATGACATTGTAGGTCTTTGTGTTAGCTATATAACCATATAGTTAATTTTTTATTTGAACTATTTCAAGCCTTTTATCTATAATTTTTTTTGAATGTATGTCCATTTTTTGTCAAAAACCAACATGTACTAATTGGGTTATAGATTTTAGTTTGTTCATCAAATTTTGCAACAACTTAGTCTTTTAGAAACTAGACTCCATTCTACACACTTTGAAAAAAAGAAGTTTTGATTTTAGATTAGTTTTCAATCATTTATAAGGGGAGCACACAGATATATCACATTTTTGAGATGTTTCTAGTTAAAAAATTCATTAAAAAAAATACACATTATAAAATTACCTAAAAATTTTGGGATAAACTACATAGTGTTAAGTAGCTTTTGACCAGAGCGATTAAAGAATTTCAAAAAAAAAGTTAAAATTTTAGGGGGACCACACTTTTTACTGTGTTATGTTTTTTTGGAATAAATAATACCACTTTCTGTGGCCCCCTTTTTAGAGGGCCTAAAACTAAACCATTTTGGAAAAAACTTAGTAGTTTAGAAACTAGATTTAAAGGACTACTACTTTTGTTTTTGTCATATCTTAAAATTTTGAGCATAACTATCTTCAAATTCTTGTTGAATTTCAAAATTTGCTGATTTCAGAAAAAAGGTGTCCACTTATACCCCACTTTTGGTACCACATCTTGGTGCACTTACCCGCATAGGGATTCATAATTAAGATTTGTCATTATCAAAAAAAAATTGTAAAACAATACTTAAGTCAGCCCAAAAATAGTTTTCATAGTAATTTGTGCCAATACAAGAAACTATGTCAAAATTGTAGTACTCGACATTTGAAGTCCCTAGTGCTCAGCACTAACTATAACTTCAATGTTGTCAATTGTCATCTGAATCACTCGGCATGCATTGCTTGCTCGACACTTGAATCCCTTGGCACATACTCTCTACTCGGCATCTAAGTGACTCGGCACTTGAGTGGCTCGACACTCACTATGTACTTGGTATGCACTATCTTATATGTTATGCTCGACATATGTTACTTGTTTGGTATGAACTAAGTAAATGACTTAAGTGTATAGACACTCATTAGTCAAAACCATTCTAAGATCAATAGCCAGGGGATTTATTTTGTGCAGTGCTATAAGGAAGTCATCCTTAAAAGAGTGGATATCAGTAGAAGAATATTTTCTTTCTCCTTCCATTAGTTTTTAAAAATAAAAATTGGGCTGTGTTGGTTGAATTTGAACTACATTTGAGATTAATTTAAAGAAATATGTGATGAAACTGGAGGATAGAAATTTCTTATCATGGATACCAAAATTCTCAACCTAAATTTCTCTCTATAAATGTCAGGAATTGTAGGAAAAAGAACGGAGCAACCAGATCATGGCCAAGGATTAACCTTACAAGCCGAGTTCTCTAGCCTTATAAAAAGTAATTTTCACCCTTACTAGTTTCTCCTAGAGCCAGTGAGATGTTAGATTAAAAGCATTTGTTATATTTAGTAAATATGTGAAAAGTTAAAACTTTATCATAATTTGTAGTCTTCAGAAAATACTTAAATCTTATTGGCTTAGCAGTTATGTTTATTGGACCTAAACAACCATGTTAGTATACTCCCATATGAACTAATAATATCACTAGCCTTCATTAAATTTTCTCATATTTATACTATAGTCCCTTCATATATTTCATTTACACAAATATACAGAAACTTTCATATGCATGCCTTATATTTTTATTTATTTTGGAATGGAGGGTTAAGAACTGCGAGGCAACCTAGTGAGGCACGATAGGAACTCAATACAGGCTCATTCATGCCTGAAACCTCTTCTAAATGAGATGTATGTATCTACTGTCTGCACTCTTTATATGTCATACCATCCCTTGCCATACATAATCTTTGTTAAGATACGAAGGATCTGCTCTACAATTAAATCACTTATGATAAAAACATCTGCTATTGTTTGTGGGTGTCTCTATATGGGATGGATTGTTTAGCGGCTTGAGGCGAGGTGAATGGATTATAGTTATTATCTTCTTAAATGGAAAGTAGAAGGCATTTCATTGTTTCTTTCCTTATGTTCATCAATGCATATGATCTATGGATAAAATAAATCTTAGATTATATATGTAATTATATCCAATGAGAAATAATATGATCTCTTATTGTTTAGGAATGTAAGGTCATTTACTATTTCAATTTTGGGTCACATTTGATTTTTTAGTCATGCTTACAAATCTTAGGACTGTAATTTGTGAGTTGCAGTTTATGGATTATGGAGTATGATTGACACATGGCAACCCAATAGTTTGATGAGAGTTGTACAATATTGATGTTGGGAACCATATTTGAACACATTTCCTGCTAACAAACCTTTCAATATGCCAAGTGAGTTGAATATGTGTCGCATACATTATAATTTGATTATGGTTTAGAATTACAATTTTAAGCTTGTGAAGTTAATTCCCATAAAATGTGTAGAAAATTGTAGGTTATATATGACCATCTTTCATTCGAAGAAAATCATATGTATGAAGATACTAAGCTGTGGAGAGACATGTAGAAAGATAAGGTAGTATGATTCTGAGGATTTATTTTGGAAATCTATTATATGTCACATGTCATGCTGGAACGAGAGTCAAAATCTAATACAAGGGCTTCAACAGAGTTTCTCTTACTGGGAATCTCATATAGATATACTTACATATACAATCTTATGTGTAGGATTTGTTTGTTGTTTAACTAAGTATTTATTTAATCTTGATGTTTTTTCATACCTTTCCTAAATAGTGCCTTTAAGTTTCACCTATATCTTTTATCTTTGTTGTCTTATATTTCAATGAAAAGGTTTATATATTTGGTTCTCTATAAGGGAATTATTGCATGTTATGTTTTGTTAATGATTTGAATGTATGTGTTTACTTTGTTTTTCGTTTCAGCCTATCCTCTACTTTAATGAGGGGATAAATGTCATCAATTTTGAGGAATTGGAATTTAACATTTAGTAAAGAAATGGTTATATTTAGTTAAGAATTAATCTAAGATAGTCCTTCAATGAGAATTTTGTTTTGAATGTTTAAAGGGGTCTAGCTACTTAAACTTGGATTTTGAAAAAATTAATTGTATTTCTTTATTTTAGTTAGGTAGTTAGCTTTAGTAATTTTATTTTGTTTTAATGAATTGTGATTAACTTTGTTAATTTGATTATTTTTCTGAAGGTTAAGAATTTACTTTGATTAGCTTTATGGAGTGTTTACTTATTATTATAAAATCATTTGAATGTATAATTTGAGAGAAGGGAGAGAATACTTTGAAGGGGATGAAAGATTGGTAGAGATATATAGTTAAATCTTATGTTGAGAGAGAGGAGATTACTAATCTATTAATAATCTGAGCTTTTCTAATCGAAAATTTCCATTTAGTAACTATACAGGACCACATTCATCTTTCTTATTGTGTTAAATTTGTCAATTTACTATTGTGATGACTTTTAAACATCATTAAAACTAATTTCATTTATAAAATTTTGTTTGTGAACATATGATTCATTAAATAAAATCTGAAAACTTGTTACTTAAATGAAAGTGATGATATGCAAACAAATTTTTAGTGGCATAGTTTCAACGGACAACATGAACTCACATAGACCACCATGTGATGTACCTTAGCTTAGTAGGAACTTCATAATGTCATGTTAAGCCCGCAAATTTATAGTGAAATTTTTGGCATTTCTCTTTCCAAATATAGCAAAATAAAACATTAGAAATATCAGCAAGGAATAGATAAAGAAGTAGAGACGGGGGAAGAAATGTGGAAATGTAGAGATTTTAAGTTATAGGAAGGGGGTCATGGGGAGAGATGGATGGATAAAGAGAGAGGGAGATGTGTCTAGATATGGAAGTGGGAGAGAAAGGAAGATGTGTCTAGATATGGAAGGGGGAGGGGAAGATAAAGGTAGAGATGAATATAGAGTGGGAGAAAAAGATAGAGATAGATCAAGAGGTAAATTTAGTACATGACCTACATAGATACAGAGGAAGAGATATAAATGATGAGATATATTAATAGAGAGTTAAGGAGATATCGAGAGGATGGAGAGGGAGCATGAACAAAGCAGTAAGTACTTAAAGAACTTTTTGCAATTCTACAATGTACCCATTGCACACTAAGGTGCGATTGCTAGTTCAAGTAATCAACGGTGACGAAGAATTTCATGATGGATAAAGAAAGAGGGAGATGTGTCTAGATATGGAAGGGGGAGAGAGAGAGGGAGATGTGTCTAGATATGGAAGGGGGAAGAGGAAGATAAAGGTAGAGATGAATATAGAGTGGGAGAAAAAGATAGGGATAGATCAAGAGGTCAATTTAGTACATGATCTACATAGATACAGAAGAAGAGATAAATAATGAGATATATTGATAGAGAGTTAATGAGATATAGAGAGCATGAGAGGGAGCATGAACAAAGCGATGAGTACTTAAAGAACTTTTTGCAATTCTATGGTGTACCCATTGAACACGTTCAAATAATCAACAGTGACGAAGAATTTTATGATGGTCGAAGGCCTCTAAACAAGACTGCACCGTTGATCATAAAACTTAGCTCGTCTCCTTCATATCGAAAGACCTACGACATAACAAAATGCATTGATTATTATCAAGGTTCAATTGATTTGTTTGAGATTATCAACCGATATTTGATTGTTTGCAAGGGTTCGAACACTGTCGTGTCCTACCTCATGAGGACAATCGGTTACCCGTTCTCTATCTAGACATCATATCATAACGTGTAAAAAGGGTTGTGTTTCCAATAATGTTCACTAATGAAAAAGAATTGAACGGACGTGTAGGGTACTAAGGTGGAGATGCATTCCAATAAGGTTATAAACTGCGAAATGGAAATTCTTTAATAAAGGTAACAAGCAGTAAAGGTGTCTTCAACAGGGAATTTAGTATTAGTGGACGCATCATTAATATCACACAAAGACATAAACGCGAACAAACTGCACCCAAGAGACTGTAGAAACTTTGAACTGGACAAATGAAAACAAATGAAATCGAGATGTATATTAATCCAATCATTACAACAAAAAATAGCCTCTCGGCCCTAAAAATCGCTACAAAAAATGAAAGAATAAAAGAATTTGATGGAGCTTGGTGAAAGTTGATCCTCTGAAGCCGGATGCCTATGCCTGGCGACTGCATTCGGCAGGAAAACCCTGTGGGAACCTCTTACTGTCTGAACAGTAATCGTATATCATGTAATTCTTCCTCGCCCATTCGAGTTTCTGCTGCTCAGTTGATTCCAAAGCCTCTGCAGTGTACCATGAATTTGCAGAGCAATCAGAGGAGGCAGAGCATACCTCTGCTTTGAAGTTTGCATAAGACGCCACAAACGGTGCTCTGCTCCAATCGATCTTCACTGCACCGCCTCTGGTGGCCCACTCGTCGGCGTTCCAGAGGCTCGAATATATTCTCATCGCCTGATTCTTCGGATATGCAACGCCCAAATCCTCGCTGTTCTTGAACACTCTCACCGGTGTTCCATCCACGGAAAACCTGCACAATGTCGGAAGTGCACGTTATTATCTACAGTAATGATGATGTTAAAAGCAGGAGGGCCAGGCCAAAGAGGGATTTGACATTATCAACTCACATGATCTGTTTGGGATTCCAGAGGAGGGAGTAGGTGTGGAAGTCTGCGGTGGGGTCGAACCAGAGGTAGAATTGCTGCTCGCGGTTCCCTTTGCCCTGAGAGAACACATTGGTGTGCATTATGTACGGATCCCCCGACAGATTCCCAAGGAACTCGAAGTCTATCTCATCGTGTGTAGTCCCTTGCGATGACAGCTGCGGCAGAACATGAACATTTTATTAGGCCATGCTCAAATTCACACAACAAAATAGTACTACTGCCCACTGGGACTAAAATCAATTGAAGGGGCAGACTTACATAGTATGCGGTCACAGTGCCGGCAGAGTTACCAGGAACGAGCTTGATTTGCATATCAATTTTGCCAAAGAGATACTCGTTCTTGGATTGGAAGCCTGAACCTGTTTCCATACAAGAGAGGCAGGGGAGGAGATTAGGATCGGTTACACATACTGCAAAGAACACGCGCGCACACACACATATATAGAAGCAGTAAGAAAATGAGATAAAAAATACCTGATGACTGATCGAGAGTGAGCTGCAAGTGTTGGCCATTGTCGAGTACCGTCGCTCGATCATTCCCCCATGTGATGTCAAAGTCGCTGTAGAAATCGGCAGAAACAAGGTGGGAGAAAGCGAGTGCAAGGCTTAAGAGGAGGACACAGAGACTGAGGTCCATTTGGAAGTGAAGACAAAGGATGCAAAATGTCTCAATATATTGAAAGAGGTAAAGATAATGCGAATGTTGTATGGTAGAGGGATATGGAAGGGATTTATATAGGCAGGGCTGGGAGAGGAAGGGAAAGTCGGAGGATATTTCCCGTGGAGATATTAAAATGGATGAGTTGGAGGGCGCTTTGTATTTACCAGCGAGGCAAGGTTTTGGGTTTTGTTGCAGCACGCGGAGTTCCAGCTGGCTTAGCTGTGGGCATTATTATGAGACAGTTGTTTGGCGGCCATCTCAAATGCAGCGTCTTCGAAAGCTGGATGTGACGTTTCATGGTCTACTAACCGGTCAAATGCCGAGTAGAGCTACAGTCCCTCCCACTTTACATAAGAAAACATGAGCATGAAGCACTTCTATAATTCTTTATTTAGAAGAAAGGAAATTTTCAAACAATAATGTTGTATGAAGCACATTTAATTGAAATGTTTATGTACTCATACAAATATAATAATAGAAATATAATAAATTCTTTGAAACTATCACAGACAAGGCTAAAAATATACAACCACATATAAGTAGTACCTGAAATAAAATATTCAACACCATTTTTCGATAATTTTGATAGAGAATTCTTTATTATTGTGTGATGTATTTTTAGAAGCATAACCACAAGAATTCTAAATTCCCTATACTGAAGCTAATTAGAGCATCTAAGAAATTATTACTAACCCACGATTAGAATATGATGCCACTATAGACAGAAAAAAATTCTTGATAAAAAGCCAGGAAAAGATCTAAAGGTTTCTTGAAATTAACATAGTGGATATAAACTCAAACAAAAAGAACATAAAAGACCAAAAAAAAAGGATCATTCTTTCATTACAAATCTTAGGTCTAACTTGTAATAGCTTTCCAATACCATCATTTGAATTTTCAAGATCGAGTGGCACACCAACTCCCTCAAAGAAATATCCCTATCAAATGCAATGTCTTAATTGGGATCTCTTCTCAGAAGACTCCTAGCATAGAATATTTTAATAAAAGTCCAATTCTTTGGTACTACATAGAAGATTGCAAAGGAGGAGAAAATATTAATATTACATGATAAAAGAAGTAAACCATTTCATAAAGCAACCAACAAATATTGTTATGATTTAAGATTTGATTCAAGATTTTACCTATTAGTCGATGAGTTATTGCATATCAATATCTTCACGTTGCATAGTACAATCAAAATATAAAACAGAGTAGATACATCATATAGATGCTAAACAGTTAATCTTATCATATTTCCACAATCCACCAGAAATGTAAATTCTTGTTAATCCATTAAAAATATAAATTCTTGTTTATGAATTTGATTATGCATTTTTTTTTTTTACTAGATCAAATTCTTCAAATTCATGATGTAAATTATTTCTTCAATTCTTCGTTATGAATTTCACTATGCATTTTTTTAATTACATCAAATTATTCAAATTGATGTCTCCAAATAATGAAAAAAGAAATCCATTGTGTCAAGGGTACAAAATACATCTACAAAGTGCAAGATCTACAAGGTAATATAATATAAAAATGTTCAAATGTTATCGTGTAGTGACAAATAAAAGGATACAACCAAACCAAATTAGATCTGGAAGATCTATGAGACATATACTGAATAGAAAACATGAATTCAAGTATGAAGATAGGATAAACAAAAAAATAACAATAAAATCATAGGTGAACAAGATTGATGTTTCAATTGTGACCTTGTAGGATAATGCCCACATTGACGGCTACCAACAGTTAGCATGGTTTAGGGTTTGGACCATGTCCACATTGATGGCCACCAATAGTGAGTATTTCAAAGTTAGAATCAGAACAAGTACTTGCCAATTTTATGATTATGCATACATGAATTACGTATGAGCATAGGAAAACTATAATATTTAAAATGTATATATAAAAGGGAGTTTTATCTTATATGTAATTTTTAAAAAATGAAATATATGAGTGTATGTATGTTAGAGGAGATAAAACAATAGAAAGATAAAGTCCAAAATATAATAAATAAGATAGCAAAGAGTATTTAATTATATATGTTTAACAATTGACTTAGCATATTCATATCTACCATAGTCAAACTATGCAAGTACTTATATGGCTTCTAAGAATTTATTTATCTATGCACCATAGTAAATATTGATTTCAAATACCCTCCCAGTACGCTTGTTATTATTGTCTTCTTGGTCTGGTCATCAATTTTAATTATGTATGTAAATCTATATTTTCAAGGGTATTTGTATAGATTGAAAGATTTGTTAGTAATTTTACAATTTGTCAGTCACCTACAGACAAAAAGAGCTTAGGTTATAAGTTCTTTGCATAGTTCCCAAAAATAAGTGTATTGCCAAATAAAAGACATCTAAAAACATAAGTCTCTGCCATAGATGGCGAGGACTAATAATTCTTACTTCCTAGTAGAATGAAGAGCATCACACTAAGCCATTCAATAACCTATCAAAAAGTAGTTGAGAAACAAATTATAGTATACAACATTTGTTCAACATAAAATGTCATTTGCAATATTATTTATAATTAAATATATAACAGGTGTGGTTTTATTTTGATTTGTACTGTATAGGTTCCCATTTTGAGATCAATTTTATCATGTGACCTTCTAATGATGACAACAGTGTTTCTCAAACCGTGTTTGAAGAAAAACATGAACCAAAATATTCTACTTCTTAATTAAGGATTGATCTTTTAATTGGAACTCATTATTGGAGGTAGGAGGAACAAAACAAATTTATGCATTTATTTTGAAAAGACATGGATGTAATGAAACAAATTTATGCATTTAGTTAAGCGTGTTTAGGCTGGAGTAGTACTGGGATGGGTGATCTCCTGAGAAATCTCGGTGCTTCACCCCTATGAGTATCACCTAGATCCAATGAGTGCTAAGTGTTTCATTTATTCTCATGAGAGATGGATTCATGTTGAATCACTACTCATGAAACATGGGTCAATGAGTTTGACTCAAAATCACATAGTTAAATCCTGATAGCAATATCACAATTTGACTTACTATGGAAATTATCTCCTACTTATCAATTGATGAGCTTAAGGGGCTTTCTAATGAATGGTTCATAAGGCACAACACTTGGTGAAGGTTTTGCAAATGGGGTTGCAAGCTTTGGGTTTAACCATGGAGGAAACTCCGTAGTTAAGCGTGCTTAGGCTGGAGTAGTACTAGGATGGGTGACCTCCCAAGAAGTCCTGGCGCTTCACCCCTGTAAGCATCACCTAGATCCAATGAGTGCTAAGTGTTCCATTTATTCTCATGAGAGATGGATTCATGTTGAATCACTACTCATGAAACATGGGTCAATGAGTTTGACTCAAAATCACACAATTGAATCCTAATAGCAATATCACAAATGGATGTAATGAGCTGAGACCTAGCCAAGAAAGCTTTTATTTTTATTTATTCTTTTGTGAAATGTCAAAAAAGAATTTGATGAACGAAGAAAGTACAAAGGCTCTACAAAGATGTTACGAATGAATCTGCAAAACAAATACCAAAAATGACCAAAAGAAGCTTCAAATTTACGTAACATAAATGCAAAGAAGAAATGGTGCAAATAGATAAAATTAAAAACCTATTGCAAGAATGGAAGGAGTAAGAACTCTACTTGCTTATGCTGCATACAAAGGTTTCAAAGTTTATCAGATGGATGTTAAATCTGCATTTTTGAATGGCATACTAGAAGAGGAAATCTACATAGAATAGCCAGAAGGATTTGTTGATGATAACAATAAGAAAATGATATGTAGACTACACAAAGCTCTATATGGACTGAAGCAAGCACCAAGAGCACGGTATGAGAGACTTCATATTTATCTTGTGAAGATTGGATTTTAAAGGATTGATGATAACAACAATCTATACATAAAAATAGAAAAAGGCAAAGGTATTTTACTATCTGAAATATTTTTTGATGATATCATATTCGAAGAACAAGATGCTTTATGTAAGGATTTTGCAAATTAGATGAAGCAAGAATTTGAAATGTTTATGTTTGGGGAAATCAAATTTTTTGTGGGATTGCAAGTATATCAGATGAATTATGGTATATACATCACTCAGTCAAAGTATGTCAAAGAGATATTGAAGACATTTGGACTAGAGGATTCCAAACCAGTAAGTACACCTATGGTGACAAGACACAAGTTGTCAAAGAATGATGATTCAACTGAGGTCAAACATTGTATAGGTCTATGATTTGCAAATTGCAATATGTAGTACATAGCAGACTTGATATTGCATTATTTGTAGGGATAGTTTCAAGATTCTTTGCTAATCCCAGGGAGAATCACTTAATGCCTGTGAAAAGAATAATGAGATACTTGAAAGGAATAGAAGAGTTTGGTCTATACTACAAGAAAAATGAAAGGTTTGACTTAAGAGCCTACACTGATGCTGATTGGGCTAGAAACATTGATGACAAAAAAAGCACCAGTGGTGGAGCAATTTTCTTAGGAAAAAGACTAATTACATGGACAAGTAAGAAACAGAGTTGTACTTCACAATCTACTACTGAAGCAGAATATGTTGATGTTGTTGTAAACTGCACAAACATTGTATGGATCAAACAACTACTCAAAGGAATGAAGGAAGAAATCACAGAACCAGTGATAATACAAGTGTTATCAATATATCAAAGAATCTAATGATGCACATAAAGAAAAAACACATTGCAATCAAGTATCATTATGTAAGAGAATTAGTTCAAGACAAAGAGGTGAAGATGGAGTATGTTAACTGAAAGGAGAAAATTGTTGATATATTCACAAAACCATTACCTAAGGATGCTTATGAGTATCTAAGAGGTAAACTAGGGGCGATACCCCTATCAAAGGCTATGTAAAAAATAGAAGGAGTGCCCTGCATCAAACAAGCTGATGTTCATACAATACAAATTGATGCAGTGGATCTTACTTTAGGAACTACCTAAAGTAATCACAAAGCTAAAAAATTCAAATAAGTCGCAAGCGAGGTGACAAAGGGAGAAACTAAGGAAACTACAAAGCTTATATCTGCATATTTTAAGGATGAAAAATTTTTGGTATACGTCTTTGACATTTTTGTCAATGAGGGAGAAAATACATTAAACTAATCATCATCAGAAGAAGAGTTTTACTGATAAAGTGTAAGAGATAAGTGGGAGAAAGTCCTAAACTGATCTGTTGATCAAAGAGGGAGAAAGATATCAAGAATCAAGTCATAACAAAGAGGGAGACATTGATTAGAGAGCCAGAAAGATCACATCAGAGGGAGATACTTGGTTGATCAATCTAGTATAAAAGAAAGAGGGAGAAATCCTAATCTACCTAGTAAGAGGGAGATACAAGAAGGAACTCAAAGGAAGTTTTAAGAAAGAGTTTTGTAACCTAATCAAAGATGGAAGTTGTTGATAAAGGGAGGAATACAAGTTCTCTCTTTGGTATTACCTTATTATTTTAACCTAGTTAGATTGGTTGAACAAGATGTTCATCATTTGATTAACTTGGTTGATCAGTTTGGTTTTCCATCAATGCCAGAGAGGGAGATAGTTGAAATCTGATTGAAAAGATCATTGAAAAAGAGATTGTTAAGAAGGAGATTGTTGAAGGAGATTATGTGTTTCAATTATTTTTTTGTCACTGATGCCAAACCTGCTATTTTCTCATAAGACAATTGCTTATAAGATTCAAGTATTATCACATAGTTGATTGATGAGGTGGATTTGATCAATAATATGTAACAAAAGCACCTAGAGGAAAGGTTGACTAATGATCATGTAATGAAGTATAATAATTAGTTAAGATAGTGATGACATGATATATTGATGATCTACTTAAGGTTACAAAATGGCTGGCTACACTTAGAAAGTTTAGAAGAATAAATTTAACAAAAGTGTGTCTGCCAAGCTTAACCGAGTGGATAGTAGCTGCCGAGAAAAATTAGTGCAAGCTGAGTAGAAAGTTAGTTGGAGCTAAGTGAAAGCAAATTCTAGTGGATGCCAAGCAAAATAATTGATGCCGAGTAAAGTTTAGTTGATGGCGAGCACCAACAAACTTTAGTTGATGCCGAGTGATTTTACAGTTGATGTCAAGCAACATAGTATGTGTTGAGCATCAAAATGTTGATAATGTTGAGCTGTTGCATTATGATAAAGATTGAAGATTCACTGAATCTAAGTTGACAAGTTTTCTTTCTTGAAACTTGTGAACCAGGAGGAAGATAAGATTGATGAGCTGGTGGCACAAAATTTGTTGTAAACTATTTTTAGGTGAATTCAAACGGATTCTAGGAGAAGTTTCTAGAAAAGAAAAAATATGGGGTAGATACATTGTATCCTACCTAATCCATCTAAATCCCTAATTTGGACAATGGATAATGAGCAGGAAAATATTCTAATTTCCTATTTATAGGAATGTCTGGTCATGAAGTAAGAGAGGTTGGTGTCATGTGCGAGAACCTAAGGAGGAGAAGGAATTAAGGATTTTGCTTCATCAAGTGACCAAAGAGATGAGTCTACAATGGCATGTTAAGCAAGAAGGCTTGAGGAGATGAATGCTTGAAGGATGAACAAGCTATCCGAGCTGCAAAGTATGAAAGCCAAGTAGAATTGAGGACTAAATAGAGAGCTATAATCTACAAGTGAAGGTGTAAGTTGTATCAAATTAAAGCTCTATTGTTACTCTCTAACAATTATATTAGTCTAGGGTAAATCCTTTGGATTAAGGTTGACCTAACAGTCATTGGAAAATCTTTTAACAGGGTGGCATTCCAAATGAATAGCCTAAAGTCCTCTAACAAAGCTCACTTTTAACAAGGTGATTGAAATCCCTTAACCAAGTCACATTTAACAGTGTGTATTGTAACTTTTAACAGGGTTGGCCTTTCATAGGGCATCACTTCAAAAGAGTGAAAAAGGAGTAGCATGTTACTGGTAGTTTTTCCCAAATTGGGTTTCCACGTAAATCATTGTGTCAAATGTGTTGATGAATTTGTTGTGTTTCATGCTTTACATTTCTACAAATTGATTTGATAGTAACATACAAGTTTTAGTAAATACACAATGGATGTATCCATGGGTATGAATATTTTATGGGTTTATTGAATTGTGAAAAGTTTTATTTATACATCTAGACCTTGGATAACTGATTCCCCCCCTCTCAATTATTCTAAAGTAATTTCAACAAGAATAAGAAACTTTATCTATAGTAAATTAGTGAAATAAAACAATATGATACATTATAAAATATAATAATATTTTTTAAGAAATACTAAAAATTTATGTAAGTTCAATAAGAATAAAGTATAGATATTATTAACTATACACTGTTAATTTGAAAAATTAAACACCATTTATACTATTTTAGAGACAAACAAAAGATAGTGCAAAATAAAAATGAAAGAAGTTGAATCTTACATAAAATATAATGATATTTTACATGCATATCCCACTTCCAACTCAAATATCTATTTATTTTAATCAAATCATGAAGCATTGCATTATGTTGTTTAATTTAAACCCACCGAAAACATATCAGAATAAATATTCATAAAGAAGTTTAACAAGGTGGAAACATGTGTATCTTAGAAAATGCGACAATTATTTTACATGATACATTTTTTGGAGGTTCGTGCATTACTTACTCACACTTACGAGAGATTGGAACATGCAATAGATAGTAAAAGCATGAGCCTATCTATTGAGGATGTACTCATTTTTCTTCCATTTTTTTTTTCTGAAGTTATTTCCATGTTTGGGGTGGAAAAAAGAAATTGTAGAGGTCGTCGAGAGCAAAATCATTGAGATTTTGCTATGTAGTTGTGCATGGAAATTTTAAGATATCACTTGCATGAAAGTTTTATGTAATAATAATATATTTAATCACAAGTTTAAATTGGTTTAGTGTGATATAGATGACCTAGGTTAAGATGTTGGCTTTGCTGACAGTCCAAGAAGAAAGATAATAAAGGACCATTTTAAAACAATCTTTTATTTTGCATAGTACTATATAATTTCTTGGCCGTAGTCAATGGTGAATGCTCTAGCGAGATCCATTTTTTGTAATGCTAAAAGTTCAATAATGTTTGTTTGGATATGTGGTCAACCATTAGTCTATTACATCTAGAAAGTAATTGGTGTATATCTAGTAACACTATTTCCACTCATTTGAACACATTTATGGATCAATGTGTTGTACAATAAAAATGCTTAATTTCATAAATTTACAAATAGAACTCCAAACCATCAATTTGTATGTGAATAATAGAAATATCAGATTTTGTAATCCTCTTATCATTGAGAATCACAATCCTTTATAATTTCTTTTTTGTTGTCATTTAAAAATTTGAAAGTTCAAATACAATTAGTAATATTGTAGTCTCCCTTAAAATAGGGCACTATTTCTATTCTAGACATTTTTGTGGTAAGAAAAAAATGGCTCACATCATTTCAAAGATTTGTATACCCATAAGAAATTTTGTTTATAAGATTTTTTATTGAGAGTAAGCTAAAATTACAAGTGTAGAAGGAAAAGACACTAGGGAGTTCTCAATAACATAAACTCCCACTTCTACAAAGTTGGTTCGCCCTCCCAAGCAAAGCATGGATTAATAGTTGTGAGAGATTAGAGAAGTAGACAACCAATCATAATGATCTATGGATAGGTGGAGATAGGGGTAAGCTATATGTAACTTATGCTCTCTCTTGATATGAAATAGCTTATGCCCCTACTATACAAATGGGCTATAAAACGGGTATAGAGGAATGGATGACCTTTGTAAGGATGCATATACCAACTAGTAGTACAATGCATGTCAATTGTTATCATCACATGTGAGGTAGTGGACAAAAATAAATGTGGACCTTGAAAATGGTTTCCAAATGGATGACTTGTTCCCTTTGGCATAGTTGAATACCATATGTTTGATGGTTCTAAAGCATGAGGTAGGGTTTCAAGTATGAGATAGGTTTAGCAGGGGTCTATATATGAGCAACCCCACAAAAAAAATCTATCAGTTAAATATATTATTTTAATAAATCTATTTAATTTTTAAAAATTAAAAATAGAAATAAAATTTTAAAATTGAAATTGAAATACTATTAAAATTTAGATTGATTGTAAGTTTAACATAAGAATTTATTCTTTTTCTAAATGGACCTACTAGTGTAAAGTAGGTACGAGTAGAAGTGGCATTGTCTACGGTGTAACTTATATGCACCTCTTTTGAGTGTATTTCACTTGTATATAAAAGACTTCAGACTATTTAACACTAATCTAGGTGCATATAAGTCGCACAATAGCCACTACCAACACCGGTGAGAGTGTTCAAGAACAATGAGGATCTAGGAGTGGCATATCTGAAGAATCAGGTGATGCGAATATATTCGAACCTCTGGAAAGTCGACGTGTGGGCGACCAGAGGCAATGTAGTGAAGATCGACTAGAGCAAATCACCATTTGTGGCATCTTATGCAAACTTCAAATCAGCGACATGCTCTGCCTCCTCTGATTGCTCAGTGAATTCATGGTACGCTGCAGAGGCATTGGAGTCGAGCGAGCAGCAAAAACTGGAATGGGTGAGGAAGAAATACATGATTTACGATTACTGTTCAGACAGCAAGAGATTTCCGCAGGGATTCCTTGCCCATTGCACTCACCGGACATCCAACTGAGTTCAGAGGATCAACCGCCGCCAAGTTCCATTAAATTTTTTTATTCTTTCATTTTTTGCAGCGATTTTTAAGGCCAAGAGGCTATTTATTTGTAACGATATGATTCCTATTAATCGAATATACATTGCATTTGTTATCATTTGTAGCAATTTTTTTTTGGGGTGAGGAGTGCGGGAAGGGCGGACTGGGGATATTGACTCATAAAGTTTTGTTTCTTGGCGTTTACGTCTGAAGTGTCATATTAGTGATGCGTCCACCAATACTGAATTCGCCATTGAAGACACCTTTAAATTGCTACATCTTATTAAAATTGCTTAAAGATGCTCAAATTTCTACTACATAGTTTGTATGGTACGGTCACCATGCCCTCCAAATCCACCAGAACGAATCTTACACGTCTGGTCATTTGGGTTTCATTAGTCACCATTAATGGAAACACAATGTTTATTTCAAGATTTTCACTGTATTAATTAAATTTAAAATATAAAATCACATCATATTTTGATATTTGGGTAGACATTATAGGAGAAACATGATTGTTAAATTTGCTTTAATAAATTTGTTAAAAAAGTTGTCCTCTCTTTACAAGTTGGTAAGACTTATTATCAATTTTTGTATAATCATGTTCAATTTATATTGTAGATATTTATATCTATGTTTATACATAAGTACTTCTATATGTCTTTATTTTTATTTCGTCAACAATTAGCAACAATTTTATGTTATGCAAGCATATAGTCTTACACCTTATATGACAATGATATGTCATCTTTATTACAATTATATGTCATTATTCTTGTTCTATGGGAGTACCATATATAGAACACCTTTGAGAAAACATATAGATCCAAGCAAATCAAAATTTCCATTTTAGTGAACTATAGTTCAATATATATTAATTTTGACATTAATTTGGCAGTTCTAAGTTTTATCCTATAACTAATCTAATATGTTATTTGAGTTGTAAACTTTTATTAAAACATTTCTAACTTTAATATAAAAATCAATCTTCAAATTTTCATATTGCAATAGTGTTATATAGATTACGAACTTTCTCATGTTTATTTGAAGTATATTATTACTAATCTCTTTCAACACAATTTGAAAAATTAATATAATTTTGAAGTACAAAATAATCATATTGCTCTATTTAATGAATTATAACTTTTATAAATAATATGGTTCTCACTTGTATAGACATTCTAGATGTCATAAGTTGGGATTCTACATGTGTGCACATGCGCGTACAAACGCATATTTGTCGATATTTTGTATTCATATACGATGAATACGCTCAATCAAACGAAGTGATTAACTCCATAAAGTGTTTAGAAATGGTTGTGAGATTGGACTAAATTTGATGAATATATGTATAACCACAAGTACTAGAGCAATTCTCCTTGCATGATAGTTAGGGCATTAACTCCTACTTCTTTTGTGCCTTCTAGTTAAAAGCATGGTCATGGTCAATCTTCTATACAAGATTATGGATCTTAATACCAAGTTTTGAGGATATGGTGATTGTGTTATTTTTCAATGTCCCTCTTGGCCACCCTAAATCCATTATCATTGATGTGGTGCTCTTAGACCATATTTTAGCAAGTTTTCTCACTTGGGTTAACAAATTTCCCTTTTCTTACTTAACAACTTACATAATATCAAGAGGGGGAGGGTGCTCTTATTGATCAAAGGCCTATTGATGATAGTATTAATTTTTTTGATGTGTTGTAAACATAATGATCACAATTCCTGTCCTACTAGTCCTGCTATGACCACTAGACAATTCTATTGTGTTTACTATTAATCAAGCTTTATGATTTACTAGAAATTTATTCATGATTGGTATTGATCAATCTTCGTGCTTTGTTTACTTCCATCTTTCATAAGGTTCATCTCATTTAGACTTTGAAAATATAACTTTGTTCGCTCATCACTTTCTACCAATATTATATATCTATTCTCTTGTTGATAAATAAATAGAAATATATATCCTATTTATTTAAAAACTATAAATAAAACATAAATGAGGTCAGCATCCAAGACATCACATGAGAGCCTAGAAACTGCACCCATAATTATGGAATATTAACCATTTAGGGATCCATGCCAGTTGTACACAATATTACTCTTCTAGTTCGAACTTTGCCCACATCAAAATCTAAACCCTTGTCTCCGTTCAAATTCAAAGTATGCTCCAACTCAAGGGAAACTTTTCTTGATACTTTCCATTCCTACATTGCCCTACCTATATATAAGTCCCATTCATTATCCTTTTTAATCAACATTCATGACATCCTTGCATCTCGATATCAGTATTACTTGTATAGTTTTCTAGTGTCTAATGAGTTCCCAATGGATCTATTTTTAAGTTTACTCCTCTGATTGCTCTATCAATCCATGGTACGCATCAAAAAATTTACTATCAAAGACACTTATAATTACATTGAAGGCATTTTCAATATGAAATAGAGGACCTAAATTTTTGAAATCAATGATCAACAAATGATGAGAAGAATGGATGACCATTGAGTTGTTATTGGGGATAAGATTTGACATGGTTTTGTTCCACTATAACTGACATTAATTCTAACATAACCTGACATCTTAAGCCATGCTTCATAAGCCATAGGTTAAGGTCTATCAAAAATGATATTGTCAATTTTTTGTACTTTGCCACAAAAAATAGTCCAAAATGCATCCAACAATGTTCCTCAGAAAATCCAACCTATCAATGGAAAGAGAAAAAGTGTTCACTACTTTTCTATATCATTTGTTGGTTGCATTATGTACCATGCGAATCGCCTTAGTATTAGCACAAGAATCAATATTGGCATTCACATGATCTTTCATTTCATTTCCAGCCTAGTGGCTTTATCATTAGCCCAAAAAATTGCCTTTCTTTTTAATGGATAATGTGGTGTCTTGATTTATTTTATTTTATTAGTTATAGTTTGTATTTTAGTTGAGTACGTGATAGATGTTGATGCATCTAGATACAATTTTACAATTTCTTAGTTCCTACCTTATACAAGGTAGGAAACTAACATTTTTAGTTTTCTATGTCTAACGAGCATTCCTGTGATTGCCTACTCTAGAAGGCAGTGTCTACCGAGTTCACTTGGGCATTGAAGGAAAGTATGTAGAAAGTAAGTGTTAACTGAGCTCACTCGATTAATGAAGGAAAGTTGGATGGAACTAGTGCTAACCAAGTTCACTCAGTTGCCAAAGAATGTTCGTGAGTTTGCAGTGTTAATGGAGCTTCTATTGGTTAATAGAGGAAATTTTTTCTAAGTTAGTTTCTACCAAGCTAGGTTGGCTAATGAAGGATTTTCTTATTTTGACATATTAAGCTTAATTGATTTATCTATTAATTCCATCTGACTAAGGTGATGAATATTAATTATTCTAAGTTATATTTGAGTTGACTTGACAAAGTGGGGAAGATATAAGTATAAGGTTACGTTTGTGATTTCAAGGTATGAGGTGGATGTAATGCATGAAGATGTTATTGAAGATTTAATGATGAGAAGAGGAAGAAAATTTGAAGGATACACAGAATATCCTTATGAAGCAGAAAAGCTATATTCGATCAGGAAGGATCAAGTACAAGCCAAAATAGAGATCTATAATCACCAAATCAATTGCATTCAAATTAGGTCATCTCATTATTACTCTCTAACCATTGTTGCAGTGATCTAAACCTCCTAGCAGAGTTGGCCTAACAAATATTTGCAAATCCTCTAACAAGGTGGTTTCTCTATTGAATTGTCTAAAGACCTCTAACAAGGCCAGTCCTAACAAGGTGATTAAATCCTTTAACAAGGTCATACCTAACAGTGTGTTTTGGAACCTTTAATTGGGTTGGCTCCTAACAGGGCTCACTTCAGAAGAGTGAAAATAGTAACTAGTTGCAATTGGTTGTTTTTCCCAAATTGGGTTTCCACGTTAATTCTGGTGTTAAATGTGTTCAAGCTATTTTCTTTTATGTGTTTGCAACAAAGTTAAAGTAATGGTAATCATAGATAACATCTAAAATTTATATGTCAAGCATTCACTGAGTTACAACATTTTGTATGTGCTTATCGAGCTTTAGCAATATTTAGTTTTCAGTTTGCATTTTGTACTGACATCTAAGGGGTCTAGGATTTATTTTAGTAGTAAATGATTCACCCCTCCCCTCTTAGTTACTCCTCTTATATTTTCAACATATCCAAGCACTAGTAGCCTTACTAGCATCTGTCACTCCTTCTACTCAAACTCTTCAAAGGCCACGCACAAAAGCCATTCCATTGCAAATTTTAGTGCCAAGCCCTAGCTCATCAAAGGTAGAAAAGGTAATCCATTATGTAGACATAAGCCTTGATGAAGAAATAATTATTCCAAAGTATGACTATGATACTATGACATTGGAGCAAATAGGCATTTTGCAACAAGCCTTAGAGAGGAAAAAGCATCAAGAAATGATTAGGAGAGAACACAGGTAGAAGCAAGCACTTAAAGATATAAAGGACATCTTTTTAGATTCATTTAGCCTACCAACTCTTGAAGAGACCAAGCCACTCACAGAAAAATGACTAATATAGTGGAAAAAATCATTAATGAATACCTTGATACAAATGCAAAACTTTTGGAATGGTTTGAAAAGAAGTTTCAAGGAAAAATAAATGAGAAAATATTTGGTGAAATAGAACTACAACAAGTTGCATTGGAAACAAAGGTTGAGGATGTGAAGAAGGTACTTAAGATTATATTCTCATTGTACACAAAGCTATGCAATCATACACTCTTCACCCAAGAGACTAGAAGTCACATTCTAATCTTGGAAAGCAAAATATTTGCATCAGGTGCAAGCCTACCTTCAAATTTTCCTTAGAGTGAGAAGCACTTTAGTACATTTCTTCAAACTCAAAGTTAGTTAGTTGTCTTAACAGTAGATGAGGCTAATATTAGAGCCAAATGGACAAGTATTCAGGCTACCGTCACAACCCATATGGAGATAATGCACAATGAACTAGGCTATGCTGAAACTCTATTAAAGAAAGACCCCAATCTTTCTACCTTAGATGGTCTAGTACACCTTGCTATCGAGTTTGCAATCCAAATTAAGCCATTAGATGTTGCATGTGACAATTGGGATGTAGCTTTAAGGATTATACTGGATGTCCATAAATCTTTTTTGGACCAACACACTATAAGTGTATAGCCCATTTGACATAAGTGTCAAAAAGGGGGAGAAATCAAAGTGTATGGAGAGATATATTTTTGGGGGAGAATATCATATGGGGGAGCATGAACAAAAAGGGAGAAATAAGAAAGGGGAAGCACATCAATAGAGCATAGTAGAGTACATATATATCAAATGGGGAGATATACATTTTTGGAGAGAAAGCAACAAATAGGGACATATATCAGCTAAGGGAGAGCATATCAGATGAGAAAGTATCATATACAACATATTGAAGTCAAAAGGAGTGCAAATTTTGGATACAAATCAGACACATTAACTCAAGAGGAGTTATAAAATTTTGAGGTATACAAGTTAGTGCAAAATTTTGAAATTTTGAAGCTTTGTATATATGTCGAGTCATGGATATGTTATGCTTAAGGGATTAAGGTTGATCATGAATACTTAAGTGCTCTTGAAACTCATGTCAAAGGGGGATATTGTTGATCTTAGATTGGTTTTGGCAAGTGAGTGTCAACACACTTAAGCCATTTACTTAGTTTATGTTGAACTAGTAATACATGTTGAGTACAACATATAAATATTAGTCCATGCCAAGTTACAATGAGTGTTGAGTCACTCATGTGTCAAGTCACTCAAGTGCTAAGTAGATACACCATGTCGAGTGATTTAGGAGCCAAGTAAATAGTAGATGTTGAGTAATGCAGGTGTCGAGTCACAGTATACAGAACAATGCATGTTGAGCAATAGAGACTTCATATGCTGAGTGACACAGTTTTGACATATTTGTTTGTAATGGCACAAACAACTATGTAAATTGTTTTTAAGTTGAATTAAGATTATATTTTGATATTATGGAGATAAGAATGAATCTATATTTGGATTCCCTATGTAATTACATGTAACCAATTAGAAAAATGGAAGGTTTAAATAGTAAAATGGATGAATCTTAGCCATAGATTCATACCTAACCCTAAGCCATGTAAGTCTTCTTAAAGAGGATGAAGCCCTAAACTCTTTAACAACATTGATAGAGGATAGTGAATGTGGAAGGAATTAAAAGGAGTGAACAAGATAGTTTACAGAGCATTCAAGGTGAATTAGAAGTGAGAGTGAATTGCAGAATCAATTAGTGAAGAATAGAGGATAGAGAAAAAGATACAACATTGAGACATCTGATCATGAAGGATCAATTAAGACATTTCTTAGAAGTGATTTGTTATTAGGCAAGCAAGTGCCAACCATAGGATCTATGTTGAGATATTTTAACAAGTGATTCTAGTTAAATCTCTTAATAGAGTAGTCCTAACAAGCTGTATGAAATCCTTTAATAGGGTGCTTACTTAATTGTAAGTTGAAGTCCTCTAACAAGGCACACTTCTAATTGGGTGTTGAAATCCTCTAACAAGGTGAGACCTAACAATCTTTGTAAGCCTTTAACAAGGGAGACCTTTCATGGGGTAGATCATGTTTCATGGTCAAATCAATGTAACCTTCATCAAATACACTTTATTACTACAATAGTGAAGATTTGTGAGTGTCATCCCCATCCCAGTTTTACCTTTTCACTTGGAGGGTTTCTGGATAATCATATCTGGTGTTATTTGTGTGGATGCTTTCATGGTTATATGAGTTAGATGCCTATGCTTTACATGTTATTTCAATTTACTTATTGAATGCATGTGATGAATGCATGGTGAAAGTTTTATGGGTCCAAGTTTAAGGTCCTAATTCACCCCCTCCTTCAGAAGTTTACCTTTCCTCTTGTAATTCCAACATTGAATTGATAAACCAATGTCAATATATACCAAATGGATTTAGTCTTATAACTAATCTTGATGACATAAATAAAGATCAAAGACTAAATGAACATTAGAGATGGCTAACGCACACTCAAAGGCGAATAGGTACCATGCCTAGGGTAAACCTACCCAATTGGACATGGTGGAAGTGTTGGTTGGTGCCCTTGATGAGAAGAACATAAAATGACTTATCTGGACATCTACTTTTCAAATTTTGAGTTAGGATATTTTAGGGGGCCCTAACATGAACTCATAGGTTCAAATAGATCCTATATAAGTGCCCTAATTTGCAAGAAACAATATATCAAAGTTTTCCATTTTTTTCCCTTAAAGTACATAAGTGACATTGCCAATAGGTTATGTCAACAAGAATTTTGGGGTGGCTAGAGGCAAAGAGGTTTCATTCCTAGGGTAAACCTACCCAATTGAACATGGTAGTAGCATCATTATATGCCTACAATGACAAGAATGTGATATGACTTGGTCACTATTTAGTAAGGTCACTGAGCAAGAATGGGCAATGATCTTTGAGTGGGCATATTTTAGAGCTCATGCAAGGTATTGATGAATGATAAAGTGCTATAGGATTGTAGTTTAGGAGATCTAACTTTTTTTAGATTTGGCATCTCTTTCTCATCCAATGCCAAAAGTTTTAATGTTTCTCAGTTCAAATGAAAAAGATTATGTTTCTTTCAAATCATTTATTCTGATTGGTTGGGTAAATTCTAGTTCTAAAATAGTTTTTGCCACAAAGTCACTCGTACATTATCAAGAACACTATACGAAAGTTCCCCTAATTAAGGTCACTAAGAAATATTGGGCAACAAAATTTGAGTGGACATATCCTGCAGATCATTGAAAAATAATCAGGTAGTATAGGACTGTGTTGTTGAACCCTACAATAACTTATCTCAATTCTAGGAGATTCCAAATGGCTTTTATTTGGCACAAAATTCTCACTTGATGCCAAAACTTGTAGTGTTCCTTAGTGAATTGGTGCAATGGTGAATATCTTTCTAACCATTCATCGTGGAATCAATTTGACTGTTTTGTTAGTTCCATATGGACAGATGAACCCTAGTGACACCCTTGTCTCAACCATAGAGTATCTAGAATATTTGTGGCTACCATGAACTATAATGTTCCCAAGGTGCGTTAAGTATGTTTTAGCTTTCATCTTCTAAGGTCCATAACTTAGAGCTCATTTTAGGTATTGACAAATGGTTAGGTGGTACAAGACCATGTTGTTGAACCCTAAAGTAAACTATCTTAGTTCTAAAAGATTTCAAATGGATTTGATTTGGCACAATATTGTTGCTTGATGCCAAAACTTGCAGTTTTCCTTAGTTAATTGGTGCAATAGTGCATATCTTTCCAACCATTCATCATGGAATTTATTTTACTATTCTTTTAGCTCTAGATGGGTGGGTGAACCCTACTGACACCCTTGTTCTGACCATAGAGTTTCTAGAACATTCAGGACCACCATGCACTAAAGTGTTTCCAAGGTGCACTACGCACATTTTAACTTCCATTTTCTAAGGGGCGCAACTTAGCTCTTGTTTGAGTTATTGATGAATGGTCAAGTAGTACAGGACCATGTTGTTGAACCCTACAATAACATATTTCAATTTTGAGAGATTCCAAATGGATTTCATTTGGCACAACATTCTTGCTTGATGCCAAAACTTGCAGTGTTTCGTAGTGAATTGGTACAATAGTGCATATCTTTCCAACTGTTCATTATGAAAGAGTAATAACTATGTACTTATTCATAACTACATACTTAAAACCCAAATAATTATACAAAAATTTGTTGCAATGGAAAGAAGCTCATATATAAGTGACAAATTTTCTATCCAAAATTTGGCATCTGAATATGCATATGCTACATTTATTCTTAGTTTCTATATACAAATTTTAGCATCTAAATATGCACATGATAGAGAAGTTACAATATTTCAGATAAGATATATACAAAAATTCCCAAATTATTCTCCTGGATAATATAGAATCATTTTTCTAGATGACCCAAAATCAATCAAGACAACCTTCTAGATCAAATCTAACTATCAGTGACTGTACAACACAAAATAATATGTCCCTTCTTTATTATTCTCATATACATGACTTGCATTTAATGTAAAAAGATATGTTAATACTAGAAATAATGGAGAGTGCAATTTTAAAGAAGTATTTTAAATTGACAAATTACCTGGCTCAACTAAGTTAGATATGTGGTCAAAATATGATGATACTTCAATCTGGTTCAACTGTAGTGCTCTAGGGAGTTCATATGAATTAAGAGGTTACAAAGGTCTACAAGACCACTTGTTAGACTACTATCTTGATTCACTTTTATCCCATACAAGATGTATATATGTGGAGCAAAAACATGTGAGTTGTCTAGTATAAATTGCTAATGATTTTGAATTTGAACTTCTAAAAGAATGTGTTTCACTTGATCCCTTAAGAGTACAATAGTCCTACAAGTTTTCAATGTCATCTTCACTTATCAACCAAAAATTTCTAGAAATCAAAGACTTACTTGGTCTCATAGTAGAGTTACACCATTGCACTATTGATTTTGTATATTCTGCTCCTGCACCATCTTCACACTTCAATTGCTCTCTATTAAGA
Source organism: Cupressus sempervirens (assembly GCA_028749045.1). Lineage (NCBI taxonomy): Eukaryota > Viridiplantae > Streptophyta > Pinopsida > Cupressales > Cupressaceae > Cupressus > Cupressus sempervirens. The sequence goes on along the minus strand of CM053786.1, from coordinate 855,927,852 downwards.
GCTCTTTTAACACATGCTCTCACACCATCATGCTCTCCCTTTAAATACATCACCTTGTTCAAATTCCAAAAATTTTGGACAATTCTTGTCATGTGCATCCTAGTCAATCAGTAGAACATCCTTGCATTCTTGATTTATGTTTTGCAATTGTCTGACCATATTATGTGTTGATTGTAGCTAACAACTCTTTCTCTTAAATTGTCATAGAATTTTCTAAAAAAACATTGCACGAACTTTGATGAATGATTTTGATCATCACTAATGTAGAAGTGATACTCTCTTATAACCTTTTTATCCCCCTATGTACTATCATGTGCATGAATGAATGTTATGTGTTCAAAAATTGAGACTTGTGTAGAGTGGTAGTACATTTTTTGTACTTCATTTTGATGCTTGAGTGTACAATTTGCAGAAAAACCAACAACGAACACACTTGTTCCCAAGGAAATTGTGTCCTTACACATCTTAAATTTCTCATTTAACCATCTAGCTCTATGTGTATGATCTATGTTCTTGAAACACTTTCATAAAATCAGCTATGCATATATCATTTTTTACTAACTCACACCTCTTTAATTCTTTTCCATAAAACACCATATGTAATTGACTTATACTTTCCAAGAGAAACTATTTTTGACCAATTTCATGTGTGCTATCTACATGTGGGCATGTTTACAATTTTTTAAACCACCACATTTGTCACATAAACCTTTCAAACACATGGCCTTATAATAAATGTTTCCATCATCTCGTGTGCATAGTATACCTTTAATTGATTCTCTCAGCAACTTTGGAGGTTCTTTTAGAACACATTCTTGGAAAACATCATTAGTATGAAAAGTAGAACATATAGAATAATAAATATTATAGTACATGGAAAATTCAACATGGACCCTACAACAACAACACACAGTGCATTTATGACTAATCTTAGTGTAAAATAATTTTTTCATTTCAAAAAACCTTTGGCTAATTTTAACTCAAGGATACTTTGAAGAAAAATTTCATAAAATTATTTTCAAGTCATATCTAAAAAGAGTTTCAGATGTGGGTCATAGTTTGTACTCCCAATTCACCTTTGGACAACATCTTGTTGGTTTGGTGAAACCCTTGTGTCATCAAACCAAAACTTTTCAATTAATATTCTCAATACATCAACAACAACCTTGTCCTTGCATGGGAGTCTTCCCAAGAATGAAAAAATATCATCGTTACTATTAGGATCCTCAATTTTCTCTCACCTCTCTAAAACTTTGCATAATGTTGTTCTACGTATCCTTAATGACTTTCTTGTTTTTCTTATTATGCAAGAATTTTTCATTTCCTTTCCCATAATAGTTGATGTGAGGACATATTGAGAAGCATTAGTGTCTTTAGCATGTAATTTTGAACCAGTGACTTGATATGCATTGAAAAGGTTTCTCACAATGGTTCTTTCATTACTATTTTCAAATGTTCTTAACCCCAAAATTCTCATCGTCTCTCTAAATTTCATATTCTTAATCATTTCAACAACTACTTGACATCTTCCACTTACATTTAATTTTTGAAAATATCTTATTAACAATTCTTATACAATTTGTTTCTTAAATTTGATCACGCATTGGCCTCAAAATATTTACATCAATGGTGCATTGTGTACATTAGGTGATTTAAGTGCATTATGAGCATTATGTGTTGGAAATATAAGAGGAGTAATTGAGAGGAGAGGGGTGAATTAGTTACTACTAAAATAAATCCCAAACCCCTTAGATGTCAAAATTGAAAACTAAATATTGTTGAAGCTCAGTAAACACACATAAAATGTTATAACTCGATAATGACTGAATTAGCTCAATAAATGCTTAACATATAAACTTTTAGATGTTGCTTATGATTACCATTACTTTAACTGAGTTGCAAACATATAAAAGAAAATAACATGAACACATATGACACGAGGATTTAATGTGGAAACCCAATTTGGGAAAAACCACCAATTGCAACTGGTTACTATTTTTCACTCTTCTGAAGTGAACTATGTTAGGAGCCAACAATGATTTGAATGCAACTGATTTGCTAATTATAGATCTCTATTTTGTCTTGTACTTAATCCTTCCTGATCAAATATAGCTTTGTTTCTCCACAAGGATAGTCTACTTATCCTTCAAATTCGCTTCCTCTTCTTATCATTAGATCTTTAATAACATCTTCTTGCCTTGCATACTTTTGAAATCACAACTTGAACTTATACTTATATCTTCTACTTTGTCAAGTCGGCTCAAATACAACTTAGAATAGTTAATATTCATCACCATAGTCACCTAGAATCAATAGATAACTCAATTAACCTTAATATGCCAAAATAAGAAAATCCTTCGTTAGCCAACCCATCTCGGTAGAAATTGACTAAGAAATGATTTCCTTTATCAACCAACAGAAGCTCGGTTAACAATACAAACTCACAAAAATCATTTGACAACTGAGTGAGCTTGGTTAGCACTGGTTCCATCTAACTTTTCTTTATTAACCAAGTGAGCTCAATTAACACTCACTTTCTACATCTTTTCTTTTGACACACAATTGAACTCAGTAGACACTGACTTTTGAACTAGGCAAACACAAGAACACTTGGTAGACATAGAGAACTATCTTCACTGCCTGAGTGAGCTTGGCATATACTGACTAATAATGATATGACATTTGTGTAACATCAAAGACAACACACAATTAATCAATTGTATCCAAAATTATGTGCATTAGGTGAATATGGCACATTAGGTGAATTTGGTTCATGAGGTCAAATAGGTGTGCCCTCTTGAATTTTAATTGGTGTGTACTCTTGAATTTCATTTTCTACATTAGGTGCATTCATCATTTCAATTTCAATTAGTGCATTCTCACCACTCACATTGTTTGTGTTTGATGCTCTAGCTTGATGTAATCTCCTCATACACTCCCTTTGTTTTTCTTTCATTGCCTCTTGTCCCTCAATTGATATTCTTTAGTTCTTTCTGATTGCTGATAACCTATAAAATAACAAAAAAAATTCAACATTTTGTTACGATCCCAACTAAAATTGGTATAATAATATGAACATAAACTCAAAAAAATGTTCAATTTAATAATTTTCTAACAAGGTGAAGTTGAAATTATTATAAAAACATGAACAAGACACCCAAAAGCATGAAATTTCAATCATTTCAAAGCAAGAAGACATAAACAATGTATGTCTATAGAAGAACTAGTTGTGACGCAGTAGGGAGGCCTTGTAACAACTTTGATGTAGTGCAAGGTAGGAAAGTCCCCAAAGGAGATGTCCTAGCCCCCAAAAAATAACCACACAATGGAAACAAAACAAAAATACAAGACCTGATACCAATTCACAACACATTATTTGTAAAATAATTGTTTACATACAATGTGCCCAGTTGTAAGGCCTTCCAGGTTACAACCGATTACAAAAGAAATTAAAAAAATAGTTTTGTAAGATCCTCAAGATCCAACCCAAACCCTAGCTAGTCTAGATCCACAATTGGATAAGAACACCAAGAAGAATCTACACTTGTACCCTCAGGTCTACCAAGCAATCCTCTAGTTCTCAAGCCTCAACAAATAGTTATGTTCACAAACTCGCAACTCCACCACAATTTTTTTGTAAACTATCTCACATTCGGTGGTCGGTTCACATACTCAAGAAAACTCTCCCTTTAGCTACTCTAAATTTTCCACTCTAAGCTAAATTCCCTTCTACTCTACCTAAGATGCTACCTAAGCCCTTTACTTATACCCAACTAAGCCACAGGTTGACCTAGCCCAATATAAATTAAAATAAATCCTTACATTAAATGTTGATGTAAGCCACGAGTTGGTTGCAACACATATTAAATACCTAAAACCCAAATTAAATGCTCAAGTTGGCCCATAAACAACTTGGTTAACATAGAAACAAGACCAAATAGAGCATTAAAGAAACCATGCCAAGTATTAGAAAATTCACCAAGCATAATAAAGCCCCTTCATTGACCAAGCTACTCAGTCAACATTGCAGCCAAGCATCACTAAGCTCATAGTGCATCTCAAGTGCCTCTTCTTTGATAGAGCCACTCTCCAAGTACTCTCCAAAGAAACTACTAAGCATTCCTCCAAGACCTCCAAAGTAGTCACCAAACAAACCCAAGATGCTCCTACATTAGACTCCCTAGATAAATAGAAAAATGTATCCCATAGTTTGATGCCCAAAGAAAGATATGAACCAATATTCATCTTCACCAAAAGTTTCCACTCTAACAAGGACAAGAAAACCAATATGCACATCATCCAGATTTTCCTCAGCCATCCAAACATCAGAAGCATATAAATCACCACTAACCAATCAACATGAAACTTATCACATCCATCCATATTAGGAAAAAGTGCATCCAACTCCACATGCATAGCAACCCCATATAGATCCAAGACCAAATCCACATCAACAACAATATGTAACTTCTTAGAAACACATGCCAAACTCTCAATACCAACAATCTTATTTCTAACAACAAGATGTTCTGAAACATATAACTCATCACCAATAATAACCTAATCATCCACAACCAAACACTCTACACTTTCTATGTCAAACTCCACCAACTGATCATGAAAACCAATCTCCATCCTAGCATCAACAAGGTTAGGAACATTTTCAACAACAACCACACATTTCTTTACATGTTTTTTTGGAATTACAATAGGAAAGGTAAACTTCTGAGGGGGGGGGAAGGGTGGGGTGAATCAACAGATTAAACTTTGACCAATAAACCTTTCACCACACATACATCTCATGCATTCAATAAGTAGACTAAAATAACATGTAAAGCATATACATCTAAATCATATAAAAAAGTAAAAATTCACACATGTATGACACCAGATATGAAAACTAGGGTAGGGATGACACCCAAAAATCTTCACTGCTGTAGTAATAAAGTGTATCTAATGAAGGTTAAAATGTTTTCATCATGAGACATGATCTACCCTATAAAAGGTTTTTCCTATTAAAGGCTTACAAAGACTTTTAGGTCTCACCCTATTAAAGGATTTCAACACCCTGTTAGAAATCTGCCTTGCTAAAGGACTTTAACTCACAATTAAGTAGGCACCTTGTTAGAGGATTTGAAGACATCATATTAGGACTACTTTGTTAAGAGATTTAACTGATTCACCTACTAGAATAATTAAGCAATGATCTTGTAGTTAGCACTTGATTGCTTGATAACAAATCACTTGTAAACTAATGTATTCTTGATCCTTCTTGATAATTTTTCTCTTTGCTATATGTTCTTCTCTTCCTTTGTTCTCCTTTAACTAATTCTATAATGCAATCTCAAATCATAACTCGTTAGCTACCATGAATGCTCTGTTTGCGCATGCAAACTTTTTTCTTTGCTCCTTCATACACCTTTTCCACACTCTAGAAGGTTTAGGGTTTGTCTTCCTTAAGAAAACTTAGTTGACTTAAGGTTAGGTATGAATCAACGGCTATGATTTATCCATTTTTCTACTTAAACCTTCTCTTTTTTTGATTGGCTACATGTAATGCATTGGGAATCCAACTTAACATTCATTGTTATCTCCAAAATATCATAATTTAATCTTTAGTTAGCTCAAAAATGATTTACATCATAGTTTGTACTATTACAAACAACTATGTCAAAACTATCTTACTTGGCACTCTAATGCTTAGCATATACTATCTTGTATACTATAACTCAAAATCTATATTAATCGACATGTTCTTCTTACTCAGCTCCTGAATCACTCGGCTTACATTGTCTGCTTGGCACTTGAGTGACTTGACACATGAGTGGTTTGGCACTCACTGTGGACTTGACATGCTCTATTTTACACATGTTGTGCTCAGCATGTATTACTTGTTTGGCATGAACTAAGTAAATGACTTAAGTGTATAGACACTCACTTGTCAAAACCAATCTGAGATCAAAAATCTCCCCATTTGACATGAGTGTCAAAAACATTTGGTCATGCATTGATATCCTTAATCTTACGAGCATAACATATCTCTTATTTGACATATGTACAAAACTTCAAAATTTCAAAATTTGGTAACAACTTATACCTCAATATTTGATAACTCCCCCTGAATTGATAGATCTGTTCTATACTCAAAAATTTTGTAGTTCTATTGAGTAAATATGTCTCAACTGATACTCTTTGACTTCATGTTCTTTATCCTATTCTTTGATTGCTCCCCCTTTGCCTATTCTATCTTTTTTTATTCCTTTTCTTACTCTCCCCCATTCTTCTCTATCTTCTCTCTATTACTCTCCCAAAATCTATATCTCCCTTTTTTCTTACTCTCCCCCTTTTTGACACTGATGTCAATGGGCTATACATTAATATTGTGTTTGTCCAAGAAAGACTTATGGACCTCTAGGATATTTTTTATAGTTGCATCCCAATTATCACATGCTACATCCAAAGACTTGATTTGGATGGCTAGCTCAGTAGCAAAGTGGAATAGGTCATTTAATTTTGAAAGGTTTGGGTCTTTCTTCATAAGATTTTTAGCATAACCTAATTCCTTATGCAAAATCTCCATGTGTGGGGTCAACGTGGTTTGAATGCTAATCAGTTTTGCCCTTATATTGGCTTCATCTACTAATAATGTAGCTAACTGACTCTAGGTTTGTAATAAAGTTCTGAAGTGCTTCTCACTTTGAGCTGGTGTCATAGGCAATTTTTCACTTGATGCATTTATTTGACTTTCTAAACTCAAAATGTGACTTCTTATCTCTTGTGTGAAGAGTGTTAGATTACACAATTTGGTGTACAATGAGAAACTGTTCTAAAGTCCCTTCTTCACACTTTCTACCTTAGTTCTAATGCAACTTGTGTGAGTGCTATGTCACCTGATATTTTCTCATTTACTTTATTCTGAATTTTTCTTTCTAACCATTCTAACAATTTAGCATTTGTGTCAAGGTTTGAATCACTAATCTTTTCTAGTTGTTCAATGAGTGGCTTCATCTCATCTAGAGTAGGCAGACTAAATGCATGTAAAAAGATGTCTTTGATATCCAACAATACTTGTTTCTGTCTATGCTCCCTTCTGAGTAGTTCTTGATGCTTCTTTCTGGATAGTGCTTCTTGGAGTATGCCCATCTGCTCAATTGGCATTGTGTCATAATCACACTTTGGTAACACAATCTCTTCATCAAGGCTTACATCTCCATATTGTTAGAAATAGATAATTCTCAGGGGGGGGTTGAATCAATATTTTCAATCTTTTTACCCACAATTGGATATTATTAATTACTATGATACATGCATAAGAAAGTAAACCAATAATGTGTATAAACAACCATACATAAAGAGAGCTCATAACACCATATTTTGTTAACTAAGGAAATTGTGGCCAAGAGAAACCCTTGATGGGAATGAAACCCATAAGATGATTCACTATATAAAGAATTTGGTTAAGGATATTGACCTTGTTAGGAGTCTATGAAGAATGTATAGTGTCTCAATTCCATATTAGGAGACTAGGCCTTGTTAGAAGCCTCAATCTTATTAGGACTTGCTTCAACCCTGTTAGGAGTTGCTGGATCATATACAAATGTGTGGAAGAAGAGCTTACTACCCTAACATGCAGCTATACAATTGAGTTCTTCAAGAGAATAGATATACATACAAAACTAGATCACTTGTTGTACTTCACAATTCTTTTGATTGTTAGTTCTTCATAGAAGCCTTTAGTAGACTATAGACAATCATCCTTCCCATTCACTCAATTTCATAAGCAAGGGTTAAGTGCACATATATCAATTCGCATCATATCTCGCATTTATATCACATAATCTTGCACTCACATCTCTATTCGCATACATATTCCTCACTTCTAACCTTGCAAAATGAAGTCCTTTACTTATATTTATCATATTAATAAATCCTTCCTTAGTTGGCTCCCATATTATCCTTAGAGTCAGCTCATCAAGATTTAATAATCAAAATAATTATGTAAGTCATACAACTCAATTTGCTGACATCCTCTATTTTGCTCAGTGAAGTATCTGCAATGATATTTCCTCTATAACTTGAACTTGGTTGACTATACAGACATGCGCACTTGTCTACATCATCAAGATGACATCATAAATTTATAGTTAACTGCATAAGATAATATTCCAAAGGAATATTCCATTATTAGTAAATCTCATCATGTTGTTGTAACATTGTCCAATACTTAGATAATTTTCCATCACAAGCAATCATAGCTCTACTATAAAACATATGTTGCCATAAATGACAACCACATATCTCATCTTATTTGACTGATTGACCATAAAGCCAAAAATCTCCCCCTTTGGCATTGATGGCAACATTTTTGGAAAATTGGCTAAGTCCCAAAACTGTTGTCATACCAATCAAAGTAAATAACCATACCTAACACAATAAAAACATTATATTCATGTTTTGAGAAAAATATTAAATTCATTATAACTCTGATTACAAAGCTTTCTTAAAGCAAAGCTTACTATTATATGTCAAAGTACAAACTATATAACTTACAATTACATTTTTTCTTATTTCTCCCCCTTTGACATCAATGAAAAAGGTGTTAACAAAAAGAAAATCCTGTCAAAATCTAAAAGTTGCATCAAAATCTAGAGAAACAATCACTGAAGTCAGTCTTTAATTGCACAAGATGTTTCTTCTAATTTCTTTTAATGCATCTGGCACGCTTATTAGCGCACATAAGGCATATGTGGCTAACTTTGCTACATTAAAGTCTATAGCCACAAACTTGTCATATGAAGTTCTAGATGCCAAGCATTCCTCCAGCTAATTTTGTAATAATGTAATCTGTGGGGATAAATGATCTTTTAAAAGAGTAAATCTTTTTAGGGCTTTCTCTTCTTTTGCTTGCATATCTTGGATGCTATCATGAATTGCTTCCATTGAATGCTTAAAGTTTTCTAACTTCTAATCTTGTTTGAGAAAGTTATCAGTAAGCATTTGTAGCTTAGTTACCTTTTCTTTGATATGGTCACCAAAATTGTGAAGTTGACAGTATACCATTTTGCACTTAGCATATATCTGCTCCCCTTCCTCCATACTCTACCTTAATACCTTAATGCACAGATTTAACATTTTTATATCATTTCTTATATTTGTACACATAGTATTAAGAATTTTACCATCATGCTCAGTCTGTGCTTGAATTGTAGCAACATTGGTAAGCGTTGTAAACTCATTATCAAATTTTTTGCACACACTTTCTACTCTCTGTTGAATGTCTATAGATGCATCAACGAAACTTACTATCTTCTCTAATCTATCCAAAATTGAAGTCAATGTCTTCTCAATTGACTTGATTGATTTCTTCTTTTCAAGGAATTTACTCAAAGAAGATATAAGGTTTTATGATTCATCTTCATCATCTGACCATACTACTGAGGTGACCACTACCGCTTGTGTAGGTGGCATAGAGGGTTTCACTATTACTGTTGCTAAGGGTGCACTTGTAGTAGCTACCTTACTTGTAGTTGACATAGTTCAAATTTCTTCTTAGAAGATACATCTTCTTTCTTTTTCTCCTACTCTTCTTCTTCATTAGAAGAGCTACTGTAGTCAACAATATTGCCAACAATGACAGAGCCAAAATATTTGAATGGATCTTCAGTTCTATCCACTATTACATTTGTATTATCTACTTGCATGGATTCACTATCAATGGTAATGTGTGGTGAATCACTTGGAATTCAAGTTTTAGCTAGTTGCTTAGAACTATGAGGTGGACTAACTACTGCCACAGTAAGGCTTTTCTTCTTTGACTGCACACTCTTCTTAGTCTCCTAAGGCATAGTAGACATGTATGTGACTATTTCCTTTTGAGTTTACATATTCACCTCTTCATAATATCCTCCCATAAGAAGAATAGAACTCTTCTTATTCCTCAACAAGGGTGCTATTCCTTTTAGAATTTCCTTTTAACTTTTCCTCATTATTTACTATACATATCTTTTTCACCATATTTATCCTTATTTTCTTATCTTCCTTAATTACTCTACTCTTTCTGTTTCCTAGTCTATTATACAAATCTTTAGGGATTTTACCTTTTATGCTATCAAACCTTTTATATTTTAGAATCATGTTTCTAACTACAACATTATCTAGTTATCTCCTATCCATATTATTATACAAGTCATAATACTTATTCAATTGCACAAAATTATTGTCATTAATAATTTGCATATTAAGATTTTATACCTTTGGCTTCCATGCTTTCCTTCCTACTGAAGTCTTTACTTCTTGATCCGCAAGCTCTATTGGTCTGTCACCATTCTCTTCTTTAGATTTTGAGGAACTGATCTATAGGGTTTTCCTCCTCTTACTTGGTCCACTTTTTATTTTCTTAACTCTCTTCTCAAGAGAGGGGATATGCATGGTCTTTGTTTTCTTAAACCTTGTAGACTTTCTTGGCACTGATGCTTCCTCTATTTTCTTTTGATTCCTCAGGGGTTGTTGTTGTGGAACTACTACATATGGCACTACAGATGCTTGTGAACTTATCTGTGCAATTGTGACCTCTACAGTAGGTTCAACCATTGCAATAGGTGTAGGAGTTAATAGTTCAGTTTGACCACTAGCCTTCATTTCCAAGGCTATCCCTTTCACCTCTTTAAATTCCTTTCTTAACATCCCTGATTCTTTTAAGATGGAATCAATTACTTTGACTACTTTCTTCTTGATATTCTTGTCCATTAGATTATTATTTTTATTTCTTTCATCTTTTTAGCATATGTACCCCATCTAGGGCATCCAAAATCAACTTTAGAGTATAGAATTGTTTGCACATAGCCTTCAATTAGTTCAACACTCATTTCATAACCCATAGGTTCAATGAACTTTACTCGAGGAACTACTACCTCCACGCATGTGAAATGTGTTTCTACCATGAAACACAATTCATCCTTATATTTTCCTATCAGCATAGGTGCTATCATATACCTCTACTTCATTTCAGCTTGGAATGATTTCATCATTCTATCAATATCATTATCCCTAACTATTTTTTATTTAGATCTATAAGCTGGAGTAATAGTTTGCATTGTGCACTCGCTTTCATCCCAATTTGAAATACTAGGAAACTTCTTTGCTATGTAGAAGAATATATAAGTTCGTAGGGATTCAAACCTAAAGACCACACTCCTAGACTTCTTGATCTTTGATATGTTATCCAACAACTGAGTTTAGATAACATCACATAGATTAACCTTTTCAACCTTTATTGCCATCACATATGCTACGTGAAGAAATATGGCTGGGACTGAATCTATCCTAGATCCATGGTTGAATTTATAACCTAAAATTTTTCTTAGGATTCTTACTCCATCATCTTGAATGGTGTTAATATTCATGTTTTTGCCATCAATACTTGTGTTTAGATTTGTTTCAACTAATCTACGCACATTCTTTGTGTTCATGGGATTGCATCCTTCATTGCTCAAACTAGTGACCTTATGAATTAGGTCATTATCAATGTATATAAGTGAATCTCCCAACCATATAAGGTCATCATGAATTCTTCTCAAAATTATTCTTATCCATTCGTGATTAACATGTTAAGTTGTTCTAGGTATGCATATTCTGAATTCAATGATAAATCATTGTTGCACATTTTCTCCAATTCTTTATGGATCTCAATATCTCCTATGCTTTCTATCTTATAGTGAATGTAACTTCTTATGTCCTCGACATGAAGAACATTTTTTGGTACTTGCAAAAATGCTCCAATGGGGTCATCAAGAAAAGAGACAAATGGGTGTATCTTGAAGTTATATCTAGGTCTTTCACTGATATCAAACACTCCTTATGTTGCCATTACTAAAAATATGCTCAACAAATTTGAAAAATACCTCAATTTTTCATTTTAGGGTTTTTAGTGATTACACGTATTTGAAAACTTCTTCATTACTTCAAATCTCTCTTCAATCTTGCATTTAAGACTTTACACAAGTAAATGATGTTCGTAAATCAATTTGCATCCTTCAAATCTTTTACAATCTGTATTTTGCATTAAATGTGTATCTACCACAGATTAAAATATTATCTCTATGTAACAAAGAGATCATTTTTTGTATATCCTCGTAATGATCATATCAAGCAATGTGCACTTCACTGTAGACCTTTCTCAGTGTTTAGTGTATACATGGTATTATCTCCAACATTAGTTTTTATTAACTGACACACTATTTTACTGAGAATGCTTAATTCAAGTAGGATGGGTCACAAACAATAAGTGACTTTACTATCTTATCAGGTACATTAGGATATGCTTCTTCCAAAACTGTATGAGAACTTTCAATTTCTTTTACCTTTACAAATGTTTCCTTAAATTCTTCTATCAGCTCCTTCATTTCTTCCTTCAAACTATCATCATTTCTTCCATTATTCCTTTTGTAGTTCTAATTCATGTTAAGGTTTCTTTTATCCATTCTATAGACCTCTGTTGTGTGTCCAAAGTTATTACATAACTAACATACAAGTGCATTCCTTCTTTGTTCATTATTTTGGTTCTTAGGTGCTCTGCAATTCCTTGTGATGTGTCCAAGATTGTTGCATCTATAACAAACAATTTGTCTTCTTCTGTTTCATGCATGGTTAGTGTTCCTAAACATTCTACTCATTATCAAATTTAGGTTTCTTACAATCTACTGCATGATGTCCATATCCATGACAATTATGACAATACAAATTTGAAATAGGTTTAAAAGACTTACCTTTGCAATCATCTCTAGTATGTTCAAGTTCATTACATCTAGCATGAGATTCCTTTCTTCTATTATCCTCATCTTGATCAAATTCTTTAGTTTTTTTAAAGTGATTAACATTCTGTTTGTCTTTAGATGTATCATTTGATTAACTCATTTTTATATCCTTTTGACTTTAGGAGTATCAAGTTTTTTCTCTCAATGAATTTCTTAGCAGATTGTCCAAGGAAGAATCCAAGTCTAGTCTTATCATAACTAGGTCTTTGTACAGATATTTGTTTTTCAATCTTTTCATTATTGGTATACAATTTCTCAAGTTGTTGTTTGGTTTGCACCAACTCACCTTTCACAATGGTATTGTATTTTTCTAATTCTACATGTTTCAACTTGATAGATTCTAACTTAGATGTTACTTTGCTTAATTGGGATCTTAGATCTACATTTTCAACTTTTGTTTTAGAGTCATTCTTTCCTCCATAATTTGAACTCGATTGATTGTACAGACATACGCACTTGTCTACATCATTAGGATGACATCATACATCTGTAGTTAACTACATAAGAGAATATTCCAAAGGAATATTCCATTATTAATAAATCTAATTATGTTGCTATAACATTGTCCAATACTTAGACAATTTTCCATCACAAGAAATCATAGCTATACTATAAAATATATGTTTTCATAAATGATAACCATATATCTCATCTTATTTGACTGATTGGCCATAATTCCAACACATGTTGTATCACTTCTTTAGCCTTTGATGTACTTGGACTCGACACTAAGATCTGCAATGGTGTTGCATCTTTGCTTAGATTTTGAAGAGTATGAATTGAAGGTATGCTAGATTCTGGTAAAGTTACCAAGGCTTGAATTGCTACTTGTTCCTTCACCTTTTTTGTCAACTTGGTCTCTTTAGGATTGTCTTGTTTTGCCACACAATGCTTTGTGATGCACCTTGTACTTGTGTTGGAATTGCAGATAAGATTATTTGACTTGTTTGATTCTATTCTTCACTAGTGGCCTGAGTTTCCATTGTATCCTTTCCAACTATATCAACCTTGTCAATTGTATCAACCTTTTCTAATGTAGCTTCAGGTCCTTTGTCCAAAAGTTGTACATGAGTGACTTGAGGGGTGATAGTAGGTGGTTCTTGTGTATTCACCTCTTCCCTTGTATTGTCAATCACTAATTTCTTTAGTTCATCTACTCTCACCAAAATAGGATTATCACATAATTTTTCCTATAGTGTAGACTGATCCAATATCTTATTTAGATCTTCCTCTGTAAGGGGATTGATGTTTTTAGTAGTTAGATCAAAAATATCCTTAACTGTGATTGTTTCAGTATTCTCACTTATTATTTGCCAAGGGATGACATCTAGCAATTATGCATCTTGTATACTTTGTTCTTCTTTCTGCTCTACCTTAGCTATTGCCTTTTCATCTATGTTCATTTCTATCCCTCTCTCAATAGTGTATTTATTGTTCTCATATTCTTCATCATCCTTGACCTCTATGGGCTATTGTTCACCTACCTTTACTATTGCTAGTCCATATGTGACTTTCCACATTTGTGTGAACTTCTTCACAACATATTCAATATTATTTTGCAGTATGCTAAAGGCTTTGTATTTAGGTACAAATATAACTACATATTTCTTCATAGCCTTAGCAATTTGTGCCTTATTAAGTTCAGGCATAACATGTGCAAGTGAAGTCTCCCATATTTGTCTTTCCAAGTTCAAACAATAGTGTAATTTCTGCTTAACTCTCTCATATAAACTTTTAGGCATAGAGTTAACAATTTATAGTGGGGATTTTTAAAAAAAATTGATCATGGCATATACACTTGATTCTTTTCTACTTTGCCAAGGTTATCAAAATCAATATGAGAAAATCCTGACAAGTCTGCAATATTCTTAATATTTTCACATAGATTTTCTAGATCTGATAATAGATTGTGACTCACCACTTTGAATTGGCTATTGTCATTTGATTCTATTTTCTCCTCATCAAATTTGGCTTGTGCAATGTATTTCCTCCTTGGCTTTTTCTTCACACCACCTTCCTGCTCAGCTAGTTTGGCTTTCTCCTTGGCCTTTTGTGTAGTGGCACGTGCACTAGCCCTTATAGTAGGTGTTGTAGACTTGGGTTGGCTTGGTTTGATAGTCTTCTTAACCCTTGTCATAGGTTGTGCCTTAGCCTTTCTCTTCTTTTGATTAGTGGGAGTAGGTGCTTCCTTGGCTTCTTCTCCCTTGACACCCTTAGCAACTTCTATCTCCTCCTCTTCCTGATCTTCTCCCATTCCTTGAGTTAGTGCAAATAGTGCTTGGGTGTCTTCTTCCTCTTCATCTCCTTCTTCTTCTTCATCCTCTTCCTACTTGGAACCTTCACCAAATTAAGCTTTCGACTTCTTCACCAACTTATCTTTCTTCTTGATAACAGAGGCAGTCTTCAACTCCATAGTGATTTTGGATTTTTCCATCACATTGTTTCCAAATGCCTTGGTACGTTTGTCTACCTCTTCTACCAATAAAGTTGTAATAGTTGCATATGCCTCATCTACATTGATTTCATATCCTAATGGCCTTATCCATATTACCCTTGGGTTTGCTACTTAAACAAATGTGTAGTCAGCATCTACCAGGAAACAAATATCATCATAATGCTTTTCCACTAGTGATACTATAATTATTAATCTTTTCTTCATAGATTGCTTAAAGTCCTCAAAGTAGCTAGTCATAACTAACTCAAAGTTCTCACCTAATTTTTCAATGAACTCACCAATCTGTACTACCACTAACCTATTTGTTTTCCATGCAACTATGCCAAATGTAGGAAAAGTGTTTTGAACATAAAAGAAAATGCATATCAAAATAGAACCAAATTTGCATTGAGAACTCTTATTCTACCTTATTGCTCCTAGGTTCTCAACCAATTGTTGTAATTGTAACATTACAAGATCATATGTGAGATCTTTCTTAACAATCTTATAACCAACATCTACTACAATATAGGGCACACTATTTAATCTGTTGGATTGGTAAAACTTGTGTGAAATAACACTTACTAAAAATTCTATCAATGGATTAGTAATGGTGTCAATAGTCATTCCACATGGCTCCTATATTCTTCTTAATTACGTCTTTTGAATTGCTCCTTAGAGTCTTAGCCCAATCTAGGGTTGGATACCCTATTGCCCTATGGATTATCCTTTTGGTTATTTTGATAGGTCCATTGTCTAACCAAAGTGAATTTTCATGTATCCTACTTAATATAATTCTTATCCATTCATTTTTTAACACATTCGAGAAATCTAGGGCTTGTGTTAACTCTATATTTTCTACAATTTTAAATTCTTCCCTCAATACACTATTCTCATAGAGTCTATAATATGCCTTCCTAATATCCATATCTCCAATGCTTCCAATCTTACAATTATAACATTTCCTAACATCTTAAACCATTTAAAGATTTGATGGTATCATGGATAATGCACTAGAGGGGTCTTATTTGTAAGCAATGTTTAGAATGGCTTTGAATATCGGTTGCTTATCCTCATTACTAACCAGTTGCACATTCAAAACCTCCTTACCTTCTACATTATTTGAACTATATGCCATCATGCAAAACTAGGGTTTACAAAAATATAAAAAGTGTAACTCGACACTTGATAAATACCTTGCAAGATCTAATGAATGGTGTTGAATCACTGCACAAATCTTCTATAATCACTTTGGATGGATTTTTAGATTTCCTCTTACTCTCCTTGCTCTTTCTCGATTTGGAAATGATGAAAAATGAGTTGAAATCAATCAAATACCCTTTTGAAAACCTAAAATCAATCTTGAGTGCTTACATAGTTGTAAGCTCAACATGAGCCAATTTCAGACTCATGCAACATCCATTAACATTTTTCTCATTCGAAAACCATTATGAGCTCATCATCAACTAGCCAGTTTGTTAGCTAGGCATCCATTAGCATTTCACTTGGCACATATAGGAAACTTTTCATCCTCGGTTGTAAGTTAAAAAGCTTAAAGATTTTTCTTGGATTCCTAATAAAATTTTGAATCTCTGTTCGTGTTTATGTAAACATTTCAATACTAAATCCTTTTGGAACTGATGAAAGATATAACTTTTAAATATCAGACCCACATACCTCTTGATTTCTTAGTTTGATGAGGTGTGATCACCTGACCCATTGGGTGAAGTGATCCCTTCTCCATTTGATGTGTTGCAATCATCTTTCTTCTTCCATGTCTTGTTCATTTTATTTCTAACATTTTCAACATCTGCCTTAACTTTTCCTTTATCAAATTCACAATTTGGTGCCTTTGACTTTGTTGGGAAATATCTACTTATGTGACTAGTCTTCAAATTGCTAAAATATGTGGTTTGACTCAACCAACTTTGGTAGTCACCTCTGAAGTGTGTCCTAATAAAATTCTCATGAACATGTCCATATTATTGACAATAATGATAGCTATATCTTATATTATAATCCCAGTTATAAGAGTTTCCATTGTTTCTTACTTTTGTTTGCCTATTTGATGACCACATGGGTTTGGATCTGCACTCAAAAACTCTATGTCCATACTTCTCATAGTTATAAAAATATCCTTCAAATCTTTGTGTGTGCATGGTCTTGGTTCTACATTCATGTGCTAGATGACCTTGTTTGCTGCACTTATGACAGTGAACCATGTTCTTATGCTTGACATTCTGATTTGTAGTTTTGCTCCTGCACACATTAGTAGTATGTCCTTTCTTACTACAATTATGAAAGGTAGGTTTGGAATTCTTACCTTTTTTTCTCCTTTCTTTAACACTTTTGGATAACTCTCCTTCTTCACTAATTGTGTATCCCTGTCTAGATGTGTCATTGCTAGCTCTGGGGGATCTCAATAATTGCTTAAAGTATTTGATGGCTTCATTAGGTTTATTGAAACTTTCAATCATGGATTTTTCTTCCATATCTTTCTTCTTCTATTCAATCATTTCGCATAGTAGTATGGCTTGTGATTCTTGCTCTAACTTGAGATTTATAATTTTTTAAGCTTTGGATCTGTTCTTTTCCATTAAATCTACAACTGTTGCATCAAATTCATTGGAGTCTCTATCAGAAAATAGCGTAGTAGTGTACATCTCTTTGTATTGTGTGTCATTCTCCACAATAGCAATTTCCTTTTTTCTCTTCAAGGATTTCTTTAGTTCTTCTCTTGCTTCATTTAGTTGATGTAGAATGAGTTGTATTTCAATTCCTTAATTCTCAATGATCTTTCCCAACTTATAGACTTCCATTTCAAGATCTTTCCTCAAAGCTGCAAAGTTTCTCTTTTAGAGAACGTGGCTCTGATACCAATTATTGGAATTACAATAAGAAAGGTAAAATTCTGAGGTGAGAGGGAGGGGGGAATTAGTAGTTTAAACTTTGACCAACAAATCTTTCACCACACATCCATCTCATGCATTCAATAAGTAGACTGAAATAACATTTAAAGCATATACATCCAAATCATGTAATAAAGTAAACATTCACACATGTATGACACCAGATATGACTACGCAGAAACCCTACAATAAGAAGGTAAAACTGGGGTGAGGATGACACCCACAAATCTTCACTATTGTAGTAATAAAGTGTATCCAATGAAGGTTACAATGTTTTGATCATGAGACATGATCTACCCTATGAAATTTCTAGCCTATTAAAGGCTTACAAAGACTATTAGTTCTCACCTTGTTAAAGGATTTCAAAACCCTATTAGAAGTGTGCCTTGCTAAAGGACTTCAACTCACAATTAAGTAAGCACTTTGTTAGAGGATTTGAAGATAGCCTGTTAGGACTACTTTGTTAAGAGATCTAACCGATTCACTTGCTAGAATGATTCAATAATGATCTTATGGCTAGCACTTGATTGCTTGATAAGAGCTCACCTCTAAACTAATGTATTCTCAATCCTTCTTGATCAAATGTCTCTTTGTTGTATGTTCTTTTGTTCCCCTATTCTCCTTTAACTAATTCTACAATGTAATCTCAGATAGTAACTCCTTAGCTATGATGAATGTTAGCTACCATGAATGCTCTATTTACACATGCAAACTTCTCTCTTCGCTACTTCATACACCTTTTCACACTCTAGAGAGTTTAGGGTTTATCCTCCTTAAGAAGACTTTTGTGACTTAGGGTTAGGTATGAATTAATCAATGTTATTCATCCATTTTAATGCTTAAACCTTCCCTTTTTCTAATTGGCTGCATGTAATGCATTGGGAATCCAACTTAAGATTCATCCTTATCCCCAAAATATTGTAATTCAATCTTTAGTCGACTCAAAAATGGTTTATTAGTTTGTGCTATTACAAACAACTATGTGAAAACTATCTTACTTGGCATCTGAAGTCCCTGATGCTCGACATATATTATCTTCTATACTATGACTTGGCATTTGTATTACTTAGCATGTTCTTCTTAATCAGCTCCTGAATCACTTGGCATACATTGTTTTCTTGGCACTTGAGTGACTTGGAACATGAGTGGCTCGACACTTACTGTGAACTCAGCATGGTCTATTTTACACATGTTGTGCTCAACATGTATTACTTGTTCAGAATGAACTAAGTAAATGACTTAAGTGTGTAGACACTCACTTGTCAAAACCAATCTGAGATCAACAAGTTTCACATTAGACTCCATTAAGTGATCAACAAAACCAACCTCACATTCTTTTTTTTACCTCCTTTTCAACCTTGCTATGCAATCTTCTCTCATGGACAAGTCTTTTAACTAGCCAGACAAATCTCTTCCAGATTGGTAGACTCTAGCTCTACAAACATCTATGGAACTTAACCATCCCTTCCTTAACTCAATCATCCAAACTAGCTTCCAATTGAGAATAAATCTCACAAAGCCTCTTCTCCACCACATCACAGAGATTCAAAATCATTCTAGGGTCCAATATTCTTGGAGACATCTGCCAAGATCTTTGTAAACCCCCTGCAATAAATCCTTCCCATGCACCTGGTGAAAAACTTGAATTGTTTGCAAGTTAGATCACAACTTTCCACCTTACATAAAAAACAAGGAGCAAATCACAAGTCTAGGGACATGGATCTACAATACACATCACACAAACTCTCTTCAATCATGCCCCAACAAGATCAACCTTCCATCTTTATATCCATCGATCCATCTATAAGTCCTCCATAATTGTAAGTTAGAACCATGATCTACCACCTCACAACCAACATATCCAAAAAGAACAATCCACCACAATATTAACTAGATCAAGATCTTCTCAGATCAACTTCTCCCAACCCAAGGTCCTGGTGAAAACTGCCTCAACTTCAACAATATGTCTACATGCTCACGAACAACTATGCACTGATATCATCTAATGTAGTGCAAGGTAGGAGAGTCACCAAAGGAGATGTCTTATCCCCCCAAGAAAATCACATAGTGGAAACAACACAACAATGCAAGATTTGATACCAATTCACAACACTTTATTCATAAAATAATTGTTTACATGCAATGTGCCCAACTGTAAGATCTTTCGAGTTATGACCAATTAAAAAAAAAATTCTACAAGATCCTTAAGATACAATCCAAACCTTATCTAATCCATATCCACAATTGGATAAGAACATCAAGAAGAAGCTACACTTGTACCCTTAGGTACACCAAGAAATCCTCTAGTTCTCAAGCCTCAACAACTAGCTCTGCTCACAAACTCACAACTCCACTACAATTTTGTTGTAAACTACCTCATATTTGGTGGTCTACTTACATACTTATGAAAAATTTACCTTTAGAAACTCTCCAATTTCTACTCTAAACTAAATTACCTTTTACTCTGCCTAGGACGCTACCCAAGCCCTCTACTTATACCCAACTAATCCATGAGTCAACCTAGCCCAGTACAAATTAAAATAAACCCTTACATTAAATTCCTATATAAGCCACAAGTCAGTTGAAACAAAAATTAAATACCTACACCCCAAATTAAATGCTCAAGTCAGCCCACAAATAACTTGGTTAACATAGAACCAACACCAAACCAAGTGATGGAGAGCTTCTTCTCTTAGAGCATTTTTGCTCTACCAAGGCTATTTCTTATCCTTCTTAGGGCCTCTTATCTAAACTTAAGCTAGAGGATTCTCCCCTAATCCCCTTCCACCAAGAAACTCAACAATAAATTCAGTTTTCACTCCTCTAACTCCAAAATCCCAACTATGCACTTTTTTCACCTATCAAGCCAAAAGTCCACCAAATGCTCCCAAAAAAAGAAAAGAAAAAGTTTAGACCTTATTCATGAGTTTTTTGACACATTCCAATCCATTCTACATGATCTTTTTGAGTCTCAAACACCCCAAACCCATTCTTGCTTTGTTTGGCCTTGTAGCCCAAAGAGCCCCAATTAGCCCTCCTAGAAACAAGGGTTCCTCTATAAAATGTAAAATATATTAACAAGGCCTATAGATGTATACTATAAATTTTCTCATATGGACTAGGGCTTAAGTATTTTCTTGGTCTCAAGTTCTCAAGGTGTCTATACAACACCTTTTTAGAAAACCCTACTTTTAAGGGTTCTTAGGGCAATGACAACAACTACTTCCATAGAAAACATGAAAATTCACTCCATAATTCCCCCTCTAGTTTAAAAACACTATATACACTACTCTACCATTTTCCAACCAATATTAGCATGTTCCAATCCACTGTTCATTCTAGAATTCTCTTGCAAGCATCATTGGGCCTTGCCAAGTGTCTACTAGCTTGCCTAGGGCTCACTTGAAAAAATAGAAAATTGACTCTTAAAATCACAAAAATTGATATTTACATAATATATATAGGCCATTACTTGATTCCCAAAGGCCATAGGTTTTCAACCATGGGAACTCAAGTTTTAGCCATTTTAGTGCAGCCCTATCAAAATTGAACAATGGGAATGAAGAACATAAATAATTTTGAAAACCAAACAAAATGAAGGCTAGTGATCAAAAAAAGATTGCATAGAGTTGTTAAATATTCACAATCATCTATTCCATCAAAAATAGTAAGGAAATCAATCAAGTTCTTCTTTTAATCCTTCAAAATCACTTTTTTTGTCAACAAATCCTTCTCATTCCATTAAATAGTCCATACACATGACATAACCAACCCCTATCAATGAGTTTGATGATGCTTATATAAACTAACCTAAAATATCAAACCCTTTGGTTGAGCTAAAAAATCCCCCCTTTCCTTTTCCTATAAAAGTGTAAAAATTATTATTGCAACTTTGCAAAAATTGCAAAGTTGTCGATGAGTAATTTGACAACTTTTGGCAATATGGCTTCTTGGCCTTCTAAACTAATCTAGTTTGATTTAAAACCTCCTAAAATGTTCCAAGAACACATAAATACCTCTTAAAATCACTCCCTACCCCATTTAAAGGTATTTTTCCATCTTTTTCCCTTTAGAACAATTTGATCATTTCTAGGCTTATCAGAACTTAATTGCTAAAATCATGATTTAAACCTAAATCCTACTTATCCACACCTTCTAAGCATACAATTGGTCTTCATCCTTAGTCCTTA
Organism: Cupressus sempervirens; assembly: GCA_028749045.1. Lineage (NCBI taxonomy): Eukaryota > Viridiplantae > Streptophyta > Pinopsida > Cupressales > Cupressaceae > Cupressus > Cupressus sempervirens. The sequence continues at coordinate 855,905,507 of CM053786.1, read as the reverse complement.
TTCATCAAATGGTTGACTAGACCATATACAAGCCAAAATTTCTTTAGGGATTTTCCCTTCCTCAAGGTGTTCCTACACCATACTCCCCCTACAAGAAGAAGACTAATGTACCTATGGTGAGAGGAACTCCTTGCTGATGTCATGTTTTTTGAAGTCACACTACACAATCAAAGTTGCCTTAAATTTAGGGGTATCCTTTCATTTTACTATATGTTCCTTGTAAACTTTCTCCCTTATGCTCTTCTTCAACCTAGAGTTAAATATCTTATCCACTTGTGGTTGCTTCTTTTTAGGTACCTGCAAATCTGATATGTCTTTGTATATTTATGTCTGATACTTCTCTTCATCCACATCTAGACTTTTTTAAGGTATCAAGTCTTTGACATCGAGAAGGACATGTCGTTTGGTAGTTCAACTTTATAGGCATTGGAACCATCCTTCTCTATCACCTTGCATGACCCAATCCTCTTCATTTGTAGCTTGATTGGGATGCCTTTCTATAGCCTAGATTCATTCAAATAGACCATGACCAAATCTCCTATTTAAAATTTTAATTATCTCATCCCTTCATCCTTCTTTTCCTTCAACTTTTGATATGCCTCCATCAAGGTCTTCTTAATCTAATCATGTACCTCCTTCATGGACTAAACAAAATCCTTAATAGGTTAACTGATGGAGTCCTATGCTAGTATGTAATACTCGGCCTAGAGATCCTTGGAAACAAGGATAAATAAGCCAAGATAATTTTATTTTAAACAAAAGTATGAATGCACTCAGCAAAAACATACAAGGAACACAAAGATCACAACAGAAGACTATCCAAACATCCTGACACCAATGGATCTCCAAACACCACTATTGACCAAAGTGACCGATGACTGAAGATGCAAAACTAAATTCAAACCAAAACATACTGAATCCAAAATGCAATACCAAAGGATTGAAGAGCACTTAAGAGGGTACCCTAAACACTTCTCGGAAAGTTTTTTTCTTACCAAAAAGTGCTTGTTGTCCACCCACATTGGTTTCTGCAAATACCAGGTGATACTTTAAATCAGCACTAGGTGATACTTTTTAGTATCACGCGACATTTCTAAAGAAGCAAGGTGACACTTTTAGGGATAGGGTGACACTACTCTTAAGGGTGTGCAAGACTTTACCAGTATCATATGACATTTCACCAAAGAGGGTATGATACTTTCCAGTATCACATGACATTTCTTCCTAAGGGGTGCAATACTTTCTAGTATCACACGATAGAATCCTAATGGGCATGTGACATAAACTTGTGTCACTCCATGCTGACACATGGTCACCTAGGAAAAGAAAGAAAACACCAAGGACAAAAAAATGGATTAACACTAAGTTCAAAACCTCCACACTAAGGAGTACCAAATCCATAATTTGAGGTGTGAACACTTAAACACACCACTGAAAGATGAAAACTACATCTAACCATCTAACAAGAAGAAAAGGGAAAGTACAGAAGGAAACATCACAGTGTACTTAAAGAAACATCGCAATGAACAATGCAACTAAACTAAGTATGTGGTTCCTCCCAACCATAATGGAATCATAAGACCATCGTAGGCCCTAGCCATCCCAAGCTATCGATCAGATCTTTGGTACTATCATATAAGGATGTCACTACTAAAACATGCTATAATCATATGCATAAGGAAATCTAACATGCTAGAAGTAAAGCATAAGACAATCCTACAAACTAGATAACATCATCTATCATATGATACTCGTCATAGTAAGGAAATGTGTCAATAAATAACATCATCTAAACATGATATACAAGCATCTCAATGAAAGCATAAATCACAATAAAGCATACTCTAGAACTTGAAGCACCAAGTGAAAAACATCCAACAATAGTCGCACTAGGACAAAAGATCATCTCTGTACACTAATCCCTAGTAGTGGTATAGGTAGCTATGCCTCCTAGCCACATGGCACCCATAGGTCCACACCCATCATGCTGATGGAGATAATGATCCAACCACGAACACACACAAGCAACTTCCATGGCTAACACACACACCAGGCAGTATGATGACTAAAACCAAGACATAAACAATGCAAAGACTACAAGTCCTTGTCAGACACTCTATGGGCTACTAAGTAGGGGCTAACATCATGGAGAGTACTTGGAATTGACAAACCCAATCTCAAATGATGCATTTCAACTCCTCAATGGAAGGCCCTATACACACATTTTATTATCTTAAGTTTTATTACCACCTAATGTTTTCTTTACTTATCACTAAATTAAAACTTCTTCATGCCAACCCTCAAGAAATAGGCACCAAGTTGTGGAGATAGAAGCCCCCTCCATATGCTACCCTACCCTACCCATGTTCATCCAATGATGACTGCCCATAGGCATGAAAAGTCCCAACCCAACCCCAATGATCATAACTTTAGGAAGTACCATAGAAGATTAGGACTTGCAAGTCACCAAACAAATTTACATGCACATACTTGTGTGTGGAGCACCACTATCACAAAGATCATAACACAAGGACTAGATGAGAACACAAAGTGGAATGTCACTCAACCAAAAATAGACTTAGGAGGATGGATGTGGCATGCATCCCAATACAAGATAAAAGTGAAATAATGGTCTAACTGACATCGAAATAGATGATCCAAGTCCATGACCAACAATGTGCCAAGAACACCTAAAAAAATAGGGTGGCATGCAAAAAAAGGTAAAAATCCCAAAATTTTGGAACAACTTCAAAATTAAAAGCCATTTGACCCTTGGGTACAAAACCCCTGAAATTTGAAAAATAATTGAGTTTGAACACTGTATGCAAAGACGGCCAGCATAACGATGCAAAACCTTGAACCCCCATCCCAAAAATCAAAAAAATGCTCATACCCGACCAACTGGGTAGAACCAAAAAATAGAAATGGAGGGGAACACTAGTTCTCAGCCTCCTAAAAATCAACTACCAAAAAATTAAAGTTGACATGGAGCATAAATTCTAAAATAGGAAAGCCCTACCTGACAACAAAAGAGGCAGAAACTAAAACCCGCACAATAAAATAAAATGCTCATCGAATCTACCAAAAATAGCAACAAAGAAAGGTCTACCCAAGCCAAATCCAACAAGACCAACCTTGTGAAGATCCCATGCTCACAACTCCTAGAATGAACAAAAATCAAAATCCTTCAGAAGAGGATTCTTCAAAAGCTCTCCAAATTTCTATTTTCAAAAAGTGAGAAGTGAATAATAAAATCCCATTTTCAATACTTATTCACTTTTTTAGTGAATAATCGATTAGAGAAAATAGCCAGTTAGACTAGCTAGACTCCAAATCAACCCAAATGAAAATAGGTTATTTTTCATAATGAGAATTCACCTAAGGAAAAGCTACCAGAAATTAAATTCGAGAAGATTTAATGCCCAAAAACCAAAATCGTAAAAAATCACTTAACAACTTTCGCGACAATGCAAACCTCTAAATGCATAGACATACTTACCAATCTAATCACATAATATAGATGAGTTTGGATTTAATAATCATCAAAAAAAATTAGTTTAAACAATTAAAAGAAGGACATGTCGATGATACAGGGCGACATTGGTAAAATATGAATAGCTAAATCACTAACTCCATGTGCCATTGCCCTGGATATAATTCCTGCACACTAAAACACACGATTAAGGGCAATTTCATATAATATCATAGCCAAAGAAAAATGTATTAAATAACTAATTAATCTATTTGCATCATTCATGTTCATAGAAAGCATAAAGATACAAGAATGAAGTAAATAACCATAGCATAAAATCCATCACATAACATAATCAGAAAGTATGTCCAAATACTAGATAATCAGATATCATCATAGATCTACTATCATCTCAAAATGGCATCAACATACATATATGATCAACTGAATAGCATAGCATTAAAGCATCTATGGTACTAAATTAAAGTATAACATTCAATCCTTAGGTCATCTCAAAGTACATAAAATAAAAGTATCAAATATCACTTGAATCAAAATAGATGAGGTAGAGAATACAAACACAAGAGGCACTACATAATACTTCTCTCAACATCATCATACCCCTTGGACATGACCCATACACTATTTGAAAAGGACTCAATCAAGTTATTCTATTCTTGCTATCATTATAGGAAAACTTTGCCTAAGGAAATACTTTTTCCCAACTCTACCCATATTCTTTGGTAAGATACTTTAATAGGTTTCCTAGGACCCTATTAATGACATTTGTCTAGCCATCTATTTGGGGATGGTAGGAAAAACCATGAGCCAAGTTTTTACCCAATCTCCTCCATAAGGTCTTCGAAAAATACCCCATAAGCTTAACATCTCTTTCAGCCACAATGCTCACAAGTAGCGCATGAATTATGACCACCTCTTTGAAGAATAAGTTACCTATACTACTAGCATCATGAGTTCTTTTACATGGTATCAAATGGCTCATCTTACTGAATCTATCAACTACCACAAATATAGTATCCAACCCTATTTTTGTCCTAGGTAAGCCCACTATGAAATCCATACTTATGCACTCTCAAGGCCTATTAGGAATTGGTAGTCGTTGGAAAATTCCTACATTAGATGAAGTGTCCTTTGACTTCTAACATATACCACATTGTTCCACATATATTCTCAAGTCTCTTTGCATCTTGGGTCAATAGTAAACCCTTTCCACTAACTCTAGGGTCTTGTTAAGGCCAAAATGCCAACTCATGCTCCCATTGTGTTTTTCCTTAATGAGATTCTACCTCATGGATCCCCGCGGATACACAACTATTGACCCTTAAACAACAAACCATCTTGCAATGGATATTCAAAAAATTGACTATGGAAAAGATTTTCAAAACTAGTACATACCTTGTATTCCTCTAAAAAATTAGTATCCTCACCATACATGTCCTTGAATCCTTCTATCCCTATTCTCTACAACTTGACTTCTTGAACTATCAACAATATCCTACTTAAAGTGTCTACCCCATTATTATTAGTGCCCTTCTTATGTTTGATTGTAAAAGTGTAGGATTGTAGGAATTCTAACCATTTAATATGCCTAAGAATAAGTTTCTCCCATGAATTAATAAAACTTAGTGCTTGGTTGTCAGTAAAGACAAAAAATCCTTAGGCAATAGGTAATGCCTCCATTTCTTAAGGGCTTGAACAAGTGCATAGAGTTCTAAGTCATATGTTGAATACCTTGCCCTGGCCTCATTGAGTCTTTCACTGAAAAGTGCTACAAGCCTCCCTTCTTAGCTTAAGACTTCCCCCACTTCTATGTCACTAGCATCACACTCTACCACAAATGGTTTCTCAAACTTGGAAACACCAATACTGGCTGGGTTACCACCTCCTTCTTTAGCCTTTCAAAACTCTCCTCTGTAACTTTGGTCCATGTGAATTTGGTCTTTGTGACTCCCTTGATGGTATCATTCATAGGTGCACAAATCTCACTAAACTTTAGCACAAACTTCCTATAGAATTGTGCTAGGCCATGGAAACTTCTGACCTCAGTAGTAGATCTAGGAGTAGGCCAATTCAAGATAGCTTCTACCTTACTCTTATGCATTTTCATACTTCCTTGGGAAACCACAAAACCCAAGTACACTAGCTCTTCTTTCATGAATTCACTCTTCTCAAGGTTCATTGTCAACTTCTCTTGAAGTTTCCTCAACACCATTTCTAAGTGTTTCATATGCTCCTCTTTTTTCTTCATGAAGATGAGGATGTCATCTAGGTACATAACAATAAATACTCCTATATGATCCTTCAAGACTTCATTCACAACTCTCATGAAGGTGCTTGGGGTATTGGTAAGACCATATGGCATTACCAACCACTTATAAACACCCTCAATATTTTTAAATGTAGACTTCTATTCATCACCCTTCTTCATACTAATTTGATAATAGCAACTCTTAAGACCAATTTTAGAAAATTATCTGGCTCCATAAGACAATCCATTAGTTCCTCTATCCTAGGAATAGGGAATGTATATCTAATTGCAATTCTTTTGATTACCCTAGAATCTATACACATTCTCTGCTTACCTCCCTTTTTAGGGGCTAGGATAACTGGGACTACACTTGGATAGATGCTCTTCCTAATTAGGCCTTGATTAAGCAATTCTTGGCCTTGCCCTCCTATCTCCTTACTCTACCCTGGTGTCATCTTGTATGCAACCTTATTTGGTAAAGATGCACCTGGTATGAAGTCAATTTGATGACTTATGGCTCTCTTTGTGGGTAATGTTGGTGGTGCTCCATCACATATGATATCCTTGAACTGATCTAGTACTTCATGGACTTCTACAGATATAGGTGCTTGTGTTGATGCCTCTTCTTATTTTGGCTTCACTATGATAGCATATCCAACTCCTTCACCTTCCTTTAGGTCCTTAAGGAAATCTTTCCCACTCATTAGTAATGTCTTAGCAGTAGCCTTTTCTACCTTGTCTTCTTCTAACAATGATTGTATCGTATAGATGACTCCATCCTTCTTAAAGGAATATTTGTTTTCCTTTCCATGATGCACTGCCTCTCTATCATATTGCCAAGCTCTTCCTAGTAGAAAATGACAAGCATCCATTGGAGTTACATCACATATGATCTTGTCTTGGTACTTTCCAATGGTGATGTCCACCTATACTTATTGATCAACCAATATTTTCTGCCCTTTATTCAACCAATTATCCTCTAAGGACACACATGCACAATTTTTTTCAAACCAAGCTTTTGCATTACCACTTATGATATCACATTATCAGTAGATCGTGAGTCTCTGATCACCTTACATACCTTTCCAAGTACCTGCTAGCATGAATGTTGATGATACTACTTTAGGGGGGTATCTTAAGCATTGGAGAGTATCGACATGTTGCATTCATAACTATGTTTATCATTGATGTCAACATAGTATGGTTTCTATAAATATTGGTTGAGTAGAAGACAAATACCTTATTCATAAAAACAATGATTTGATTGTCTAGTAATGCACATTTATGGACATGTTTGACACAATGTCTTGATGAAGTGGTTCAGTGCAAAGAGGCTAAGTCAACGACGTATGGAAGTTATACTTGATTTATAGAGAGTAGTTCAGAGACAGAGTATTGGAAAAGCAATTCCTAATGTTTGTTCACTATCTTACATCTAAGATGTAATGAGAAGATGCATAGTTAGGTAGTGATAGAGGATAATCTATTGGTGATGTTAGCAAGTGTGCAAGCCCTAGTATCACACATGTGAATTTTTGTATAGACTATGAGTAGAGAGTGCTATTATAATTGTAATTAATTAATTATCTTATTATAATTAATTGGGAAAGCCTCAAGGCCTACTCAAGAAATTATTTTGAAGATATGGTATAAAGGAAAGATGTTTTCTTGATTGTAATATTTTGTCATCATTGTATCAAGTAAAAAGTGCAAAAAGGAGAAGAATGTTTGAGGAATGCATGTAAGCAATCCAAGGGATTATTGGATGTGAGATTTGTGATCTGGTTAAAAGATCAAAAGGAGGAAAGGTGTGGTTGACAAGACATAACAAAAGAAAGGAATTACATTTCATTTCTATTATTCTGCAAGGAATAATATAGAGATGATTTGGACAGTGGGATAATTGGTCTTTCCCTTGAAGCTATTTGGGAAGTGGGTCTAGCTATCTTCCATAACTCCTAACAAGGTTGGGACAACTCCTAACAGGGTTGGACTCTCCTAACAAGGATTCAAAGTCTCCTAACAGGAACTCATATATATTGAATGTATTTATAAACTCCTAACAAGGTCCATCCTCTAACAAGGGACATTTATATTAGTACATCATCTTGTGGGTACTATCCACACTGAAGTTTTCCCTCTGATAAAGGGTTTCCCTAGTTAACATATTTGGTTTATTGTGTATGAGTATCTTGTTGTGGTTTCTGATTATATTACTCATATGGTTAAAGTTTAATAAGGTTGATAATTGTGATATTAGTTGGATAACTAATTCACCCCCCCCCAGTTATATTGGTGGACTATATATTCTAACAGTACCTTACATGTAGTCCTGAAAAGTTCCCTCCTTTGTTTAACTTCTTCCTTCATTGGTTCCTTCATCAAAACTCTCCCCAACATTAGGTTCTCTCCTTCCTCTAATTCAAGATTCACCTCATGTTGGAAGAATGAATGCTGATGATATTCCTATGGGGGGTTATTATACTATGATGATATGTTACATTCATCACTCTATTTTTCATTGATGTCAACATAGTAGTCTTCTTTGGTATTTGATAGAAGAACAATGGAAAGACAAAGTTGGTATAGACAACTAGTTGAGTATTCACCCTATTTGAGGTTATGGGAGATATTTTTGAGTATCTAGTATATGCAGTCAACATTGGATGAAGAAATGATAAGTCTAGAAGAATTTATGTAAGTTTTGGTGGTGTTTGTTCAGAGATAGAGTTTACAAAGGCATGTTCTAGTAAACTTGTTATATCTCTTAGTAGGATTGTCATTCTGAGAATTGAGATTGAGGATGTGAAGAAGACATGTTGGAAATTATGTGGATAAATTCCCTAATCATAATATTATGTGTATGGAAAGATATTCAAGTTTCAAGGCAAAATATTAATGTTATTGCTGAGTGTAACATGTTCTTAATGTGGTCCTACAATGATTAATTGAGAAGGTCTAACGGTTGACTTAGGGAATTGTTTTATGGACTTAGTATAAAGGAAGGATATTTTCCTTTATCATGAAGTGTGAATCTGAGATGGATTAGGATTGATAAGAATTAATTGTAAGTAACAGAGAGTGGAATGTGAAGTCGAGCAGAGCAAAGTGGAACTGAAGGAAACTTCATTGTTGAGGTTTTGCTAAGTGATCTAAGGTTTGATATTTGGATCCTACATTCATGACCTAGTCTACAAGGTCTGATAATGATTGGTTTGGTTGAAAGAACAAATAAAAGAAGAACATAACAATAAATTGCATGTTTGAGCAATGAATTCTTCTTATAATTGAAATTGCATGTTTGAGCAGTGGTCTCTTCTTGCATACATTGTACTACAACTCCTAACATGGTTGGCACAACTCCTAATAGGATTGGGATATCCTAATAGTGATTCAAATTTTCCTAACAGGGACTTATATGTATTGAATGTTGTAATAGATTCTTAATAGGGTCCATCCTCTAACAAGGAATATTTATATCAGTACATCATCTTGTGGGCATCATTCTCACTAGGGTTTTCCCTCTGATCAAGGGTTTACCTAGTTAATATATCTAGTGTAATTGTCTATGCGCATCTTATTATGGTTTCTATTTACTTTGGTTGAATGGTTAAGTTTTTTTAAAGAAGATAAATGTTTTAATTGTTGGATAATTGATACGGACTATTATTTCTAACAATTGGTATTAGAGAATTAGGTCCTTGAAGATAAAGTTTAACAACTTTGGGAGATTGATGAAGAGCACATTTAGGAAAGATAGTGTGAAGTTTGATGGAACAAATTATGATAGCTAGAAAGAAAAGATAAAGACACATTTGTTGTGTGTGGGTCCAGGATATTAGATCTTGACAAAATCAAAGAAGACAATCATTAATGAAAAGGATTTGGAAACTTGTACCTATTGACATTCAATCAAGTTTTTTATTAGTGACAACACTTATTCAGATTTTATATGGCTACTAAGCTCATTGAATAGTCTAAAATGTTTGCCATACATTTCAGTAGCCATCGAGCACTACAGTTCCTACCAAGCATTTCAGTGGTTAACAAGTGAATTCAATCAATGTGAAGTCCATCAGTTCAACCCAAGCACTTCAATGGTTACCAAGCTTTGCAATTTCTACTAAGCTAGTAGTTCATGTAAAGCAAAGCTAGTCTTAATTGAGTTGTATGGAGATTACTAATTATCGAGTGTAGTCATGGTAAACAAGTAATTCAGTTTATACTGAGTTACATAGTATCTACCAAGTCACTAGTGTAGACTAAATTCAAGACTACATTGAAGTGATTAGTATGGACTAAGCTTCTACTTCTATCAAGTGCATGATGATGCTGAGTAATGATAATGGACGTTGAGTATCTAAACTTCACCAAGTCAGTCTTCAGAACTCGAGTATCTACATATGGGCCAACTTTGTAATATTGGTGTTAACTTGTATTATGGTTCACTTTGTAATTATGTAAATTTGATTGATATATATGTAATGTATTGTATCATATCCAAGTGTGACAATGATGTGAAAAAGACACATACAAATGTGAATCAGCAACAGACAAAGTATATTGTAGGGCCATATAAAAAAAGGAGCAACAAAATACAAATCGATAACAAAAAGGTGATCAATACATCAAGGAATCTCTATCAGTAATTTAGTTGTAAGTCAGAGATCCATTGCTTCATCTTAATAGGTGAACCAATCCAAATCCTTTAACAAGGTAGACTTAACAGTCTTTTTTCAAATCTCTTTATCGAGTGCATACTTCATTGTGTGTTTGTAAAACCTCTAACAAGGTGGACCTAGTAGTCCTGATTTCTCCTAATAGGGCTTATCATCAAAAGTGATCAATGTAAGCCTTAACTGGCCAACTTTATGATGTAGTATTGAAGTTTTGTGGGTATCATCCCACCCCCAGTTTTACTTTCTATTTGGAAGATTTCTAGGTCACCAAGTTATTGTGTTCAAGTGTTTTGAATGTTTTATGTTTTCAGTTCCTCGTGCATGAAACTAGATCAATAGATGATAATTGTTACTGATTCAACCTCCCCCCCCCCGCCCCTTCTCAATAACCTAGCATAGTCTTTAATATTTCCAAAAATTGGTATTAGAGCTTTGTGGTTCTCAGGAGAAAGTTTAACAACTTGATCAAAGATCAAGGATATGGAGATATTTAGACTTGATAAGGAAATTGACAATGAAAAGTTGGATTTAGAAATGGCCATTGCACAACTCAAGAAAGCTAAGGAGCAACTTTCCCAATCCCTGAAGAGAAAGAAGGAACTTGCAAATCAAATGAATAATCATTAGTACATTGAAGAAAGAATTGAAGACTTTTTCCCTTCAAGCAGTTCGGATGAAGCAAATGATGTAATCAAAGAACTCCTAGAGAAGAATGGTTCCCTGCAAGAAGTAAGAAAGATCAAAAGAGAATAAGAAATTTACTCAATAAGGCTATGTGAAATCTTGGAACAAAGGAACAAGAAGAAATGGATGGAAGAAACAATGAAATTCAGAATCAATCCCTTCAGCATGATGATCTTATGGATCAAATCTCCAATGCAAATGAGGAAATCATGAGCCAAAGATAGATAAATGAAAGATTAAGAAATGATCTAAATTTGGAAAGACAAATCAATGAAAGAATAAGAAATGAGCTAAGGTCCAAAAAGAAAATCAGTGAAAGATTGAAAAATGACCTAAACACTGAAAAAAAAATCAATGAAAGAATGATGAAATCTCAAGCAGACATGAATCAATTAAATCAACTGAATGAGAAAAATATCTATAGGTAAAAGGATAAAGTAGGAATTGGATACAAAGAAGAAGGTAAATCCTTTGAACAAGGTGCTCAAAGGAATCAAAGACCTACTTGCAATCACTATGGTAAGATATGTCATACATCAAACAAATGTTGGAGTAATGGTAAAACAAAATTCAATGGTAAATGCTACAATTGCAATCAACATGGTCACAAGGCTAATGAATGCAAAGAGAAACCAACATTTGAAGGCAAGTGTCACAAATGCAAGAAACAAGATCACAAGACATCAGATTACAGAACTAAGTCAATCAATCTAGCAAAGCAAATTGTGAATGAAATATTTGGTTGGGACTACAACACTTGGTGTAGATGTCATTATTGTGGATAATTTCAACACATTGGCATGAATTGTGTTAAGCATCACATGAGAAGAAAAGATACCACCATAAGATGTTTCACTTGTATTGAACTTGGTCATCTAGCTAAAAATTGCATGACTACGAGAAAAATTGAAGAGGAAAAGAAGATAAAAGTAGATAACATCAGAAAGAAGATGAGACAGCAATGGATTCCTAAATCTATCAAGCATGCTAGTTCAAGAAATGATGATCACGTCACTCAAGAAGTGGGTGACTCCACCATTTCCAACTAAGTTCTTAAGGAAGAATTGGAACTACATTGCCAAGATCACATCCAAATAGTTCCAATTGAAAGGAAGCAAAGATCCAAATCAGTATTCAAGATACAAAAGGATCATCAAGTGAGATCGATATTAGTTATCACTAAGTTACCTTCTCTACCAAGTAAGGTCAGGTCATAGACTCTACCGAGCAAGGTCGGGAGTAACAAGTCACACATGGTTACCAAGTCACAAAACCTTCATTGAGTAATCAATTGAATAGTGGATGATAGGTGGTCACACATAATGTAAAGCATGATGTCATCATAGCTACCTTCATACTAAGCATTAATGGTGAAATTTTAATAAAAAGCAAGAAATCAAACTCATTTTCATTGAGAAATCTAAAGTAGAAGCGAATTGCAGAGCAACCAAGTGACTTCGAGAAAAATTTGCAGCTAAGTTCTTCAAAGTTTTCATAGCTTACTGAGTAGCCATGGCATCAAGCAGTAGCAACAAAGCAAGGAAAGGATTAGAGATGTTGGTTCGAGGTGTAGAATGGAAAGCACCTGATTTCAAACTTGTGCCAATGATTGTTGAAACCCTCGACCCAAACAGAGTACAATCACATATTCCTCCAAAGGTACTTCTCATTAATGATATCCAAACTCATTTCAAGTGCACAATTTAGGAAATTGGAACCCTAGAAATGGATGATGTCCTAGGTGAACTATGTGTGAACAGGATTCTCAAATCTGAGCATAAACATTTTGAAGACAAGGGTTTAACCCACATTTCCCACTTGCCCCAAAGTTTTCAAATAAAATGGATCAGATACATCTTAAGCCAAGTTCACAATGGTTAGCTATGGCTTGAACAACCAATTTTGATTACCATGAAAATGATCCATCTCATTACTAGTCTTCCCATGCTCACCAAGGCCAAAGTGACTAAAACCCTGTGTCAGGTGGAGTTGGAAAAGAAAACCCTAGCCGAGTAGGACAATAGAGGTATGAAGATTAGCAACGTAACTGATGCAAAACTAAAATTCAGCATACATGTGATAGCTCAAAGGATTTACAATTCTAGCCATCTCAACAGCGTGTCATGTGAAGCTATTGACTTGGCATACAAGGTTGCAAAGAACAACTTGTCATATGATCTTACAGATTTGTTGTTGAAGTAGTTCAACAAGAACATGGAAAGTATCAAGACTTCCAAAAGAAACCCTTGCAAATTCAGTTCTTTGTTGACATGTTTATTTTTCTACGTTCAGAAGTTTTTCCCTTCAAAAGGCACGATAGTATGGAGAAAAGATGTGCCAATATTATATCAGATTAATGAATATATTTTTGAAATGGGAGAGAATTTTGGTAGCATTAGGGATAACTATTTTTATGTCTTCAAGGAGAAAATGAATAATAGATTTAGGATTCTCAAGAAATTGGTAGAAGATTACAAAGATGATGTTTGCTTCATGGTAGATTGTGACAAAGTTTACATTCAAGCAGTAAAACCCATAGTTGTATGGGTAAAACCTCTTCCCTATGAGGTGAATATAGATGAAGAAAAGGACATAATTGAAGCCTTTTTTAATGAACCTATTGATCCAAAGGCATCACACTTTGGAACTTATGATGAGGCAAAGGCAAGGATGAAGCTTGAAATAAAACTTCCATAGGCAGTTAACAAAGGAAAGAGGAGGATAGAAAAACTAAAATCAAGCACACCTCTAATGTTACCTGAGGAAAAAGGAGAAGATGTTGAAGAAGTAGAGGATGAAGAGTAATTAGAAAAGAAACAAAAACTAGTGAAGAAGAAAGGCAAGGTGATCATCACCAAGCCACCTAAACCATCCACTACAGTTTTTACAAGGAAGTCTAGGAAGAAAGGCACTGAAATTTTCTTTAGCAAACCACCTCCCACCTTCCAAGAAAAATTGAAAAAATTGGAAGAAGGTGCAAGCATAACAAACTTCAAATCCTTGAAGTATGAAACTAGAGTAGAGGTAGAGAAGAAATAGGTTGAAGAACTGGTGTTAACCAAAATGGGAAAATGGAAGTATTCACCAGATCAGATAGCCTCCCAAATCTCTAATGAATTATTAGAGAAAACAAAGCCAAGATGGGACTTTGCTATTAAAAAAAAAAAAAAGATATCTATGTGCAAAAACCCTAAGGTAGTTGCAACCTAGCATGACAAATGATGAGGTAAAAGTTAAAGAAAAATGAAGATAAGATGACTCTTATATTTAATACTTGTTTAATTTTGATCAAGGATATAGAGCATGTAGTGAAGAATGCCACAAACATGTGGAAGAATGTTTATCATCTGCATAAACAAAGTGACTTCCCATTAGAGGTTAAGGATGATGATAGTGATGATGAGGAAGAAGAAACTTATACTAAGCCCACACATTTTAACAATGAGAAAGTTGAAGAAGATAAAGAGGAAGAAGCTATTGAGGAAGACAAAGAAGATGATGAGGAAACTGACCCTATGAAGATAGCAGTTATAGTCATTTCCTCACTTCCTCACTCTCCAAGAAAACTAACAGCTACATCAAGCTCGGAGATAGCTTCAACAAGTTTGATTGTGGAAACTACAGGTACTTCAAAAGTCCAATCACTCTTCGCCCTCACATAGCTCAATACATCATTGATAAAAGTTTCTACCACTTCATTTACCAAGCTGCAGTCTCCCTCTTCTTCAACTCTTGAGTTGCAGTCATCAACAATGGATACATTGGCTTCTACAATTTTGTGCTCTTCTATAGTAAGTACTACAATTTTGGATTCTACAATTTTGGCCACTATAGTTTTGGATATTTCTATAAGTACTTCAGTTTTGGATTCAGTAAGCATACCAATTAGTATTCCATCTATTGGCATTGTATAAATTTTCACTACTAGTCCTACCATCTCTACTATTATTTCCATACCAAATTTAAAGGCATTAAGTATAAGGATAGTTGAACCTAAGGCTCAACTGAGTACAAGATTTTTGAGTAAAGGAAAGGAGATAGAGGTGGATATAGATTTAGATGAGGAGATTGAAATTCTCAAATGGGACTTTGATAATCTCATTCCAAATCAAATGCATATAGCTAGTCAACTCATCCAAAAGAAGGCAAAACATAAGAGATTGAGAGAGGAAAGAGATAGAGAATATAAAATTATTGATGATGCCAAGAACATTTTGTTTGAGGCAATAGGTATTGAGATAGATTATTCTCAACCTATTTTATTGCAATTAGAAGAGGCAGTCCAAAAGTTTAATGAGGACTCTAGTGGTCAAGAAAAGTTAATTGAGAAAGCTGAAAATAAATTTGATAATAAAGTTCTTGAGCACATTGCTTAGCAAATAGCTATCCAACAAGTGGAGCTTTCATCAATTTTGACCAACCTTGAAACCTCTTGCACAAATGTAACATCACTTTTTGGAAAGTTGTGTGATGTTACTGAGTTCAAAAAGGAGATAAAGAGCAAACTGACAAATATTGATGAAGATCTAAAGGCTAGTGCACAACAGTTGTAACTTGACTCTAGTTCAAGCTCTGCACATCATATGAAAATTATATTCTTGTTAGATATGTAGGCAGAGTTGTTGAGAGAAGAAGCAAGGATCCAGTCTACACTGATAGATATTCAGAATATGATCCTTCCCATCATGGATACAATGCAGAAGCATATTGTTTATTCAAAAATATTGATCCATGAAAACAACTCCATTATAGATGACATGATAGAACTCTCTAGAGAAGTGCAAATTGCTCTACATACATGCAAGATTTTGTAGGAGGATTGGGATAAAACTCTAGCACTCATTCCTAAGGTACATTCTGAGTTTCTTCCTCATTTTGGTGTCTCCATGTAAATAAGTTTTGAATAAATCTTTGGCATTATTATCAAAAAGGGGGAGAGACACTTAGTATGCTATATATGGGGAGAGACAATTATTATGCTATGTATAGTGAGATACTATGCATATTGTATGGGGGAGAATGATGTAAAGGGAGAAAGTGTATATAGCAAAGAATTTGTAGATATAGTATACTACATATACTTAGAAAGACAAGTTTTGAAAAATCTCAAAAATAATATACCATACTGAGCTAGTATCACATTATGATGTATACAAGTTTTGGCTGATAAGTGTTTTTGTCACTAATGCCAAAGGGGGAGATTGCTGACATTCAGTCAAGTTTGTTATTAGTGACAACAATTATTCAGATTCTGTATGGCTACTGAGCTCATTGAATAGTCTATAGTGTTTGCCATGAATTTTAGTAGCCACTGAGCACTACAATTCCTACCGAGCATTTCAGTGGTTACCAAGTGATTTAGTCAGCGTGAAGTCTAGTAGTTCAACCTAAGCACTTTAGTGCTTACCAAGCTTTGCAATTTCTATTGAGCTAGTAGTTCATGTAAAGCAAAGCCAGTGTTAACAGAGTTGTATGGAGATTAGTGTTTATCGAGTGTAGTCATGGTAAACAAGTAATTCAATTTATACTGAGTTACACAGTATCTACCAAGTCACTAGTACAGACCGAGTTCAAGACTACATTGAAGTGATTAGTATGGACCAAGCTTCTAATTCTACTGAGTGCATGATGATGCCAAGTAATGAGAGTGGACACCGAGTATCAAAACTTCTCCAAGTCAATCTTGAAAACTCGAGTATCTACATATGGGCCAACTTTGTAATATTGGTGTTAACTTGTATGATGGTCAACTTTGTAATTATGTAAATTGGATTGATATATATGTAATGTACTGTATCATATCAAAGTGTGACAATAATGTGAAAAAGAAGCATGCGAATGTGAACCAGCAACATATAAAGTATATTGTAAGGCCATATCAGAAAAGGAGCTGCAAAAGACAAATCCATCACATAAAGGTGATTAGTACTTCAAGGAATCTCTATCAGCAATTCAATTGTAAGTTAGAGATCCACTGCTTCATCCTAACAGGTGAACCAGTCCAAATCCTTTAACAAGGTAGACTTAATAGTCTTTTCTCAAATCTCTTTATCGAGTGTATACTTCATTATGTGTTTGTAAAACCTCTAACAAGGTGGACCTAGTAGTCTTAATTGCTCCTAACAGGGCAGATCATCAGAAGTGATCAATGTAAGCCTTAATCAACCAAATTTATGTTGTAGTATTGAACTTTTGTAGGTATCATCCGCACCCCAATTTTACTTTCTATTTGGAAGGTTTTTGGGTCACCAAATTACTATGTTCAAGTGTTATGAATGTTTTATTTTTTCAATTTCTCATGCATGCAATTAGATCAATAGATGATAATTGTTCTATTGCTATAAAGTGCTGAATTTGGTAAAGTTTTAGAGGTTATCGATTCACCACCCCCCCCTCAGTAACCTAGCATAGTGTTGAATATTTCCAATAGTACTGAGGCAGAAAGAGATCTTTTTTATGTGTGAAATGAGAGCTAGAGAAGCCCTATTAACTATAGTTCCTAAAATTGAATACAAGCAGGTAAAGTCACTTGCTACTTCACATTTGATTTGGAAAGCTTTGGAAACTAGTTTTGAAGGTGATGAACGTTTTAAGAAATTGAGATTACAAAGTTGGATTTGTGCATTTCAAGATGTTAAAATGATGGAAGATGAATCTGTAAGAATATTTGTAGGTAGAATATCAGTAATTACAGAAGGTATTAGATCTCAAGGAGGAACCAAAGAAGATGATGAGGCTACATGGAAGATATTAAAGAGCTTAACACTACTATTTAAGCTAGCAATTAAAATAATATAGTTGTCGATATCTTGTACCAAAGATTTCATAAAGGAAACATTGCTTGGAAGACTTGAAGCGTTTGAGAATGAGCTTAGATAGTCTAGAGAATTAACCAAAATAGAAACAAATTTTAATGCCTTGAATATTTAATGTAATTTATCAAGGAGCACAAGTGTTAGAGGAGAAAAAATTGATGAGGACAAAAAGATTGAAGAAGAAGTAGCCCTTTTGATAAGAAGAGAAAAAAGTGGTAAGAAAATCTTTAAATGTTAGAATTGTGATGAATATGATCATTATGCATCTAAGTGTCCTAAAAGAGAAAAAAGTATAAAGGAAATTATAAACCTAGAAAAGATAGAGAGTGTTTGTATGTAAAGGAAGAAAATAATTCTAATGAACAAGCAATAAGTGCTAGTGATGATGAAATGGGATTTGTGCCAGTTAAAGAAGAAAGTCCAGAGAAAGTAGCTTTGGTGTCACAAGTTGAAAAGAAATTTGATTGGATAATTGGTAGTGGTTGTTGATATCATGTGACTAGTGATATGAACAAGTTTGTTGACTTCAAAAGTCATGATGGAGGCATTGTCAGAGTTGGAAGCAATGCAACATGCCAAGTTAAAGGTATTCGATCTATAACTCTTGATGGTAAAACTAAAACTGAGGATGTATATTTTGTTGATGGTTTGAGACACAATCTTTTGAGTGTTGGACAACTAGTGGACAAAGGTTATTAGTACTAGTTCATAGAGAAGACATGCATGATCAAAGATAAAGATGGAAAGGTAATTAGAATAGGAACCAGATCTGGAGGTAATGTATTTCAGTTGAATCCTACTAAAATAACATGTTTGGTTGCAAAGGTAGATGACATTTGGTTATGGCATAAGAGATTCTGTCATATAAACTTTGACAATATTGTGAAGACTACTAGTATGTTTGTAGTTAGAGATTTGCCTAAGATTGTAAAACCTACTAACACAATGTGCAAGGAGTGTGTTTTGGCAAATCACAATAGAACTTCTTTCCCTAGTAAGAAGTTTACCACTATAGAAAAATTAGAGATTGTGCACACAAATCTCAGCAGTCCTATGAAGACTAAAGGATTCTATGGAGAAATGTATTTTATGATTCTAGTTGATGAATTTTCTAGAATGGTGTGGGTTGCATTTCTTAAAGAGAAATATGAGGCATTTGATAAGTTCAAGATAGTCAAGAATAGAGTTGAGAATGAATTTGATATGAAGATTAAATGTTTAAGATTAGATAGAGGAGGATAATTTACTTCAAATGAGTTTAACATGTTTTGTGAAGAAAATGGAATTAAAAGATAGTTATCAGCTTCAAGAATACTAAACAAAATGGCATTATAGAGAGAAGAAACAAGAGCTATGTTAGTAGAGAATGATGTATACAAGATGTTTTGGAGAGAAGTTGTCAATACAATAGTCTACACTATGAATAGAGTGCAAGTCAGGAAAGACACAAACAAGACCCCTTATGAACTATGGTTTGGTCACTCACCTACAATTAAGTATTTTAGAATTTTTGGGAGTGAGTGTAATATCAAAAGAGATGATGATATTGGTAAGTTTGATGCTAGAACTGATGAAGGTATGTTTCTTGGTTATTCATTGAAAAGAAAGGCTTATAGATGTTATAATTTGAGAACTAAGACTATTATGGAAAGTGCAAATGTAAGAATTGATGAGAAATTCAGGATACAAGAAAGAATGATTAATTACAATTCAAATGATGATATTGTTACTAAGCCAAGAACGAAGAAGTATTTCTTGAGACTAATAATGATATGCAGAATGAAGGAGAGCCAAGGTAGGAACAAAGCTTGGAACCTTTAGTAGAGCCAAGAGTTGAGATAGCAACTCCTACTTCAGGAAATAATATAATAAAGAATCACCCATCCAAGTAGATCATTAGAAGTAGAGATAAAGGTGTGATGACAAGAAGCAGATTAAATGAAAAACTATGTTTGATATATCAAGTCAAACCTAAGAATGCAAATGAAGCATATAAAGATGGCTATTGGAAATAGGCTATGAAAGAGGAATTGGATCCAATAGTAAAAAATGAGACATGGGAATTGGTCCCCAGACCAGAAGACAAAAATTTGATAGGAACTAAATGGATATTTAGGAACAAGATCAATGAGCAAGGTGAAGTTGTAAGGAACAAGGCAAGGTTGATATGTAAAGGTTACTCACAACAAGAAGGAATAGACTATGATGATACCTATGCTCCAGTGGCTAGAATAGAAGTAGTAAGACTATTCTTAACCTAAGTAGCACAAAAGAAATTCAAAGTGTATCAGATAGATGTCAAGCGAACATTTCTAAATGGAGAACTTGAAGAAGAAGTGTACATTGAGCAGCTTGAAGGTTGTCCTTTCACAGATGATAATAATATAGTATACAAACTAAAGAAAACATTGTATGGCTTGAAGCAAGCACCTAGAACCTAGTATGCAAGATTGGACAAGCATTTGACAAAGCTTGGATATAGAAAAGGTATGGTAGATAGTAATCTCTATTGGAAATAAATTAATGATGGTTTGATGATTTTGGTAATATTTGTTGAAGATATCATATTTGGAGGAAATGATAATGAAAGTGACAAGTTTTCAAAAGAGATGAAAAAGAAATTTGAGATGAGTATGATAGGAGAAATGAAATATTTTCTAGGATTAAAGATTGCACAGAATAAAGAAGGAAACTTTATTTCTCAGACTAAGTATTTGAAGGATTTATTGAAAAGGTTTCGTTTGAAAACATGTAAACCCATTGGAACACCTATGCTAATTGGACACAAGTTATCTATAAAGGATGAGACACCTATTGTTGAGCAGAAGAAGTACAGATCTATGATTAGAGGATTGTAATATCTAACTCACACAAGGTTAGATATAGTGAATATAGTTGGAATTGTTGCAAGATTTCAAGTTGATCCCAGAGAAGCACATTATGCAACAATCAAAAGGATATTTAGATATCTAAAAGGAACATGAGATTTCAGATTGTGGTATGATAGATCTAATGATTTTACTCTAAGTGCTTATAATGATGTTGATTGGATAGCCAATATGGATGATAGAAAGAACACCAGTGGTGGAGCCTTCATTCTTGGAGGAAGATTGGTTTCTTGGCTAAGCAAGAAATAGGATTGTACATCACAAAGTACAGTGGAAGTAGAATATGTTGCAATAGCAAACAATTGCAATCAAGTTTTTTGGATGAAGAAAATACTGAAGGATATAAGGATGGAAATTAGTAAACCTATTGTCATGCATTGTGACAACACAAGCACAATAAATAAGTCTAAGAATCTAGTATTGCATTCAAAGACTAAGCACATCTCTATTAAGTATCACATGTTGGGAGAGAAAGTTATAGAAAAGAAAATTAGATTGGAGTATGTGAACACTAAAGAGCAGATTGTAGATATATTCACTAAGCCTCTTCCCAAAGAGACTTTTAAGTATTTGTGAGGTATGCTAGGGGTTATGCCCCTTCCTACATTAGAGTAGATGATGCAAGAGTGCATCAATCCAATGTAACACAACACCATTATCGTCTGGACTGAATGTTGATGCTTCCTATATGGGGGAGTATCTGTGATGGACAAAGTCATCTAGGACTCTTGTTGAATGTTGTTTTGAATAGTGTCTTTGGACACTTGAGATAGCAAGAATTAGTTGTTGCTAAGTTTGATGGTTGCTAAAAATTTTGACATTGATGTCAATGAGGGAGAAGTTCAACATGAAAAACATCATAAAGCATCATGAGAAGATCATGAGGAAGAACATCATGGGGAGAAAGAAAAGATAAGCAAGAAGAAGTATAGCATGGAATGATAGTTTGATAGAAAGCACATTAAGGTATATCAATCGGGAGAATGATTGATCAAGAGGATTTTAAAAGAAAGATGAACAATCTTTTGTTGGTATTCTTGGAACTAGATATTTTTCATTTATGTTGTCATCAATTACAAAAGGGGAGATTGCTGGAAGCATGAATGTTGATGATATTCCTATGGGGGAGTATTGTACTATGATGATATGTTACATTCCTCACTGAGTTTGTCATTGATGTCAACATAATAGTCTTTTGTGGTATCTAACAGAAGAACAACAGAAAGATCAAGTTGGTATGGATGGTTAGTTGAGTATTCCAACTATTTAAGGTTATGGGAGATACTTCTGAGTATCTAGTACATGTAGTCAATGTTGGATGAAGAAATGATAAGTCTAGAAGAAGTTATGTAAGTTTTGGTGATGTTCATTCTGAGAAAGAGTTTGCAGAGGCATGTTCTAGTAAACTTGTTATATCTCTTAGCAAGATTGTTATTCTAAGAATGGGGTTTGAGGATATGAAGAAGACATGTTGGTAAAGATGTGGATAAGCTTTCTTTTCATAATATTACATGTATGGAAAGATATTCAAGTTGTAAGGTGGAAGATTAATGTTATTGCTAAGTGTAACATGTTCTTAATGTGGTCCTATAATCATTAATTGAGAAGGTCTAACAACTGACTCAGGGAATTGTTTTATGGACTTGGTTTAAAGGAATGATATTTTCCTTTATCATGAAGTGTGAATGTGAGATGGATTAGGATTGATAAGAAGTAATTATAAGTAGCAGAGAGAGAAAAATGTGAAGTTAAGCAGAGGAGAGTAGAAGTGAATGAAACTTCATTGTCAAGGTTTTGCTGAGTGATCCGAGGTTTGATATTTGGATCTAAGGTTCATGACCTAGTCTGCAAGGTTTGATAGTGATTGGTTCGGTTGATAGAATAAAGAAAAGAAGAACATAACAATAAATTGCATGTTTGAGTAGTGAGCTCTTCTTGTAATTGAAATTTCATGTTTGGGCAGTGGACTCTTCTTGCATACATTATACTACAACTCCTAATAGGGTTGGAATCTCCTAATAGGGATTCAATGTCTCCTACTAGGGACTCATATGTACTGAATGTTGTAATAGACTTCTAATACGGTCCATCCTCTAACAAGGAATATTTATATTAGTACATCATCTTGTGGGCATCATTCCCAATGGGGTTTTCCCTCTGATCAAGGGTTTTCCTAGTTAACATAGCTGGTGTAATTGTCTATGTGCATCTTATTATGGTTGTTGTTTACTTTGGTTGAATGGTTAAGTTTTTTTAAAGAAGATAAATGTTTTAATTGTTGGATAATTGATTCACCCCACCCCCCTCTCAATTATCTTTGTGGACTATTGTTTCTAACACCTCATTTGACTTTTGACTATCATCTTCTTGTACATAGGTTATTTTCTTCTCACCATAGGATATTGATTCCTTCTCTGGATGCCTCTAGGAAGGATTCCCTAAATTTCCACATTGATAACATTTCATGTTGCTAAAATGAGATCCTCCACTATTCTTCCCATATCTTCCTCTGCCACCATTATTGGAACCTCTTCCTCTATTGATGCCTCCCCTTTAACTAGTGTCATTGGTCTGCTCAATCCATTTGGACTCCCCATAGGTCCTCTAATAATTGGTCCTTTCACTAGAACTACCCTTGAACTTGCCTCTAAAATCTTTATGCCTACCTCCACCTTTAAAGCTTGAGTCATTCTTCTTTCTCAAATTGTCTTCCACCTTTTGAGTCATTTGAAAACAATTGTTCAAGATAGTGAGGTTTAACAAACTTATTTCATCTTGTATAGCCCACTTAAGACCATTTAGGTATCTTGCCACCTTGATTGTCTCTACCTATTGTACCCTTGGCCTCAGAGAGAGTTTTTGAAACTCTTTAGTGTAGGAGGCCACATCAAGATCATTTTGTTTGAGATTCTTCCTTTGCTTGTGAAGTTGGATCTCATAGTCCTATGATAAATAGGTCTCCTTGATCTTTGCTATCATAGTCTTCTGCTTGGCTATTGGTTTCTTTCCTTCACTCTCTCTTGCAAAAACTTCCACCAAGTGAGTGCATGTCCTTTCAATTTTGACTTTTCCACCTTTACCTTCTAAGCCTCTATTACTCCTTTACATTCAAAATGATTCTCAATGCTCTCAATCCATTCTAGGACTACTTTTGTATCCATCTTCCCATGGAACATTTAAATACTCTCAAGAATTTTTTCCCCAAATGATTTTAGGGCCTTGAGGAATGGTTCTTGCTCACCAAGTGGAGGATCAAGTTCAAGAATCTAATCTTCCAAGCCTACCTTTTTCTTGCCTTTATTGGTACAAGTGTCTTCATCTCCCTTTGCTAGAGCTGCCTCTTCCATTTCCTTTAGTTTTTCCTTCATCTCTTCTATAGCCTCATCTAGAAACCTACTCTTCTCATCCATAATATTCTTCTACTCATATACTTTTTTATCCAATTTTGCATTGGTCACCATCTTTGTAGATCAACTTGATTCAATAGGGAATAACATACCACTGCAAGACTTAATCTAATGGCTCAGACACCACTTTGATGATGACCTTCTTCTCTTTGAGCCTTTTTTCTCTATCAAGGCTACTTCTTAGCCTTCTTAGGGTCTCTTCTCTAACCCTAACCTAGAGGACTCTCTCCTAGTACCCTTCCACCAAGAAACTCACCAATCAATTTAGTTTTCACTCCTCTAACTCCAAAATTCCAACTATGCACCTTTTTGGCTTATAAAGGAAAAAGTCCACCAAATGCTCCTAGAAAAGAAAACCCAAGTTTAAACCTTCTAAATGAGGTTCTTGACACATTCCAAGCCATTTTGCACCATCTTGTTGAGTCTCAAACACCCCAAACCCATTCTTGCTCTGTTTGGCCTTGTAGCCCAAAGAACCCCAATTAGCCCTCCTAGAAACAAGTGTTCCTCTATAACTTGTAAAATATCTTAACAAGGCCTATATATTTCTACTAGAAATTGTCTCATATGTACCAGGACTTAAGGTTTTTCTTGGTCTCAATTTCTCAAGGCATACGTACAAAACCTTTTAAGAAAACCCTACTTTAAAGAATTCTTAGGGCAATGACAATAACTACTTCCATAGAACCCACAATAATTCACTCCAAACTTCCCCCTCTATTTTAAAGACACTAGACACACTACTCTACCATTTTCCCACTAATATTGGCATGTGCCAATCCACTGTTCATTCTAGAAATCTCTTACAAGCATCATTGCATCTTGCCAAGCTTCCACTAGCTTGCCTAGGGATTGCTTGCAAAAATAGAAAATTAACTCTTGCAATCACAAAAATTGATATTTAAATAGTATAAACAGGTCATTACTTGATTCCAAAAGGCCATAGGTTTTCAACCATTGGAACTCAAGCTTTAGCCATTTTAGTGTAGCCCTATCAAAACTGAACAAGAGGAATGAAGAACCTAAATAATTTTGAAAACCTAACAAAATGAAGGCTAGTGATCAAATAAAGATTGGAAAGAGTTATTAAATATCCACAAGCATCTATTCCATCAAAAATAGTAAGTAAATCAATCAAGTTCTTCATTCAATCCTTTAAAATCATGTTTTCTATCAACAAATTATTCTCATTCCATTAATTGTTCATACATATGACATAACCAACCCCTATCAATGAGTTGGATGATGCTTATATATAATCCCCTAACCTCTTAGACCCTTGTCTCAATTTAAAAACTCCCACCTTTTCTTTTCCTAGAAAATTGCAAAAATTATCATTGCAACTTTGCAAAAACTACGAAGTTGTTAACGGGCAATTTGACAACTTTTGGCAATATGGCTTCTTGGCCTTCTAAACTGATCTAGTTTGATTTCAAGCCTCCTAAAATGTTCCAAGAACACCTAAATACCACTTCAAATCACTCCTTATCCCATTTAAATGTATTTTCCATATTTTTCCTTTTAGAACAATTTGAGCATTTCTAGGATTATTAGGACTTAGTTGCTAAAATCATGATTCAAACCTAAATCCTACTTATCCACACCTTCTAAAAATACCATGGGAATTCACCCTTATTCATCAAATGGTTGTCTAGACCATTTAAAAGACAAAATTGTTTAAGGTATTTGCCCTTCCTCGAGGTGCTCATGCACCATTGAGCATCAAAGAAACCACATCAACTATCAGTAAATCCACCAAACATAACTGAGCCCCTTTATTGACTGAGCTATTCAATCAACATTGCAACCAAGCATCACCAAGCTCCCATTGCATGTCAAGTGCCTCTTCTTTGACCAACCCACACTCCAAGTACTCTCCAAAGCAACTATCAAGCATTCCTCCAAGACCTCCAAAGTAGTCACCAAGAAAACCCAAGATGCTCTTGCATCAAACTTGCAATGGTCATTTAAGGCTATTATGAAGTTAATATATGCATAATTTAAAAAAGGTGACCATGTTATGCACACCTAAACATAATGTTATAATTTTCTCTTAACGTGATCACATTTTGTCCATTGTAAGTAGTTCTGCAAAATGTGATCATGTTATGAAGAACTAAACGCATTGCACCTAGTTCTCCATAACCCCATTGGATTATGCGAAACCATAAGCAATGAGAGAGATTGAGAGTGAGACAGAGTGATAGAGAGAGAGGGAGGGGATAGTATGGAGAGAGAGAGAGAGGATGTAGAGAGAGTAGGGGATAGGAAGAGAGAGACAATATATTATGGAGAGAGAGAGAGAGAGAGAGAGAGAGAGAGAGAGAGAGAGAAGGGTATAGGATGGGGAGAGAGAGATAGTGAGACAAAGTGCTGGAGTTAAGAGTATAGGAAGAATGAGGGGATATGATGGAGAGAGAGAGGGAATGGAATGAGAGGGAGTGATTGAGAGAGAGGATAGGATGAGGAGAGAGATGGGGGGAGAGAGAGAGAGAGAGAGAGAGAGAGAGAGAGAGAGAGAGAGAGGTATAGGATGGGGAGAGAGAGATGGTGAGAGGGAGTGATGGAGAGAAGGGTATAGGAAGAGAGAGGGGATATTATGGGGAGAGAGAGAGAGAGAGAGAGAGAGAGAGAGAGAGAGAGAGAGAATTTAGGTAGATGACATAAACATATTTATATACGTATATATAAATATATGTATCTATCTAGAGATATATTACATATACATTTATATAAGTATATTTATATATTTATACATATGTATATAGGTATATATATGTATGTATGTATGTATGTACATATACATATGTATATATATGTACACACACACACACACATACATACATAAATACATACATACATACATATATATATATATATACACACACATATATATATATATACACATACATACATATATATACATACATATATATATATACATACATATATACATATATATGTATATGTATATATATATACATATATATTTGTGTGTGTATCTATGTGTAATGTTAATGGGAAGTTGCAATTGACTTTAGTTTTACATAGTATAACACAACCATGTTATGGCTAGTATGACAATTGAGTTTCACTATGCATAATGTGATCACATTTTTCAAACATAAAAGTGTGATCACATTTAGGCTTGGTTATATGCCCGTTAAACTACCCAAAGGCTTGGGTTGATGCTTTCCCTCCATTTTTGTTGCTTTAGATGTTTTTAATCTAGATAAACTCTCGTCTTTGGCTTTGATCAAGTTTGCAAATGGTGAAGTGGGTATCTCTTAAATTACTATTATAATCTCACACATTTTCTTACCTTTCTAGCCTTTAAAGTTTTCTCTTTTTTTGACAAAATTAGCAATGTGAAGTTAATTTTTCTATATATCAATGTCTTGAAATTCCTCTCAAACACATGTCTACCAATTTTTTTGATAACTTTTGATCTACTTAACCAATTGGAAGACAAGCTACATATTATGGTTATACACTTGATTCTATACACTTTAAAAAAAGTGAGTTGATTTTAGATTATTTGATGCAAGTTATGCCCAACACATGAAGAGGTAGTAGAATTTCAAGATGTGGTCACTTCAAAAAATTATATCAAAAAAACAACCTGTCAGAAAATTATGAAAAAAAGACAACTTCTAGATCTCACTCTTACCTATTATCCTGCCAAAGGGTTTTTGAAAATACTAAATAGAACTATATGTTTTATGGAGCGCATGATAACAACTATGCTATATTTTTTCAACAAAAAATAGGAACATTTATCTATGTGCATAGGGTTTGACCTTCTTAATCTTATCCATTTTAAAAAACCTTAGTAGTATAGAAACTAGATTCAGAGCACTACAATTTTTGTGTTTCACACATTTTCTATTGAGTGCATGACCCTCAAATGACTCTTCCAAGATTAGGTCTACTTG
Source organism: Cupressus sempervirens (assembly GCA_028749045.1). Classification (NCBI taxonomy): domain Eukaryota; kingdom Viridiplantae; phylum Streptophyta; class Pinopsida; order Cupressales; family Cupressaceae; genus Cupressus; species Cupressus sempervirens. The sequence goes on along the minus strand of CM053786.1, from coordinate 855,877,358 downwards.
ATTTCAGAAAAAAGGTGTCCACTTATACCCCACTTTTTGCACACCATCTTGGTGCACTTACCCTGTAGATGTATTTTTTGTGTCTAATTCCTAATCTAAGGTCCTTAAACCTTGGATTAAAAGGCGGGATGGACCTCTTTGTTTTTGATTTTGAATAAGTCATTTTCATTAAAATTTGACAAAGTTATTGGCATTTTAGTAATATTTGTTGAAACGGTAACCTATGAGTGCAAAAAAATGTAATATTTTTCATATATGTGTGGATCCAAGCCCCAAATTGGTTGGAAGATAAGGAAGATCATGTATTATAGTTTTTTAATGTTTGCAAGTCACCATGCAACAATCCACATGTTCTCTTGGTGAAGAGAAGAGACTTTGTAACTATCTCTAGATATCATAACAACGATAAGGTAATTTGATCCCTTTGTCCATGCAAGTTACTTAGGAGTATCATGAGTGTTATGAATGTAGTGTTAGGAAGAGTGGGAATTATAATTTATTTTTGAATGGTTGAGGGTGGTTGTGAAGCTAAGAAAGGGTCTATTTAGTGACAGTTTAACATAATGGTTGATTGTCATGTGATGACAGTCAAAATTGTAAATAATATTATTATATGGGATTCTGGGTTGAGAATGTTAGCAATATGGCTAGCTATATTTATGAGTGTTGTCATATATGGTAACATAACCATTTTGGTATTTTATGATGTAATCAAGGTTAGAAAATTGTCTAAGTATTAGACAGTTTGCAACAATACATAGATAGATATGGTATGTACGAATGGCAGACCTAGAGTTAGCTCATGCACATTTGAGGAGTAATAGATGATAGTGTCATGATGACATATGTTAGTGACTAGATATGTAGGGACAATATGATGCAAGTTACAAAAGGATTCCCAGTATACGTAATTAATAGAGAAGAACAGAGTAGAACATAGCATGACACTAAATTGAAGTGTATGACTTAAGAAATTATTTTGGAAACAAAATAATTACTTAATCATGATGGGCTAACATCATAGATGTTTACCCAGAGTTATTTTATAATCAATCAAGCATGTGAAAGTATCAAGGCCGACTAATCAAGAGTTTTATTATTTGTAGGGTATAAGTAAAGATCATATCTTGCACAACTAAGATGTGAAGTGATGTAATGTGAAGCAAACAAGTGAATGTGATATGTATGTGATGTGAACTATTATGAAGGATATATATGCAAGCTTTCTATGATTAGAGTAAGTATGAAATACAATAGTGACACAATATTTAATGTATATCTATTCTTGTGAAGAAACTTAATTGTATATTGCATGTTAGGGCAGTCAGATATTCTTGCATTCATTGTAATTGGCCTAACAACTCCTAATAGGGTTGAAGAAACTCCTTGTTGAGCTAATGGGTGTTGTACACATTGCATAATATTGTTATATTGTATTATTTTATTTTATTATGTAACATTGCACCTAGATGGATGTACAACATGTAAAGATTCCCATGGGATATACTTGATGAGTTGTATTGTAACATTGTGATAATATTTCATGTAATTATTTAATATTGGGGAAAAGAATTAAATGTCTAATATTAAATGTGGGGTCAATGGGTTAGGTAGCACATGGTTTATGTAATACCACTTTGTGGTTTTGTGGGACTTACTACTATATAAGTAGCCATAAGGGTAGCTGTTGTATGACAAGATAGAAGGAAAAAAGGGAAAGAGTCAAGCGAGACAAGGCTTGACAAGTTAGCCAAGGGAGCATTTGTGAATATTGGAATCATGACATGGGATGTGTGGATTCATGCTTGTTCACATGGATTGTTTGGTTGTAGTTATGGCTTTGAAGCCTTCCGTGATTGTATTACAATGGTGTTTTTGCTGAATAATACATGGTGATGGATGCTTTTAGAGGCTAGATTTTTTCCTGAATGAGGGTTTCCTAGGGTATATCTCATGTCACAATTTTTGTGGGTATGTTGTCTATTCTCTTGCATGTGGATTTTAGTTGCATAGTTATTTCAGATCTATGGGTTATGTGGAAACAATTTTATTCCTTATTGCAAGTTTCCTTATAAGTGGTATCAGGGTTTTGGTTGTATTATTGTAACCCTAGATTGAATTCATGAGAATACATGAGAGGATAAAAGAAAAGGCAAGATATATGAGTTTTTTATTGTAGATCTGAGGGTTTTGAGTTTAGTGTTATGATGGGATGTTGGTAGATTTTGGGTATGTGAAATTGTTGGATGAAAGGGTTTTTTGGGATGTTTCATTTAAATGAGGGTTTTAGGGGGGAGATTGTAGAAATGACCTCTTGGGTAAAAACATACCTCACCATTGAATATTGGTCAATGTTTCCATAAATTTTGATATATAATATACCCTAGTTTGGCCATGTTTAGAGGAAATAAAAGAGTTTTTTAGTTTCAACTTATGATGGTTGTCAAATTCAATCCCATCATAATTTTTATCACAAAAAAAATTGTAGCCAAAATGGTAAAATGATTGTCTTAGTAAAAGAGCCATAACATTGTAATTTTATGACATTGTATATTTTGGAGATTAGAGTTTGATGTCATTGTATACTCAATTCATATTTCAGATTGGTCTCATGAAGATATGGTTATTAGTGTTTGGTTTGGATATGTATGATGACTTGTTGGGTCTACAAGTTGTGCAATGTTGTAAGTGGTCTATACTTATAGGTTGCATTTATAGCTTGGTTATGGGTTGTCTTTTCCCATTAATCTTTCATTATTGATGCATATTTAGAGTGGTGACTTGTATTTAGGTTGTCTATGCCCTAAGTTACATGATTTATTGATTTTTCTTCATGTAGAAGGGATGAGATATTGTTACTAGGTACAATCATGGTGGAGGATTGTGGTTGACTATTTTATACTGATAGGTTGGACATTTTGAGAGTTAGTTGCTTGGTTTATGGATGTGGTCATGGTGCATAGATTTTGGCATGACATGATTAGATACACAGGTGCATCCTTTATGTTCATTGGTTTGGATTCTTGATTTGGTTATGATGGTATATCTTCTTGCTTGAGAATCATGATTATTTGGTTTCTTTTGAGGAGCTCATGATGTGCACTTTGAATTATTTGATGGTTTAATGCCTTGGTTGATTCTCATGGTTAGAGGATGGTTTTTTTTCACCATGATGGCATGGATAGCTTGGATACATAATTTAGTGGGAGCTTGTGACAGTGGTGAGGTGATAGTGTAGGACTAGTTCCTGGTTTGGTTTGGAGATCTTGGTTTCACTTGGCATTGAAACTTTGGTTGTGTGAGTGTAGACCTGGAGGATCTTCATGTAGGAGATGGATTTTATGATGCCATAGGTGACTTGGTACCTCATTTGAGTGGGAGTTTTCTGGCTTTGTTATTTATTAAGTGTTTGTAGATGTTGGAGATTTGCCTTAGATCATGATGCTACAGAAGCATCTTTAACATTTGCATGGTGCACTTGTTATCTTCATGGTGTGTGAAGATGGTTAGATCTTGAGGACTCATGGGGTTCTTGGTTATCTTAATGTTGTGTGGAGATGGTTGCATCTTGAGGACTAATGGGGTTCTTGGTAAAGGTGTGGTTTATCCTTTCATTTGACATGTTATCTTTGGTGTTAGGATGGTTTCATTTTTATGTCATGGTATACTCTTGATACATGTTTAGAGTTTTGACATGTTATAGTATGTTATAGTATGTTCATATGGAACATGTTATCTCTTTGGTTGAGATGGTTAGATCATGTTGTCATGTTTATGTTCTTGAGGCCATGGTTGAAACTTTGACATTAGTCTTGGTTTAGTTTCTTGGTATTGAGTACATTGATCATAAGCTGGATACTTCATGATATTGCTATGTTGCATTTGGAGTTGGCATGGATTGATTGGTTACAAGTGCTCATGGATACTTAGAGACCACGGTGATCCTGATTTCTCTTAGATTAGAGAAGTATTTGTTGGGACAATTGATGGTTTTAGCAAGAAGTCCGATGAGAATTCACCTGATATGGACTTGAGAGGAGATTGTTCTTATGTGAGTCTTGGTTGGAGACTTGGATATCTTGATGAGCATTCTCATTCCCCACTCTTGGTCTACTCAGCGATTTGCTACTTGAGAGGTATAGCCCATTATTCCTCTCAGGTGCATTATGTTTATGCTTATCTTTCATGGATATGGATCTTGAGCTACGATACATGAGTTAGTTCTAGAGGGTTTATTTGAGAGATAGTTTAGAATTGATCATCTCCATTTGCATATGTTGTTATGCTAGTTAAGTTTGGGAGATGGTTTTATAAGGGCATATTCCTTGGATTATGAATGGTTTATGAGTTTGATCTTCTTGTGAGAGGCTTACATCCATGATTAGTTATATGGTATGGTTTGGTTGTTGTTGAGGCTTCTTGCTTGGGGTTTTATGGAGGAGATCATACTTGCATAGTTTACATCTAAAGGTGTGTGTAGAAGGATATGATTTGCATGGTTTCTCTTTGGTTTTGATTATCTTACTAGATGTTTGGTTTTTCTTACATTGGATTTGAGATTGGTTAGAGATTGTGTTTAGTAGTTTGTGCTAATGTATGTCATGTGAGAGATGTCTAGTTATTTCTTCATCTCTTTCCTCTGTTGGTTGTGGAGATCTTGGGAGACTGTTGGAGATTTTTTATGAGATTTGTTCTTGTAGATTATTGGTTTATGTATTGTGGATGTCCTTGAGACTACATGGATTCACTTTTTTGAGATGTTGTGATTGAATTGGTTATAGATTTGACATTGTCTTTTGCAGTGGAAGCTTCTTGGTAGATATGTGGTAGGTATTTCTCTTGAGGCTTGTTATTGCAGGTTGCAGATTGGATATGTTGATGATGTGAGATTCAAGTGTTTGACACTTTTTGTGGGTGCTATTTCAGCTATAGATATTTTGACAACTATAGATACATGTGATTACCTTTGGATCAAGTTTTTGTGCTTGGCATTTTAGTTGGTACAAGATTTTATGATCTTCTAAGGCAAGAGGTTGGGTGGCTTTCTCTTTAGATGGCTTCTACATATGTTTGGTGGTAGTGGCATAATCGAAAGTGGCTTTATTCATGTTTGAGATGCTGGATATTTTAATTTTGTTGCAGGTATCAAGATGGAGCACTTTGTGTACTTTAATCCATGATGGTGGATGTGCTGGAAGGGATTGTTCCCATGTTCATTTATGTGGCTACAAATTGACCCTATGCAATGTATACAAGTGGGAGATTGTTGAGATAATGGGTGTTGCACACATTGCATGGTACTATTATATTGTACTATTTTATTTTATTATGTAATATTACACCTAGATGGGCATGCAACATGTAAAGATTCCCATGGGATATACTTGATGAATTGTATTGTAACATTGTGATAATATTTCATGTGATTTTTTAATATTAGGGAAAAGAATTAAATTCTAATATTAAATGTGTGGTCAATGGATTAGTTAACAAATGGTTTATGTAATACCACTTGGTGGTTTCGTGGGATTTGCTACTATATAAGAAGCCACAAGGGTAGTTGTTGTATGACAAGACAAAGGAAAAAAGGGAAAGAGCCAAGTGGGACAAGGCTTGACAGGTTAGCCAAGGGAGAATTTGTGAAGATTGCAATCATGGCATGAGATGTGTGGATTCATGCTTGTTCACATGGATTGCTTGGTTGTGGCTATGGCTTTGAAGGCTTCCATGATTGTATTGTAATGGTGTTTTTTTTAATAATACATGGTGATGGATGCTTTTGGAGGCTAGATTTTCCCCTTAATGAGGGTTTCCCAAGGTATATCTTGTGTCACAATTTTTGTGGGTATGTTCTCTATTCTCTTGCATGTAGATTTTAGTTGCATATTTATTTCAGATCTATTATGGGTTATGTGGAAATAGTTATATTATTTATTACAAGTTTCCTTACCCTCCTAACAGGGTTGAAGCAAAAATTTACAAGGTTAAAGAAACTCCTAACAAGGTTGAGGCTTTTAACAAGGCTTGGTCCTCTAACAAGGACTCAACAGACTATATGTAATTCATAGACTCGTAACAGGGTCAATATCCTTAACACGATTCTTTTGTTTAGTAGATCATCTTGTGGGTATCATCCCCATCGGGGTTTTCCCTTGGCTAGGGTTTCCCTAGTTAACAAATAATGGTGTTATGAGTACTCTCTATGTACAGTTATATTTAATGTTCAATATTATTGGTTTACTTTCATATTCTTGAGTTATAAAGTAATTAGCAATATCTAGTTGTGGCAAAAAGTTTGTAGAATGTTGATTCACCCCTACCCCCCTCTTAGTATTATCTATTTATAAAAATTGGTATCAGAGAACTATTACTTAGAAGAGGCTTAACAACTTGAGTAAGATCCCTATAGATATGAAACAGTTGAAGAGAAACCTTGAAGAAGCTCTTGAGCAAATTGATTTTCTTTTTGAAGAAAGAGATAACCTAAAAGATAGATATGACTATACAAAAGTTTAGACTGGAAAACTGAAAGACAAGATTGATGATTTGAGATCTAGAAAGGAATTGAAAGAGCATACTAGTGACAATGATGAAGTAGGAAACCTCAAGAAAGGAAATGAGATTTTGAAGCATGATTTGAAAATTGTTGAACTTAAGTAAAGTCTTAAGAAAGATGATAGAAGAAATGAACCAGATCTAAAATATGAGAATGCAGACCTTATATCCCAGTTAAGCCAAGTAACACCTAAACTAGATTTGATTAAGATAGAACATGCATAATTATAAAAGTACAACATTATTGTGAAAGGGGAATTGACAAAAGATAAATAGGAGTTAGAGAAACTTTATACTAGTAGTGAGAAAATTGATGAACAAATATTTCACTAGAGACCATCTTATGATAAGACAAGCCTTGGATGTCTTATTGGAGAAAAATCAGCCAAGAAAGTTGAAATTAGAAAAGAACAAGATCCAACTGTTGAGTTCGCTAAAGAATCTGATCTGAGTAAGATTGAATCAAGCATATCTATAGAAGTATTTAAAGAAGTTGAACTAGTTGGTTTGTCTACGAAACATGATGAACCAAAGAATGTTGTGATGTGGATCCTAATCAGACTTAGAGATTTATTCGATGTGATTTCCCTCTAGATTATTTCTACAGGGGTTTGGGGGTAGTGCCCCCAAGATAGGATCAAGGGGTAACACCTCAGGTGTGCTCCCTATTGTAGTATAGGGTGGGGTTGAGGGGCAATGCCCCTGCGGGGGTTTTTGGGGGCAACACCCCCAAAGCCAAAAATGCCCTTATATTGTAAAAGGCATCTACTACTATTTTTCTATTACTCTAGCCCTAATTTTGTAAGCGGAAAAAACTTGTATAAAAAGGCTTAAGGTTAGGGATTTCATTATGAATGGTGATATTGTAGCTTCTTGCGGTGATATTGAGTTGTAAGGGATTACAGATTGTAATTAGGTTGTAATCACTAGAGAATAATAATATTGGACTTGTTGTTGGTGGACGCAACCCAAGGATTGGGTGAACCACATTAAATCTTGGTGTCTTGTGTTCTCTTTTATGTGATCTACTATTATTTGGTATTGGTTATATTTGCATGCAACTGTTATTTCTATCTAAGGTTAATCGTAACAAAGAAAACAGAGCAATTTGATGAACATAAGCAAGTTGAATCATCTAAGGAAGCTAGACATGAATTTAGAGGTAGATGTTTAATATGCAATGAAGTTGGTTATATAAAGAGAGATTGCATAGTAAGTCTTTTAAACCTATTACTAATTTCTATTGTTATAATTGTCATGGTTATCGACATAAAGCAATAGATTGTAAGAAACCTAAGTTTGATAACAATAATGCAAATAGTAGAATATTTAGGAATTCTAACCCTGCACGTAATGAGAGAGGAAGATCACAAAGAAGATCTAATGATGGAGAGAAATCTAATGGTGAAAGGAAAAAAGTTGTATGTTACAAATGTAACAATCTTGGACACATTGCAAGGAATTGTAGAGCACCTGAAAGTCAAAATGGAACCAATTAGAGAAGGAATGAACTTGCATGTTAGTTATGCAATAATTTTGGACACACATCAAGATTTTGAAGAATGGATAGAAGGAACTTCATTAGGAATCCTAATTACAAAAGGAACAATAGCAAAAATGATAGAAGAAATGATAATGGGAGCAAGAATAGTCAAAAGGAAGCAATCAAAGAACATGTTGATGAATTCAAGGAAACATTTGTGAAAACTATTAACCTAGAAAGTTCTCATACAGTTTTGGAAGAGTAGTATGTTGATGCACCTAATGGAAGATTGGAATGAATAATTGTTTGTGACTCATCTTATTTAAATTAAGAATTTCAGTAGAGGTAAAGCATTAGTTAATCAGGATTGGTGTTAGAGAGAGAATTAGAAGTTGTATAGTCAACAAAAGGTAGATGACATAGAGAGGAAGCTATGATTGAGTGCGCATGCATTTTTATGGTCACAGTAACTCCTATGAAAGAAAATGAGTTTATTGGTAATCAGTGACAACTTTTGAAGATGAACAAGATGCACATTTAATGCAAAGTTAAATCTGAAATGATTTAAGGATTGTGAGAAAAGTTGTCAATACCATTTGATCATGTGAAGAATCTGGAGCAATTTATGAGCGATTTGACAACAAATTCAAGTGCGAAGTGAAGCATTCGAAGTGAAAAAGTGCATAAGCCCTAATACATGATATTAAAGGTATTTTATGAAGCTTGAATTGAATTTATAGTATAAATAGTTAAGCATTATGGAAAGCCAGTCAATTTGTGATATAAGTGAGAGACCTAGGTACAAATTCAAGAAGAGCTCATTTGTTTTTCTCATTAATGATTTGTTAGGAGCATTTTCTCAAATCCTACCAAATGTACTTGATGTAGAAGATGTTAGAAGCTACATTCATTGTAAATTTGAGAGTGTTGGAGATGAAGCTATTCACAAGGGTTTAGGAGTTATGTGTAATTAAGACCTAACCCTAAAATCTAAGTATGCATACCAGAATGAATTGAACCTGATTAACTATATGTTTTACACAAAATTCGATAATCATGAGCGAAGAAGAATTATTCTGGGTAGAGTCCATGAAGAAATGTTTTGGATAGGTGATGTATCTATTGTAATTGACAATGACCTAATCCTAAGGTCACAGGTTTAAGCAATGAAAGTTGTAGTCTAGTAAATGATATGAATGTAAGGAAGACTATCAATATAAACTTGAAGACTAATTTTGATGGAAGAAACATTAGAGTAGAACTGATTCAGGATATTGGAGTTAGAGAATTGAGCAATATTTTAGGATATAAGCTAAATCATACCTCTAGAGTAAACTCAGTTCCAAAAGGGATTTTACATGCAACCCATGTTATGTCAATTAAAAGGAAGAAAGTAAACACGTGCAAGATTATCAGAGTGCAATTGTTGGACAACATTGCAAAGTGAAAGAAAATTAGGAATGCAATTTTTAGATTCAAATCTCTTTTAACACATTTGTTTTTCCATGCAACAAAGCAATTTCCTGGAATGACAAATTGGAACAGTAATGAATGTTCTATGAAGATGATCACCCAATGTTATAGGGAAAGACTTGAAGATGTCAGAGACAAAGACATTGACAGGATGATAAAAAGCTTCCAATCAGAAATGAAGCAAAGATATAGAATCCCTCCCTCTATGGTGAAGAAATATAAAGATGAAATATGTTTTATGGTAGAAACTGACACTACTTGTATGGAAGTAGTGGAACCTAGAGTAAATTTTTCTTAACCCATGGGATATGAAATGAGTGAAGAACTCATTGAAGGATACATAAAGATTATATTGCAGTCTGAAAGGGACACTAAATTTCCAAGATGGGGTACTTATGAAGAGAAGATAAGGAAAGTTCATTCTGAACTTCATAGTAAAGAGATAAAAAAGAATGTGGAAAAGAAGATAGAATCTATTCTTAAGGAGTCAGGCATGACTAGAGAAGAATTCAATGAAATCAAATGCATAACAATGGAGATGAAGGCCAACAGGAAAACTGAGGTGTTGGTAGCCACACCTATTGCTATTAGAACACCATTTGTGGATGTGATAGTAGCAAGGCCTACTTCACAAATACATACTGCACCTTATGCAATAGTTGCACAAATACAACCAGTTAGGGGACAACTTATTCAACAAAAGAGGAAATCTGATGATGTTGTGGTAACAACAACATCTGGGTAGAGCAAATCAAAGATATTGGTGAAGGTTAAGCAAGAACCAACACCAACCCTCAAGAAAAGGGTCAAACAAACCTCTAGTAGACCCAAAAAGAGAAGGAAGACATTGCAAATTAGTGAATATGAGGAGTCAGATGAAAAGATTGAAGAAAAAGCAGTGTAACAGGTAGTTGGAGAAGGAAGGACACCAATTGATAAGAAAGATTGGAAACCCAAGATTGAAAATATGAATATGCGGATTATAAATAATTATAGTTTTGTTTAGTTGAATAAGTATTATAGCTTATAGGAGACAATTAGATAATGCTATAGTAAGAAACATGATTTTGAGGGAAAAAAGGTTTGACAATATTCAAAACAAGATACCAGAAGATTTGTACAATAGATTAATAAACGAAAAGAAAAGAGTAGTAGAGGAAGATACATAATTGAGAGATAATATGTTTTAGAAACTGTGTGAAGTCAGCAATAAGGAAGACATTAAAAGTATTTTGAAAGGCATTGAGTCTTTATTGAGGAATAAAAGAAGAACAATTCTTCTTATGGGAAGCAACTCTAAAGAAGTAAAGAAGGAGACTCAAGAAGTTATAGTGAAGTACATGACTTACATGCCAAAAACCACCAAATAAAGTGCATAGTCAGAGACAACAAGTCTAGTATATTTTGATCATAGTGGTAATAGAGCGAGAAGATATGAGATATAAATCCACATAATTCAGAAGAGAAGAATCATTCAATCTCTTTTAAAAAAAAACTATGAGCATCAAGAATTACCTTGCACCCCTCCATACCCTAAAGTGCATTGGGTGAACTTTTAATGTGATTAATAAGTAGTGCTACTGTGACCTGCACCTTTAGATTGGGTTTTGCGACCTAACCTCTACCACAAGATACTCAACAAATCTCATAAAAAATTACTAAATAAAAAAGTTTGGAATAAACTTTATAGTATTATTTTATATACTAAAAGAAATATAATTATTCCGCTTAGATACCCATTATAATGATGTCATTCTTTAGTTTGAGTTTGAGCGTGTTTAGTAGGATTATGCAACGAAATTCCTTAGGTACGGCCACACCATGCATTACAAAAATGAGCGAATCAGGTCAACAATCTGGAATCACCATTGTCTAAACAGATACCCATTAGATGTCCGTCTATAAAATTCCCGTCCGCCCTAGTGTTCTACAACAACCACTGCCAAATTTATCAACGAAAAAGATTTCACCCCACAATCTGTCGGGATGGGTTCCATTCATCAAATCAACGGAGACATTCAACTCATCAACGGAGCCAAACCCAAAAGGCCATTTTGTGAGAGGTGCTTCAAACCCGCAGTGGTGTGTATCTGCAATCGCATTCAGAAACAGGTAGAAAATGTAACAGCGATCACCATTCTACAGCACACAGATGAAAGAAAACACCCATGTGGCTCTGCCAGAGTGGCCTCGCTGGGCCTTAGAAACATCGAGATAATCTCCGTCCGAGACCTCGATCTCGAGACCTCCCACAGGGTGAAGCCAGAGGTTCCCGGCTCGAAACGCAGCATTGTTCGCAGGGTGGGTAGAAAGGGTTTAATCGCAATAAGCAATAGAAATTCACAACGTGGACAAAACCCAGCTGATAAGATGTGCAGCAGCGGCCCGGGTTCGAATCTTGATGGCCAGAAACTTTGTATTCCAGATTGGGTTTGCCTTCCATCGGGCTCGGCGCTTCTTTTCCCGAGTGAGAACGCGATAGATCTTCTGCCCGGTTTTGTGGACTTTGAGGTCAAGAATTTGGTGGTTTTGGATGGCACATGGGGTAAGGCGAGGCGGATTTATTATGAAAACCCGTGGTTGAGGTTGTTGCCTCATTTCAGGCTGCCGCTGAAATGGCCGAGCATTTATTCTGAGGTTCGCCGTGAACCTAAGCCTGGGTGCTTGTCCACCATCGAGAGCATTGTCTATGCCCTAAAGATACTTGAACCTGGGACTGAGGGTTTGGATTCTCTTCTTCAAGTTTTTGATTCCATGGTGAAAGATCAGAGGCGTTGCAAGGAGGAGAGGTTGCAGAAATTGGGGGAAGAAGAAGCGTGAAGCTTTTGCCTTCTTAATGCACTTCTAAAGCTCATATTATTGGTATTATTCATTACAATCTATGGACCAATCCAAATATCTTCATAATGGTGCGTCTCCAGCCTTGAATTTTTAGGTTTTTGCCATTGCTGATTGACAGGTTTAAGAAATCAATTTTGGGTTAGGTTATATTTCAAAAATGGCTTTTCAAAATTTTCAATGTCTGGATTGGCATGCATTTATTAAAGTTTCTATAAGGCGTGCCCTTGGCAGATATTGCTGGTGCGTAAGGATTTGGGATTTTAGTAAAAATCAGGGGGTTAGGGTTTATTAGCATAATGGCATTCGTAGCGCTGGGTTTCCTCATTGTTGAGGGTTTAATCGTGAAAAAAGAAGATATTTGTGGAGTAAATGAATGTATCCCATGTACCATATTAATGTTATTATTGCTGTGAAATTTTTGCCCATGGCAGATATTCCCGCCTCAGAGTTTGATGACATCAGATTTCCTCGAGGGGTTGGGGCTTTAATTATATTGGTTTTTGCCGAATGCAGTTTTCTCCCTTTGAATTAGGCGATTCATACGGATGCATTGTTTCTCACGTTTTTGATCGAACATTGTGGCCCATCTGATGTGAAGAACCTGACGGTGAAATGCGATATGGTTTTGGGTGGCTCAAGGGATTGAAGTTTAAGCAGATTGTGCTTGAGCAGTGTTCCAATTATTTTAAGTAATGTTGTACCAGAGATTATTATATAGGCTTTGTCCCTTTAATGAAAGCAGTATTCCTACTTTGGGCCATTGCTGGCAAGAAGCTTAATTTGGGAGAAGAATAGATTTGTGGCATATTTCATTATAATTTATCGATTTAACCAGATTGTTTTGATAGTGACCTAAAAGATGTTAGGATTTAGCCTCTTACTGAACAGGATTTTAACTGGTAATATTGGTTTGGTCCATATCTGTCATGGGCATTTTACCTGAAGATAACAGATTCGTCAAAATATCCATATAGCCTTTGCCGCGACGAGTAAGCTTTACTTCTTGATAATGCTGCTTTATGGTATAACATAGTAGGGTTTTGTCAAACAAAAAGCGAAAAAAACACCGTAGGGTTTTGTCAAATTTGGTGAAATTCTTATAAATTTTCTGTGTATACTTTTTTGAGCGTTACAGTTTTGTGATTGTTATTGATGTAATACTACGGATAAATTTTCTTGGAGAGCTGGTAAGAAGGTTCCCATATGTGTGGATTTATAATGCGAGGAACAAAACCTGTAATGTGGCTGCATTAGTATTATTAGCTGGTTGTACTGGTGCAGTAGAGCAAATCAATTTGGTTTCATTAGAGCCTGAACAAAGCAGATCTTTATCATTTGGGTCCCTAGTGTGAATTTGGATGGTTTAGGGCAAAATATTAAAATTTGTATTATATTCGAATGATTCTGTTTTTTTTTGATGGAGGGTTCAGACTTTTGAGGCAACGTAGCAAGGCACGAGCCTGCGAGCTACCAACCAGCAAAGGCCACCACATAGACTTTTTAGGGACCCGATATGGGCCCACTAGTGCCTGAAATCTCTTCGGCTTAGAGCTAAGGATTGAGGGGCATCCACGCAAATCACCCGGGGCACGATCCTGGCCTCATCCCTCAAGGATTGAGGGACATCCATGGACACTGTCAAAATCACCTGGGGCAAACCCCGGCCTCATCCCATAAGACATCTATTTTACTTCAATATAGATTTGTACACAAGTGAAGAATTTTGTGTCAATTAGGATTGAAACTATAGACTAGTATTTTGATTTGTTGCATTAGTTTTTTATTTAAAATTTTGATTTACACATAAGCTATTAGTAGAGTCTATTACCATATCTAGTATGAATCAACTCTACCAAGCCCTACAAAATTAGAAAGCACATTTATGAAATTTAAGCTTGTTTAGTTGTCTTCAATGCAAGAAATCAAGGGTTTTTTGTTGTGGGCACAAATTCCTCGGTTTCAGATTTTTCTAATTTTTCCTTATCAGAAATCTGGGTGCTGGAACACCACTCAGTAGATGTGTAGTCTATTGGTAACATATAGCCGAAGCTAATATAATACCTTTGAAGCTGATTTTTTTTTTTTTGTTTGTTTGGGTGATCTGAGCTAAAAACTTATCTATATCATTATAGATTGTGCTGATCATTTTGTTTCAAAATGCATTGAAACTAGCCCAATCAAATTCCAATTATTCAAAAGCAGGCTTGGCCAACAGATAGATCAGCAGCCATTGAGCGTTTGTCAATCAAAAGGTTTACTGTTTTAAGTTTTCCTAAGGTCTCTTTTATTTGAGCTAGGCATATTATTAGTTCTTGTCATAGACAAGATACTATAGCATTCATGGCATGTCAAATTTTTTTTTTTCTCTAACCAATCAAATCATACAATATTTACAAATATTGGTATCTTTATAATATTTCTAATTTCTATTTCTTTTGTAAAATTTATGGTTAGTACAATGAACAGTGATGAATCCAACAATTTCTAATAATTATTTGAAATTTTCATTACTATTTTCCAAAGTTATGTTTTAAAACATTCATTATTCTAATTTCATTGTTAATTAATAATAGTCTTCTTGAGAGGACATTTGTTTTTATGCATAAATTAATAAACCATGTTAATATTATTTTTTCCTACTATATTTTTAAAAACAAATTTAATAATGACAGGAACTAGATGCAATGCATATAGGGGTGTTAACAAAATTCAAAATCCAATGAATATAGGTTAATCCAATGAAATGGATGCATACCCTATCAAATCTATTCACAACGGTGGTCACAATTAGTTTTTTCTATAATAATTCTCAGTGTGTTTGTAAAGTTTAAAATCAGTTTATTTTTAAATTAATTTTGAAAGATTAATTTCTAATTTTTGATTGGTCTGTCTGGTGTAAAACTATTGTTTGCACAAAAATTGGTAAAAAATAGATCTTCAAATTCTTCTTTTAAAATTGTAATTTTTTAAAAAAAAAATCTTTTGAAATCTTCTAAACTATTGTTGCATAAAAATTGTTGAAAAATCTATCTCAAAATTCATCTTTTAAAATTGAAAAAATATAAAAAATCTTCTGAAATCTTCTACAACAGGATTTGAGATCAAGACCCCCGCTTGCCTGAATGTCTCCATTGAGGAACCATTGGGGGGTGTTCAAATTAGAATGAGCTCTCTAATTTACGAGTTCAATGTATTTTGTCACCTAATCCTTAGCTTCTTCCTTTTGTTTATTTTTCTCTCACTAATTTGTATTGTTGGGAATGGATTGGTTTATTCAAAAACATATCCAGAACTCATAATATTGATAAACTGTGAAGGACAAACTAAAATCAAAGATCACTTACATATTCCTTAACTTGCCAATGAAGAAATAGTATGCATACCCCTTGTATCCACAGAAAAATTTGTGCAAAAACACCATTAGTTATGCATCCTAAGAACACCACAACCCTTGTCAAAGAGCACTGCGTAACCCTTGTCAAATTTGAGCACCACAATTTGTAGCATCGAAAAGATGACATCACTAAGTCAATTAGGCATCATAATTTACTAATGAAATGACAGAAATTGGAAGAGGTGGTGTGAGAATTCATATGTTATGGTTTTCCAAAAAGTCCTGTCTTGGTCAATTACTCTAGATGATGGATCATGGATGTAAATAGTAATGAATTTCTATGCGGGTAATTACTCCACAAAGAAGTAAAAGTTATAAAACTAGTGCTTGTACTAGAGTGGGGTGTAAGTGTATAGTTGATGGATTGGGGGTTGTATTTATTTTGCATATTGTTTAATGTGATATTAGTTCTGTAAAAGTTCCACATTAGTTCAACAATCGTCACAAAAACTATGCCAAGAAACTCTACTATTCCTGTATTGTTATTTTGTTCTAGAGAGTGACTCGTATATTAAATTCAAAGATGGAATGGATGTAATATTTATTTGGTGATACTAATTTATGTTGGAGCATTTAAGAAACTTTGGAAGCATTACTTAGAAATTCAAAGATGGAATTAGAAGAGAGTGGATGTAATATTTATATGGTGATGTTAAATTATTTAGGAGCATTTGAGAAACTTTAGAAGCATTATGATAGACTCTTGAAATTGCTAAATGCACATGCAAAGCAATGAACATCACATAGATCTGATGAGTGCTATGTGTTCCATGACTGCTAAGTGTTCCATTTATTCTAATGAGAGATGGATTCATATAATCAATACTCGTGAAGCATGGGTCAATGAGTTTGACTGAAAAGCTACATAACTAAATCATGACAACAATAACACAATATCATAATTTGAAGAAAATCTCCAATTATTAAAGTGTGAAAACCCAATATGTACTATTCGTGTATTTTCAAAAGTTGATCAAATATCATTTTTAATATTTTTTCATAATATATTTTTATATATTTTATATCATTATATTATATATATTATAATATAATTATATTAAAACAAAAGTTTAATATAAAATATTTAAATATATAATTATTACTAAAAAAAATTATATTTAACTAAAACTATATTATATTATCAATATGTGATGCGGAGCAAATCACAACACAAAAATACCTATAGGTCTATTATCATTTTTAGCATAATTTCTATAATAAGAGGCAAAAGAACAATACCTCATCTAAATCTTAGACCAATATGATGGGTTTTTATTGAGCTACTTGAGGAATTTAACCACAAATAAAAAACAATTAAATATTGTACTTCATGTTGACACACCAATCACATACACTTGAATTCAAATTTCCCAATAATCCTTTCAATTTTATTCCAACATTAAAACTTGGAATTTCATTCCTTGATCCAATACTCAAAATAATGCAAATCTTTGCAAATAAAAGTTACGTGTCAACCTTAAGAGTCCTACCAATTTGACTTTCTTGTTATTGCTCTTCACACTTTTTCAAGTGACATTTTGTCAAATAGTTTATATACATTCAAACTCCTACAACACTTGGTCAATTTGCATTGCACTTTACAAATAAACTTGCATAATTCCTTTGTTTGTAATCCACTTTTAAATCCAAACAAAATTATCTTTTAAGAACCTCCATTCACCCGATTGCCAACTTATGTTCTAGAGTTAATGTCCAAATTGGGTTTAGCAATGAGAAAATCAATTCTCTGTAATCAATTTCTTCTAAAACATATTATCATTTTCTAATTTCAAAATGGTGTCAAACCACAACCCACACTGAAAATGAAGATCCCGATCCACACAATTGAATCAAAGCTTACTTAAATTGATTTATAGAAGTAATCGATAATATTGCAACCAATGTAATAGCTTTGGTGCTCAATCCAAAACTAATAAGTTCTGATTGCATACAAACCAACACAAGGGACTTTCTACCACATTAAAACTGATTTTCTTTTCCATTAAATTGACGAGTTAGAGGCCAAGTAATGACTAAGACAACACATTATTATGCAACCCATTTCTTGCTATCATAAACATTTTTTTATATGGAAGCTTACAACCATAACCCACCAAATTCACAGAAACATTTTTCAGATTTGAATAGAATAGACTTTGCCACTAAAACAATGGTTATGCTTGGCCAACAAAGGTCCAATTATTCTGGTAATATGCAGCCCATTTGGCACAACAAATAACATAAATAAAAACCAAATCTTAATAGCAAGACACCAATGTTAAATCTACACTCTTAGTCTTTTCCAAACCATTTCTTGCATAAAATGCATGCTTCTCATCCAAATGAAAACAATAAAAATCAGTCAAACCAATCAATTTCCATAAGAATAATTCAGATTTCAGTTTAGAACACACATAAATCAAAGTGCAGACTACTTTTTATTATTTAAATCTCCCTCTCTTTACTTATTATTTTCTTTTACAGAGAGAGCTGAATTCCTCTCTAGCCACCATTGGCTTTCCTCACACACATGAAACTATCACGCCAAAAAAACATTTTAATCAAGAACATAAAACCAGTTCTTGGTAGTTATCCAACTACTAAAACTAATACATGGTCTCTTCATCAGTCTATCAAATTGGGATGTCTTTCTTATTTATTCTTTTTTTCATTTTTCATATTTCCTTAATTACATTTCATATGGCATAGTTATATTATAAACTATATAATGCCCAACTTTGACATTTTCAGCTAATTGACAATGATTTTCTCGCTGTGATCTTCAAATGATTCTTTTAAATTTTTTTAGTGCTTAAGATGCTCTCAAGGACAAAAGAATTCAAGGTCCCCCTTAAATTTTTCACTTCTTCTAAACTTTCCAATTTCATTGCACAAGGCTGAGCACATTTGCAAGAAAAACAAAGACAATCTCAATCTGCTCCATATAGTTTTGAGCAATCACATATAAGACCTACAACCCTGCATAAAGAATGTTAGAAGAAAATATGTCTTCAACATTAATATTGTTTGAGATCTCTTTTTGAATCTGCACTTCCTCAAGAACTTCCTTGTGTGTTTTACATTGATTTGCAGCAACAAAAACTTGGAGAATCATTTCTCTATAAGAAACAACTTTATCTTCCTCTTGTCTATCAATGGGTTTCACTTCATGAATCTCAAAAGATTCAGTAATTGCTTCTTCCATCAAATATTTGTGACCATCTTTATGTTCTACACCAATCTTACTGTTAGGTTCTGTAATCTCCTTCTTGTCACAAACTTTGTCAAGAACAATAATAGTATTGCACTCTTGGTTCACTTATACATTTAACTCAACTTTTCCAAAATCCTCCTTATCCATCTCTATGCTTTCTGCAAGTTCTTTCAATTTAACTTCATTCTCCTAAAGTTTTCTTCTCAAACTTTTTATCTCCTCTCGCATCATGCTTGCCTCTTCTCTTTGTTTTCTTTTGTCCAATTCTCCTTTATTCTTTTCCTCTATCTTCTTTAGCTATGAATCCTTACTTTGTTGGTACCTTCTAAAAAGGTACAACCTCACCATTAAAGCTACATTTGCTTGCTCTATTGTGCCTCACCTAGAATCTTTTCTTTTTGCCTAGTCTCTTGGACTTCTTCTCAGGTTCTTCTCTCAACCTGTTACAACCACACAAACACTCACAACCACCTTTACCCAGACCTTTCGCTGGGCTCTGATACTAATTTGATGCGGAGCAAATTATAGCACAAAAATACCTATAGGTCTGCTATCATTTTTAACATAATTTTTATAATAAGAGGCCAAAGAACAATACCTCATCTAAATCTTAGCCCAATGTGTTGGATTTTTATTGAGCTACTTGAGGAATTTAACCACAAATAAAAAATAATTAAATATTGTACTTCATCTTGATGCACCAATCACATACACTTGAATTCAAATTTCCCAATAATCCTTTCAATTTTATTCCAACATCAAAACTTGGAATTTCATTCCTTGATCCAATACTCAAAATAATGCAAATCTTTGCAAATAAACGTTACGTGTCAACCTTAAGAAGCCTACCAATTTGATTTTCTTGTTATTTCTGTTCACACTTCTTCAAGTGGCATTTTGTCAAATAGTTTACATACATTCAAACTCCTACAACACTTGGTCAATTTGCATTGCACTTTACAAATAAACTTGCATACTTCCTTTGTTTGTAATCCATTTTTAAATCCAAACAAAATTATCTTTTTAGAACCTCCATTCACCCAATTGCCAACTTCTCTTCTAGAGTTAATGTCCAAACTAGGTTTAGCAATGAGAAAATTGATTCTTTGTAATCAATTTCTTCTAAAATATATTATCATTTTCTAATTTCAAAATGGTGTCAAACCACAACCCACACTGAAAATGAAGATTCCAGTCCACACAATTAAATCAAAGTTTACTTAAATCAATTTATAGAAATAACTGATTATATTGCAACCAATGTAATAGCTTTGGTGCTCAACCCAAAACTAATAAGTTCTGATTGCATGCAACCCAATACAAGAGACTTTCTAGCACATTAAAACTTATTTTCTTTTCCATTAAATTGATGAGTTAGAGGCCAAGTAATGGCTAAGACAACACATTATTATGCAACCCATTTCTTGCTATTATAAACATTTTTTTATATGGAAGCATACAACCATAACCCACCGAATTCATAGAAACATTTTTCAGATTTGAATAGAACAAACTTTAGCACTAAAACAATGGTTATGCTGGGTTAACAAAGGTCCAATTATTTTGGTAATATGCAATCCACTTGGCACAACAAATAACATAAATAAAAACCAGATCTTAATAGCAAGACACCAATGTTAAATCTGCACTCTTAGTCTTTTCCAAACCGTTTCTTGCATAAAATGCATGCTTTTCATCCAAATGAAAACAATAAAAATCCGTCCAACCAATCAATTTCCAAATTAATAATTCAGATTTTAGTTTAGAACACACAGAAATCAAAGTGCAGACTACTTTCTATTATTTAAATCCCCCTCTCTTTACATACTATTTTCTAGAGAGAGAGAGAGAGAGAGAGAGAGAGCTGAATTCCTCTCTAGCCATCATTGGTTTTCCTCACACACATGAAACTATCACACCAAAAAAAATATTAATCAAGAACATAAAACTGGTTCTTGGTAGTTATCCAACTACTAAAACTAATACATACTCTCTTCTATCATATTGGGATGTCTTTCTTATTTATTCTTTTTTCATTTTCATATTTTCCCAATTACATTTCAAATGGCATAGTTATATTATAAACTATATAATGTCCAACTTTGACTTTTTAAGCTAATTGACAGTGATTTTCCCATTGTGACCTTCAAATGATTCTTTGTAATTCTTTTAGTGTCTTGAGGTGCTCTACACCAATATGTCATAAAATAATTTAAAAAATAATATTTGAACTAAACTATTTTAAAGATTAAACAAATTTAATTACCAGCTAATTCATAGTAAAAGTTTAATGTAAAGGAAAAATTATCCATTGAGTTGTTGCTAGAATTGGACAGGAATAGAAAAATCTAAATATTCATATTTACAAATCTAACATTTGTTTGCAAAATACAAAATTAAAATTAAAATTCATCTATCCTAATTTGACCCCAAAATGAGCATAGCATAATTCCTTAAAAAGGGTGGAATAAGAATCACTAATTCTCATTCTAATTTTTAATAAACCCAATTTGATGAGTTGTTAGTTTTGTGACTTTACCGCTTGATTGCTTTTTGTCCCTCGAATACATTTTTTAGCTATTTCCATTGATCATAATAAGATATAAACTAGGTAAACATTATTTAAAGTTTAATATGCAATTTTTAAAATAAAACAAAAAATACTAATATAAGATTTTATATCTTTTATAAACTTTCATAAAATTATCTTTACAAGCAAATATTGTGTTTAGTCTTATAATTAAAACTATGTTGCAAGATCATTTAAATATCATATTTATGATCTCAATTTGTTTGTATTTTCTTTAATATATTTAAAAATAAAATGTTTTTAGTTTTGATCTTATACTCAAATTTATTCTTATATTTAATGTTTAGTTTTTAGAAAATGCTATTAAATATTTATAATTTTAAATATAAACTTTTTCAAATTTTAAATAATAAACATAAATATTAAAAAAATTCACTAAAACTTTAAGTACCTAGATATAAACAATATTGAATATGATTTTAAAATAATTTGATTTAATTAAGAATTAAAATTATAATTTACAATATAATGTGTCCTTTGAAATTCAAAGAATTTTAAAGGTTATGGTATACCTTTCACAATGGAAACAAATAATTTGACTTTTATAAACTTAATTAAAAAGTTGATTTTTATAAATAAAAAAGCCAATTTTTATTAAAAAAATCAATCTATTTTATTTAAAATATTACCAAATTAATTTAAAACTTATTCCAATTCCTATTTCAATTATTGCAATCAAACACAAAATATTCATTGTTTTGACTCATCCTCCAGGTCAACGAAACAAGTCCAAATGATATTCTAGAACTTATTTTAAAAATGTGTGAATACTAGAAGAAAGCTTATTCCAACATAGATAAATGTTGCATTTCAGTATTCTCACAACCAAACAGGCTCTAATAGATTTGAAATTACTCCTCAAAATTTAGCATTGGCTCAAAAATTGAAATAATAATAATAATACATGGTTACAAAACAAATGCTATATCAAGTTAATCTTTTTGAGGAAAAATGTTTAATAAAAGTTGTACTCTTGGAAGCTACCAAGCTATCTTCCCACCTTCCCATGCACCACTCACCACCATGCAAGATTCACTCACATGTTTCTCCTGCATGCCTTCCATACAAATAAAGCTACTCATAAGGTGAACCCACAATAGTGGGTTACACTTTTTCGGAGGAAGAAATTCCTCCAAAATCATGCAACAACCAATTTTCATTTTCTTAGTATAATTCTTTAAGTTTCGATATAAAACTTTTTGTGCCATGTAGTTTCGATAGAAACTACCAAGCCTGGATGAGGTTTATTAGCCCTGGTCTCGGGCTTGCTAGTTTTGGTCGAAACTATAAAAAAAATAGAAACTTCAAATATTGTCATTGTGACCCCACATGTCATTTTCGACAGTGGGGCTACAGTTTTGATCAGAAGCATAGAGAGAGGCATCCAAAACTATCAGACTTTGAAAAAGGTATGATTTTTCAAAATTTTTACCCATTTTGAATGATTTTAGTTTCATTTTATATGATTTTAGGTTCATTTTATATGTTTTTAGTTTTTTTTTGTATGTATATGTATATGTATATGTATATGTATATGTATATGTATACATATATGTATATGTATGTCTATATATATATATATATCATGAATATATGCATAAATATACACCATGCATATATGCATATATGTATATGTATATGCACATTTGTATTTGTATAGATATACATAAATATTGTACTGCCTGCCTCTAGTTCGCATTTCTGTTATCATTGCTGAACTCTTTTAGGCTAGTTTTATGCTTATGATTAGTGGCATTATTTTGAGGTTATCAGATATTGTTTCAAATTCAGTTGATTTTATGATGGGATTATTTGATACTTTATATTTGGTGTGTGCATGATGATTATTATAGTGCTTTCAATTATTGATGATGATTAGTTATATGGTTTATTATTATGTGTTTTCTTATGGATACTTACCCCATACTACATGTGTATGGTGTGTGTGTGTGTTTGTTTTTCTTTATGTATGGCGTTTCTGATGTGGTTAAGGAAGGGAGTCGTAGTCACCTGCTAGTCGAGATCTACACGATGCACCACTTCTTGCCATTGCCTGTTTAGCTTAGTTATATTGTGTATGTACATGCGTGGATTTTATGCAGGTTGCAGATACTAGTATCAACTTCCCTGAATTGCTAGGATGAGTGTACCCTATTGCATTATCTCAATGGTAAGAGAGGGGAGATAAATTCTTAAGTCCAAATCCTAAACCCTTAAGGCATTTGTCCTAATTGATAATTAGGACAAGTATCTAAGTCATGTACCCTCTGAATGTGTTGAATGACGTTAATTCGTGATTATAACCCTTTAGTTTGATTTTGTATGTGTTTTGTTATAATGGGTTTTCATGTTTTGTTTTATGAGTCTTTGGTGGATTTTCTATTAATTAAGTTTAATTAAAATATTAAATTAATGATTTAATTTAATAGAAAGTTATTATGATATTTTAATATTTAATTATATTTAATTAATTCAAAAATTAATTAAATAAAAGAATTAAAATTGAAGACAAAAGTTATAATATAAATTTGGGACGTGATAATATTAATTTAATTTAATAATTATATATATTTAGAGTTCATTTTAAAATAAATTCTAAATAATATTTTTATTTAAGTTAATAACTAGTTATCAAATTTAGTGTTCGAAAATAAATTTAGAAGTGGAAAAGAAATTAATTAATTAAAGTTTCACGATTGCATGATACGTGCATGAGATTAAATTTAATAAATTAATATAAAAATAGTCAAGTGAAAATTAAATAAAGTAAATTAATTAATTAATGATTGTGCATGAGAAAGATAAAAGAAAGATAAATAAAAGTTAATAACGAGTTAAGAGTTGTGAGGAAGGAGTTCTCTGGAGTGAACACACAATTAGTGCCCCGATTTAAGGAGAGAACACTTTATCTCAAATTGAGGATTCATTTTCGAGGGGGGACACTTTTTGGATGTCAATTTTGGAAGCAAATTTTGGAAGGGAAATTTTGGGAAAATTGTTAGAGAGAAGTTGTTGGATAGAAGAAAATTCTCTCACAAATCTTCTGGGCATTACGATTTTAGCATCAGAACCAAGTAGGTTCTTGGGTTTTGTTCAGCCAGTTAGAATTATGTTATTTAGATAATTTTGTCTTCTTCGTGACTGTCTATATTTCATTGCAAACGAATCTTTCAATCTTGTAATTTGGAATTTGGGCATGCATGTTGTATTTCATCTGGTTATGGGAGATTAAAAAAAATATCATTGCGATCTTCCCTTAGTAGAATCAAAAACTTGGAAACTAAATCCAGATAGGGTTGAAGAAAAATAAAATTTATTGGGGAGGGTTTGAACAAAATAAAAATTTATATTACAAATTTGTTGACTTTTCAGAAATTGAACACGAAAGGCTTTTGGGTCCCTTGTCAGGGCGTTACAAATGTGTGTGTGTGTGTGTGTGTGTGTGTGTGTGTGTGTGTGTGTGTGTGTGTGTGTGTGTGTGTGTGTGTGTGTGTGTGTGTCTGCGCGTGTGCGCGTGCATATATATATATATAATAAAAAATATTCGATCTTCACATTCTTGGAAAAACACCATTGTCTCACTCAAAGATATTAGATTTTTATATTCTCCACATTCTCTACTGTACTTTAAGATTCAACAACATATAATTAATTATAAATCGAACATTTCCAATCACATTTTAGTATCCATTGTCAATTTATAATTCATATACTAATTTTTAGTTACACTCCATGATTCTACCCTAATTTGCAATTATTCCTTTAAAGAAAAGCTAAAGAGAACTTATATATATTGTTAATATAAGATTATTTTGAAGTGAAGAACTTGTAATGGAACAATCATTATTTTGTCAATGATGTCAAACCTGCTACCTGCTGGTGCGACAATGGCTCTTTTGGTTTGAAAGCTATCATTTAATTGATTCATGAAGAGGATTTGAAAAGAGGAGATAACAATAGCACCTAGAGAAAGGTTGAGTTATTTGGTATTTCAAAGAAGCACTAAGACCAAGTAAGACATTGATAGTATAGTGTATTGCTTATCTACTTAAAGTCTAAAATGAAAGATTACTCAAGTTAAGACTCGAAGAAGATCAAGTATGAAAAGTGTGTGCCAAGTCTTGCCAAGTAGTTAGAGCAAGCCGAGTAGGAAATCAGTAGAAGCCAAATGAAAAACAAGAGGTGCTAAGGAAAGATGAAAAATAGTACAAGCCGAGTGATTGTTAGCATATGCCAAGTAAAGTTTAGTTGCTGCCAAGCATCATTAAACTTTAGTGTTTGCCGAGTAAACTAGTATTGGCCAAGTGAAAGAACAGTATAGTTGCTGAGTGACAAAAAACAATGTTAAATCAAAGCTTTGACAAATCTGAGCTACCTATTTTATTTTCTTGAATTGTGTGAATCATGTGGAAGATGACTATGATGAGCTGGTGGCACAAAATTCAAGGTAAACCATTTCGAGGTGAATTCAAGGAAGATTGTAGAAGTTGTTTCTCGAGGAACCAAATGGAAAGGTGGGTAGATTTATTGTATCCTACCTAACCCTAAAATGGACATTTGTGGTTAAGTGACAAAAGATCTAAATTCTCTATTTATAGAGATAGCTAGTTAGAAGCAAAAGTTGTCATGTGTGAGAGCCTAAGGAAGACAAATATTCTAGTGTATTGCTTGATTTAGTGGCTAGACAGAAGTGACTGCAATTGGCATGCAAATAAAGAAGGCTTAAGAGTATGAATGCTTGAAGGGTGAACATGCTATCAGAGCTAAAGTGTGTGAATGCCAAGCCAAATGGAGGACCGAAACACAGATATTTAATCTGCAAGTGAGTTGTAATTTGTCATTAGATCAAGCCTTACCATTACTTTCTAATCATTGTATTAGTCTAGGGTAAATCATTTGGATTAAGGTCGACCTAACAGTCATTTGTAAACCCTTTAACCAGATGACATTCTAATGGAATAGTCTAAAGTCCTCTAACAAGGCTCACTACTAATACGATGATTGAAATCCTTTAACTAGGTCACATTTAACAGTGTGTATTGTAACATTTAATAGCGTTGGCCTTTCATAGGGAATCACTTTAGAAGAGCGAGAATTAGTAGCATGTTACTTGTGGTTTTTCTCAAATTGGATTTCCACATAAAATTCTTGTGTCAAATTGTGTGAATGTTCTTATGTTGTTTCATGTTTACAGTTTTGCAAAGTTGTTTTGACCTAGGATAGTAACCTAAAAAGTTTATGTATTGTATGATCTAATGGATGCATGCATGATAAGGTTTTATGGATATGGGTCTATTAAGCATTGAAATTTTTTATTTGTACATTTGGACCTTGGATAACTAATTCACCCCCCTCTTAGTTATTCGAAATAATTCCAACAATTGATATCAAAGCTGTAGTGCTTAAGAGGACTAGTTTGAAGGTACTAAAAGTAGAAGATCAATATGTCTAAAAAAAGAGAGGTACCCAAGCTTAACAAGGAGATCTTCCCTAAATGGAAAATTCTAATGAAGGTACATCTAGGAGGTCTTGTAGACCAATCTACCATCACCATTGAGCATGTTGACCCTACTAGACCCCTAACTGGTGAGGATCTAAAAAAGAAGAACAAAATCAGGCAATGTTAGAGAGTGCATCTTCCCTAAGCTACACCAAGTTTGATGACATCAAGGAATGTGATACTACTAAGAAGATGTGGGATGCTATAGAAAAGATCTACAAAGGAGATAAAAATGTACTAAAAGAGAAATCTAAAAGTCTTAGGGGTAAGTTTGATGATATGAGAATGCAAGAATGTGAGAATATAGTTCAATATTATGCCAGAGTAAAAGAATTAGTCAACGCTATTAGAGGAGCAACTGGTAAGATTGAAGATGAGATTGTGATTAGCAAAGTACTAAGAACCCTATTGCCCATCTATGCTATTAGAGTCTCTCCATACAAGAACCAAGGTACACACTTAACAATGATCTGGCCCTTGAAGGATTGATATGTAGACTCATTGCCTTTGAGCTCTCTAACTTTGACAATTTCAAATCTAAGAATGTTGAATATTCTTTCAAAGTTAAATTGTCATTAAAAGAACCTAAAGAGAAGAAGAAAAAGGTCAAATATGTTTCTAGTGATAGTGATATAGATGAGGAAGATGTAGAACAACTTGAAGCATTGTTGGCAAGGAGATTTCATAGAGGCAAAGAAAAATTCAAAGGTAAGTTACCTATAATGTGTTTTAATTGCAATGAGGTTGGTCATATTGCTTCTAGATGTCCAGAGAAGAAGAACAATAGAAGTGGAGACAAATATAAAAGTAAAAGAGATGAGGACAACAAATATTACAGAGATAAAGGCAAGAAGTCTTGCTACATTGGTGAAGAGGAAACCAAAGATGGATCTAATGACCATGATGATGAAGTGGTGTCTGTTGCAATGAAGGATGATTTTTATGAGGATTTGGCAATTGCACTATTGTCTAATGTGAACAAGAGTGATAGATGGATCATTGACAGTGGGTGTTCACATCACATGACTGGAGATAAAAGTAAGTTCATTAATCTTGATTATTATGATGGAAATAGGGTAAGGTTTGATAATAATGCACTCTATCTGATAAAAGGAAAAATGATCTATCAAACTCATAGAAAACATCATGTGTGTGGCAATGCTTATTATGTAGAACTTAACTACAATTTGTTGAGTGTGTCACAATTGAATAGTTTAGGTTGAAAAGTTGAGTTTGAGAATAAGATAGAAAAGATATATGACACTGATGGGAAACTAATTGGGAAAGGTGATTAGACTAGAGGCAATCTATTTTATCTTGATATGAATGATGCTATTTGTCTTGTTGTAGAATTTGATGATGTGTGGTTATGGCACAAGACACTACTACATTTGAACTCATTTTTCTACCAAAATTTTTGACCATCAACTAAAAAAGTTTAAGTTGGTCGGAATGTAGAAGACAAAAATATCTTTTTTTTTTTTACATCTAAGCCCCGTGTTGGTCGAAATTTTGACCAACACATATAGGGTGAAATGTGTTGGTCAAAATTTTAACCAACACGAGGCTTAGATGTAAAAACCAAAAATATTTCTTGTTTTTTATTTTTCGTGCGCACGGGATCATTCACATTTTGTTGGAGTTGGGCACCATCACTAGACAAAAAATTGATGCTCTGCCCTTGCTTGCTCACGTCTTGATAGGGACAATAGCAATTTCTTAGATATATCAAGGGTGAAAGATTACTCTTGTCACTGGATATCTATAGATTAAAAGAGGGTTTATATCAGTGCAGATTGCTAGTTATCATGCAAATGCAAGGAGTTTTAAGCAATTAAAAACTGTCATAGAGTTGAATCAATACTAAGTCATCCAATAAGGTAAAGATGTTTGGAGTACACTAAAGTAGAGAACTTGGTTTGAAGCTAAATCTCTTACAAGTAGCTGGTATTGATGCCAATGTAGTTTCTTAGTTTTGTTGAGATTGATATAATTTTAATTTGTGATCCTTTGTTTTCTTTGTATTCATAGCAAAAACAAGAAAGGCTTCACAAGATAGACGAGAAAAGAATATATTTACAATTATATGATGCCATGGAAGCACTTGTTCACATCTGCAGAGATGGCTGTCACACAATAGGACCCCACGACAAAGACCTAGATGATACTATGGGACCTTGCAATTTCCTAGCATGCAAAGGCCTTGAATCTTTAGTTAGACATTTTGCTGGGTGCAAGACATGAGTCCCTGGTGGATGTGTTCACTGTAAAAGAATGTGGCAACTTCTTGAACTTCATTCAAGAATGTGTTATGAGCCAGATGTCTGCAAGGTTCCTGTGTGCATGTACAGATTGGGCTTTTGTTATTAAATGTACAATTGGTATTATTACACTTTCTAGAAGCATACTTCTTTTTGTTATAGATGATCAGAGTATATCTTCATGCAGGCATTTTAAAGAAAAAGTTAAACAGAAAAGCAAGAAGGATGAAGTGAAATGGAAAGTGCTAGTGAGCAAAGTACAGGCAGCTAAAAGCGCTGTCAATGCCTTTTCATTAGCTGCCACTGTATAAAGATCATCTTTCTTACAACACTGTACTAGTTTCTTGTATTATAATTTTTTTACCAATTTAGGTTTTGGCTTCATATGAGTCTTTTCTGATTTTACAATGTGCCAAATTGAGTTCAATATTGCCTACTGACTCAAAAGATGTAGAGATAGTATCTTGGCTATCTTGGAGTGTCTTGTGTTAATAAAAGCTGGATGGCATTATGAGAGGCTACTTTTATCTAATAGTTCATTTCTTATAGTTTGTAGCAATTGATTATCATATATTCAATCAGAAGAAACCAATCTTTAGAGAACTGTACAATTTTATTTCGGCTGTTCGTGTTTGAATGTCAAGCTCTAAAAGTTTTTGCACTTAACAGGTGGTACTGAAACAAATACCTTGGATGTCCATGGGCACTGTGGATGACAATGGCTTACATTGTTTGTTATGCATTGTAAGAGTCGATGATGATAATATCAGTCCTATAAGTAGTCCTAGCAATAAAACACTAACATGGTTGATACTTATACATTGCACCTAAGCTAAGAATAGGTGGCCAATGTAGTTGCATTAATTTTTAGCTGATTACAACATGGTACTTAAACCATCGTGCTCCAGATCCAGGAGCATTTTCATTGAGCCTTCCTTCTGCTTGGTTCAAACCCACCTTAAGGTCTAAAATTTTATTCTAGCTTATAGAAAGCAATCATTTAGCCTATTTGACTCTCACTTATTATTGACAGGTACATGGGTTGTACATTTTGGGCTTGGATTGCAGCTTATACTTTAGTGTTCAATTGGACTCTTTGTAATAGTGTAATGTTTCCTTAATTGGAGTCACTTTGATGTGGAGATTGTATCTAAGCTGGGCAATAGTTTCTCATTGGGACCATTTGTTGTTGTCTTGGTGAGTTGTGCAACAATCTTTGCATATTTTTCCTCTCATTTTCAAATTTATGCGCAAATAAGAATTATGATATTTCCCATTGAAGGGATAATGAGTTATGTAAAACAATCCTTTTATCATGTAGTGTTCAGCTTTTCAATTGGGTCATTTTACATGGTTCATGCACTATTTTGTCTATGATTACAATGCTTCCTCTTGGAAAACTTTTCTTCTTCCATGTTTTACTCATAAGAAAGGTTGATAATCTTGTCAAAAGTTTGATTTGAAATATTGATATTTTCTATATTCAACTTTTTGGTATTCCTTTTGTTATATGATGAATGTATTTTATGCTTATTTCCTTTGGTTGAAATGCCAATAATAGGGTGTTAGCACATATGATTACATTGTTGCAACGAGGGAGCAAGAGTAGCAAAATATGGGAGGAGCACAAAGCCCACAAATGTCAATGACAAGTTCAGTGTCAGGATTGAGTCATTCAAGTTCTATGAGTGCATTACACCATGGGTCTTGGTGCACTCCACCACGCCTTTTTGTAGAGGACCAGGTCTGAATCTACAATCTTTGAGACAAATGCAATGTGCACATGTTATTCATATTTTATGTCAACAGATCTATATAACTTACTACACCATTTTGGTGATTTGTAGTTCTTTGTGTTGCCAAGAGATAGTGTCATGCCATCCATCAAGGTAGATAATTGAAATATAAAGAGGACACCCAATGAACAAACAGTGAAAAAGAACAAAGGATCTATAAAGATTAGCCCTTGGGCATTGGCTTGAATGAATGCATAAGAGGTTCCAAGGATTGCTACACAAGCAAGGAAAAACTCAAAAGTTCTACATCCTATATCCAAGCAAAAAGGCATGCCAGTGATAGAGACAAATAGTAGTTTGGAAAGTAGCAACAGAGATCTAAGCACAAAGATCTATTCTAATTTTGAAAATCATAGACAAATGAATAAACGTGGCAGATCACAATTAGCTCTCCAAGTGGTAGGCAACAAGCCTCTATTTCCCATTGTGACTAGTAATTCAACTATGCTTTTCAAACCTCTAATTTTGTCATCTAGCACCAACCTTAAGAGCCTTCCAGGTGATCTATGTTGTTTAAATCTCTCTCAAATATTGCTTATTTATTTGTTGCTATTGTCAGTCCCAATTGTAGGGACAAATTTATCAATTCACCCCTTGTACCACAGTTATCCTAGTATAGCCATGATAGTCAAACAGTGAAGGCTGAACTTCTTTTGAGATTCTCATGCATGGCTTTGAATACATTCTTGTCACATTAAATGAATAGACAACTATTGTTGCTAAGAACACATTTTCAGTCTACTAGTCTTTTGTTTGTTTATGATCCATAGTGTTAGTTTATAGTTAATAAATTATAATATTAGCTTATCCACCACCTGTGAGCATCATCTAATTGCAATGAGAGCTAAGTGTTCCATTCATTCTCATGAGAGATGATTCCATGTGAATTATTACTCATGAAACATGGGTCAATGAGTTTGACTTAAAATCTACAAAGTTGAATCTACAGTGAATTCTGCTCAAGGTTTTGGCATTGTGAAGTGTAGCTCAGTTCTTTATGTGCCAATGGCAATACTGAGAATGCTAAGAGATGGCATGGTTACTCTCATTGATGTTATTTCTTTGTTGATAAATATATCTATTGCATTTTCCTTGGTTTGTTAAATGGGAAGTAATCTAAGGGGAGAACATTTCGTTATTTTTCCCAGTAAGTGTTTTTATAAATATAAAATGATAGCATTATTTAGACTTGCACAATACACCAAATTTTGTGCTTTTGATTGACTGTGCTATTTTGTATTGAAATTTGTGTGGAGTTGACTTTCTTTGTAAGGTTTTGTATTCTACAAGTTAAAGAGTGGGCTTTTTATTTTGTTGTTTTTCCAATAATTATTTATAAATTATGGTGCTTTTGGTCCAAGTTAAGGTTTTAGCGTTGTTGTTTTAGGACTCTTGGAGATGTTTTGGATTAAGTTAGGGGTTTTGGGAGGTTGGTTTTGTGGTAGGGTTTATGGTAATTTTTTTTGGGATAGGGTTGTATGCTTTACAAGTTTGGCTGAGTGCCATGCTATCATGTACGCTGTAAATAGGATTTGGTTAGATTTAGAATCAGTTTGGATCAGGTAAAGTAAAATGGGTATAATTTTTTTGGTCTGAATCATGAAAAACCTAGTGTACGTTTCGTGCAATGGATACAATTTTTTAAAAAACTTGCAAAGTTTATTTTTGGGGTAGGGTATAGAGAGATTATCTAATTTTTGTTTGGGTGTTTTGTCATGATTTTTCGTAATGAGTGGTGCAACTATAATTGTTTATTTTAGTGTCATCATATGAGATCACTAGTACATTTCCTTAATTTATTTGGAAATATGACTAAAATCATAGCCCCTTATTAATTGTAGTAATACATATGCAATTTTGTTGAGTGATCTCTAAAGCTAGATTATGTTTGTTGTATGCCCTATGACAACTAATTTTCTTGATGGGGTTAAACTTGTTTGTAATAGCCCCAATCAAATTCATGATCAATAGTGTTGTATCAATTTTAGTTGTCTTTGTAGTTTGCTTATTGACATAGGAATAAATACCTATCTCGACGAGGAAAGAGAAATTTGACTTGTGATCTCTAACTATCATCTTATGAACCTCAATCACTTATGTATGATGTCCAATAGGATCAACTTGTTGCTAGAACACTTGGGCATCTTGTATGTGCTCTACAAAACCCAACCACTCTGACATAAGTGAGTTTTGAATTGGATTTTCCAATTGCCCTAATTTTTAGCTGAAATATTGCCTCCATTCATTCTTAGTTGCACAGATAAAAGCATCAAATAATATCTCTTTTTCCTTTTTGATCAGTTTGTTTCATCTAATTTTTCATTACCCAATTGATCTTTTTTATTTACAATACATCCATCTCATTATACTTTATACAATTGTCTTGTTTATAATGAGGATTTTGAGGTTTCCATAGGTAAACACTTTTCATAGCAAGGTTTTTGTGAATATGATTATATCTTTTTCTTCTATTATAAGAACAAGGTGGTGGTTCTATATTTTTTTTGTCTCGTGATTTTTGTAGGATATAATGCAATGCATATTTAACAAGCTACATGGGCTCAAGTGAGCATGAGGACAAATGCTTAAAATGTTCACCTTGCATTGAAATTTTTTTATGACAATGACATTTACATGTTTCTTGATAACAAGATTCCCAGAAGAATAATGTGTATAATAGTTGCAATGTCATTGAAATCCATGAAACACTAGTTTTAAACTTTAAAAGTGCCTAAAGTGGTGCATAAACAATTTTGAAAAGAATCTTCGCTGTCGCACACCATTTATATAAGCCAGTGGTTTTAATGATCTGAACTTTGCAAGCATATTGCACTCAATGAATTTTTGTAAGTTGAGAAACACACAATGCATGCAGGTGGAGGGTACTTAGTCAACTTGATGATAAAGGCTTATAAGGATTAAACACATCCTTAATAGGATTGAGATGTGTGTGCTAATCTTTTCCATGGATTTTTTACTCAATTTTGAGCTTAGGATATGTGCTCAATATTCCACACAATGTTCCAATTTGCTTTAATTACTAGCATTTTTTCCTTTTCTTATCTCCTATGAATGATAAGTGTCAATTTTAGTAGAATGTATTCCTATTTGTAGAAGCATATCCTTTATGTGCTGAATAATATTGCTAGTTTACTTTGACCTATGGGATTATTCACTTCGCTTATTATTATAACAGTCTGAGGAACTCTTGGCCTTCATGTCCTATAAAGGGTTCTAGTTTGCTATTGTTTTAAAACATAATTGATAAATCACAATAAGATGGAGACAATTTTGAAATTAGGACTTTCTATTTAGGGCTTTTTAGGCTTATCTGTTTGTTGGCTATCATGGTTCTAGAAGCTGTTTGGTCTCATTGACATTATAAAAATATTGATCATTAGTCCATTCAATCATGAAACAAG
Source organism: Cupressus sempervirens (assembly GCA_028749045.1). Taxonomy (NCBI): domain Eukaryota; kingdom Viridiplantae; phylum Streptophyta; class Pinopsida; order Cupressales; family Cupressaceae; genus Cupressus; species Cupressus sempervirens. Next base: position 855,842,829 of record CM053786.1, on the reverse strand, counting down.
ACTTCATAATTTGAAGGTCGAGGTCACACTACTGGACTCTTCATCAGATAAAAGCATGAAGCCAATCGATGTAATAATTATGTCCAAGATTTATGCTTTTACATAATGATGGGTCTAATAATAAGATTGAAATGTGCTACTCCTAATGGAAATTTTGACAAAGAATGAAAAAAGAAAACAAAGCACCCAATGAAGGAACTAGTCTCAAGCAAAGCAGCTAACCACAACAAATACCTTTTGAAAAGGAGCAAAAATACTGAATTCAAAGACTATAGCTGATGTGGCTTCAATGAATGTTGCTAAATCAGATGAGTTGATCAAGAAATATTCAACTGAGATCCCCATTAGTGAAAATGAATTGTATAGAGATCCAAAGCTAGAACCTGTCACTGAGTTACCAATGAAGATTTTCCAAACAAAGCAGTTGTTTGATAAACAATCAACTAAGGTTCGAACAGGCACAGAAGCAACTCAGTTGGAGAATGGAAAGGTATTGCATGATGAGGTTAAGGATGGTGTGATTAATAACAATTTTCTTTCTGAATCCCAACAATGTTCTAGTTTTGTGACTCGTGAATTTGAACATCTAGGGGACAGATTGATCAAATTAATGGATTGTGATACAAAGTTTGTAGCTGTGAAAAATTGTTTCCTTACTAGCCTAAATAAAATTGGACTTGCAACCAGTGTAACTGGTATTTATCAAAATTCACATACAGGTAGGTTGGGACAGGCTCGACTGTAGATTTTCAACAAACAGGCTGAGATAACAAGAAATTATTGTGGTATAGCAAATGTTGTGGGTGCCCTGTGCATGTCAATATGGGACTACACGACGTGAAAATTAGCCTTTTGGTTGTCATTTGGAGGGGCTTCATTCTACAATGGTTGTATGTCACGAGTGCTATTTTTGGCCAGGGGATGTCTTTAAACTTTTTGCTTCGAAGTTTTTATTTAGAATGCTTTTTTTGGTTTAATGAGAAATGTTTTGGTTATTTTTAGTATAATATCATGTTTATGTATAGGGTGTTTAAAGAAACTATTGTTTGTTGGTGTTTAAAGAAACTATTGTCTAGAATAGCAAAACAAGGTGGTGAATTCAATTACTTAGCGCTTTAACAATATGATTGAATGAATGACTCAAAGGTTGTCAACGTGGCCAAAGCAGCCTATGGGACCTCCTAGGTAATGAAAACACTCTGAAGTAGGTTAGTTGGAACATTAGACCCTTTGTAATTGCTTCTTTAAGTGTGTTCATGGACATTTAATTTTGATTACTAAGTTTTCTGTCATGTCTCACTATTTTTTCAAAAGTACCTGAATTGTGCCTTCTAAAGTCTCCCAAAACATGGAGTGGATGTCATTGTATGTTGGGCACTCCATGATTAATGCCACTCTATCTCTACCACTCCTATGTTGCAAAATATTGTCTCCTTTTATTCTTCCCCAGGTACCTACCTGTTTCACTCCTCAAGTGATGAGAACTTGTCCTGAGCTGCATTATGAGCACTTTAGCTCTCCATTTGGTATTTTCTCCTTAATATATGCTTTCTATTTGTGATCTTCAAGGGTTTGAATTCTTTGATATAATTGTCTTTTTTGTGCCCATTTTTTTTTACCATACAAGACTTCTGAATTTTCCTTCATGGACTTCTTTATTCTATCATTGTTATTGGGATTTTTTTTGCACATCAACTTTCCATTTTTTTTTCTTTTGGCATTTTGATTCATCCACAATCTCTTCCTCCTTTCATGTCTCTCCTTTGGGAAATGTAGGCCAAAAATTGTTTTCACAAATTCATTTTTCTTAACATCATAAACCTCTTTTGGGAGGTGATGATGGATAGGGGTACAAGAGGAGGGCTCAAGATATATGTAACTCTCCCCTATAGATATACAGCTACAACTTGCCTAGATTTTAATATAACTAGATGGATTTGTGGGTTCAATTAGGTAATTAGATGTTGCATAATCTATTGGCCTACCTAGATTTGATTTTTTTGTCAAGATCATCACCTCCAATATGTAGAAGTGCTGAATCTTCAGGTTTTTGTATGACTATTCATGGGGAATACCAATTGATGCTATTGTCTATAGTCAATGAATTAAAGTTATAATTTAGATTATCAAAGCATCACTATCCCATACCCTTTTGCCTAGACTATTATACCATTGGAATGACCCCTTTGTTCTATTTATGTTATACCTTATAGCAATGGGTTGTTCTAAATTGCTGATGTTTGTAAGTGTTCAAACTTGTAATGAATTTTAATGATGTAGTTTGCATTATTTGCAATGAGTGAAATTAGTTGTGATTAAATTAGTAATATATTTAAAATTGAGAGATGTTCGACATGTTTTTTGACGTCTATGTGTAACTGATAGTGCAATTTATGATCTATTTTGCTATTATTGTTAATGTTGACTTCCAGTGGAAGTGTTTGATTTTAATTCATAAAAGTTCATGAAATTCTACTTATGCTAGTAGGCTCACATTGTAGAATGTGTTTGATAGTATCACTTTTTTGGTTTGTTTGCATGAACTTTACTAAATGAGATGAATTGCTAGTTTCTTCCTCTATATGTCTTCATTTGTAATGTTGTACTATGTATTGTGCAAGAGTTTGAAGGAATATTCTTGGGTGGATAATGATTCTTTCCTTAATTCTATATATCTTCATTTGTAATTTTGTACTATGTGTTGTGCAAGAGTTTGAAGGAATATTTTTGGGTGGATAATGATTCTTTCCTTTAGTATATAGGTGGGTGAAATCATTTCAAGGTTTGAGAAAAAGGGATATTATCTAAAAGGTAAGAATCAAACCCTTTTGTGTAATCAAACTTAATAGTAGCATAATATATTATTTTGATGGATCCCTTAGGAAAACTAAGTTATTGTTATCATGTAACAATTCTAATATGCATTGAACTTATTGTTAGGTTTGAAAATGGTCTCTATGGAAAGATCATTTGTTGAGAAACACTACGAGGACCTATCTGTAAAACCATTCTTTGGTGGTTTGGTAGAGTACATTATATCTGGCCCAGTGGTTGCTATGGTTTGGGAGGGTAAAAATGTGGTCACAACTAGTTGAACAATCATAGGAGCAACAAATCCTCTTGCTTCTTCCCCTGGAACAATTAGAGGTGATTATACAATTGAGATAGGAAGGTTAAAAAGGTAACCCTGAATATAAGAGAACATAAATTTCTTGCTCATGTTACAAAATTGCAGCATAGATTTTTTCCTATTTTTTAGCTTATCAATTCTTAATGCACTTTTCTTGTTGTGTGCATAGTGCTTATGGTCTTATCCAGATTATGATGTGCCATTTGTATGCCATTGATTAAATTAAAATATCCAAACCATATCTTCCAATTTTTGACAATGCATCAAGTTTTCATATGATGCTGCTATTTCTATTTTTATAACCTTTGTAAAAGGCCAACTCTTAATCCTCTTGAATTAGGTATATGCTGCTCTTTGGCTAAGTAGTTATGTTAAAAGACGAATATCTATTTTGTGGAATTTACGAGGACTTTTACCCTACCATCATCTTCATCCATATTGAGGGTTTTTTTTACCTCAATTTTTTGTTAGTGCTTGCTATTCATTTTGGTAAATGATTGTGCTGTGAGGGGTGTGAATATGTGGTGAGATTTTCCTAGGGCTTTACTTGTTGCAGTCATCTACACACACTTTGAGGATCTGAACCCACTCTTTTGGAAGTGACTGTGTGTTTGCCCTTGGGTAGGGGATTGTCAGAAGGGACACATCTATGATGTGAAGTTTACCTAGGTCTTTAAGTTTTGAGTTTAAACCTTGCATCATTTGCAACCATAGCTTGAGTTTGAAGCTCAGTCAATGCTAATAAGGTCAAGAAATCACAACTTTACACATTTGAATGTCAATTTTTATCTCCTATTTATGTTTCTTCCGCTGCAAATTTAAGAAGAGTTAATGGTTAGATTTTCCTTCACTAAAGTTTCAATAAAGCACTTACTGTGAAGATGAGCCATAATCCCAATTTTTGTAAATGTGTAATGGATGATAGCTAAATATCAACATCATAGCTTTGTAAATTTGTGGTGGACAACAACTAATTAAGATGATCCCAAACTGTGATACTAAGATTACTATACAATTGAACCTAGAAAATAGAATGCTATAGATATGGAATATGGAAGCCTAATACTGAGGATTGTCATTTTCAAAATTTGTTTCTATTTTTAGTTTTTTCTTTGCCAAATTTTATTTTACAAGTTGAATATGCATTCATAAATGATAAAATGTTAAGGGAACATGCATCAAGCATGTTTGAGGAAATATGGGGAGGAATGCTCTATTAAACAATTTTTTTTTATGGATCTTGTAAGTATAATCATAGATGTCTAGCTAATGTAGGAAATGATTCAGGTTCAATGTTTATGACAATTTGGGAAACTCTTTTTTGGATTGTTTTAAAAAATTGTATCCTATTGTTCTAATAATATGCAATGCTTGCAGGAATGTCATCCATGGTAGTGATGCAGTGGAAAGTGCAAAGAAAGAAATTGCCCTATGGTTTCCAAAGGGTGTGTCTGACTAGCAAAGCAGTTTGCATCCTTGGGTTTATGAGTCTTGAGATTTGTGATCCATTTTAATGTTTATATTTGAGAATTTTTTAGGATGTTATTGAGGTACTTATTTCATCTCATATCCCAAGAGTAAAATGCTCTTAGTATTTTTGTTGGAGTCTACTTATTCTGTTATGGTAATTATGAAGTACATGGTTCTAAATTTTTCAGTTTAGGACTTATCTGTTGATACTTGAATTTGTATGTTCACAAGTATATCATCAATTATAATACATGGTTTTAGCAATAATAGATTAATGAATGGTGGTCTGGCATATGGTGTTGGTATTTATCTTGCTCCTGAAGATTGCTCCTACCTAAGGTATGAAAGATTATGTTCAAAGATGATGTCTTGGTGGGGATTTTTTTAAATGTTTGAATTCTAGAATATTCTTTCCTTTAATATGCATATTCTTTATTTAAGAAGGAATGTTTGACTTACTATTATCGCTTATTCTTTATAGTGTTCCATTTTCAGACCTGGACATTAATGAGGAACAATATGTTGTGTTGTGGCAAGTTATTTTGGGGAAAGTTTGATTCCGACATCACCATTCCAAAGCATTACATTATTTGGAGCGCTCACATGAATACACACATTCTTCTAGAATATGCTGTCAATTTTAAGCCTCCTCACCAGTCTCAAGGGGAATAAAAGCTCCATATTCCTCATTTTCAAGAGGTTCCTTCTCATTTTGAAAGTTAAATACAAAGGAGAAATTCCTTTAATTCTTTTTTCTATTTTTGATCTAGTGAAACTGGTTCAATGCCTCAGAATCAATATAATTTCCTTGTTCTCATCTCCTCACTCTCTTTGTGTTGTTTAATTATTTTTACCTTCACATATGAATGAGTTGATTGCTATTCTAGATATGTATGTTTTCTATAAACTAATTGCAAGAAATTCCTGTGGTTTTCTCTTTCTCTTGGTATTTGTAGATTCTTTACATAATTGGTGTTATCCATGAACATTTCTTGACATTCTACTTGGACATGGATATTGATGGTAGAGACAACTCCTTTGTTCAGGTGAAGATGGTGAAGCATAGGGTGAAGGATGGATCAACTCCAAGGAAATTTTTTTGGACAATAGAGATACACACTGCCAAAACAGAGAAGGATGCTCAAATTAAGCTGAACCTCTATCATCCATCCAAGTTTCATATGATCAATCCATTGAGGAAGACAAAGATAGGAAATCTAGTAGGATACAAAATTGTCCCTGGGGGCACAGCCGCAAGCTTGATCACAATGATCCTCCTCAACTCTGAGGTTCCTTCACTAACAACCAGGTTTGTACTAGACTTTAAATTTCATTTCTCTTTTAAATGTTGGTGAACTTTTTCAGTAATTAGTGATGCTAGCATGGAACCCTTCCCTTACATGAAAGGTTTTTGACCTAAGCTATGAACTAGTGAGGTCACAAAAAAGGGACCTCATCCCTAGTTATCAATACCGATGCTCAAACCTGTGAGCACATTAGAGCATTGAAGGTGACTAGTGATGTTGGCATGACACTCTTCCAATACATGAAACATGAAATGCTTTTGACCTAGATCTATAAATCAGTGAGGTCACAAACAATGAACCTCATTCCCAATTATCAATATTGATGCTCAAACCTACTAGCACATTAGATTGTTAAAGGTAGAAAACTACGATCACAATGAGCCAACAGGAGTTTGACCCTTTATGGTCACAACAATATCACCATCATAAAACCAAAACACTATGGGATGAACCCAATCAGACTTTGAATTTCATCTCTTATATTTATTTTTTGAAATTAATGTTGGTATATGTGGCCAAAACCAAATTGTGCACTGTAGTTGGCCATGCCTATTTTTGTCCATTGTTTTTATTGAAGTTTATTTAGAATCAAAACTAAACATTAAGTCCGAATCTACCTAGCTTGATCGCACTAAAAAATTTTTCATATATTAGATATGGATAACTCCATACAACTATTGTGAGGAGTGGGCTGGTGGGCTGTATTCTTATCAAAGCCAAGGTGATGATACTCTAGCTACGTGGTTTGACAGGTAAGTTTGAATATCATGGAATTCATACATTTATAGCAAGTTTTTCATGGACACAAATAGACTAATTTATTTCTATAGATTGAATTGCTTTGAATTAGTTTCTATAAGTTGAACTTACTCAAATCTCAAATGTAAGAATCACTTTCCCCAAATTTCTATTAAATTTTAATAACCAAACTTATCAGATTCAATTTATAAAAGGGACCCAATCTTTATATGAAGCTCTTTAAGATTTTGTGTTTCAGGGATCACCCAATTCAGAAAAAGGACATTATACTCTGGTACACAATGGGATTCCATCATCTTCCTTGCCAAGAGGACTACCCAATCATGCCAATGGTCTCTTTTTCTTTTGAACTAAAGCCAAAAAACTTCTTTGAAAGAAATCCTATTATGAGGATTGCACCAATGTTTGACAAGGACCTTTCAACATGTTCAATGTGAGCTCCATGAACATTTTCACCTTTTCAACATTATGTTATGGTAGAAGAAAATAGCAAGGACACTCTTGGCATCATCTACAAGGAGCCATGGGGACAGTTCAAAGCAATATTCTTCTCCAAGTAAAAATAAAGAAGCTGGTAAAGGAGATGAAGCTGTTGGAATATTCAAATATGGAAAGAGTACTTATGAGAGGGGGGGGGGGGGGTGAATCATAAGTATCACACTTTAGCCAATAAAACTTTTAACTACGAGTAAATTGCATGCATGTAAATACATCAAACAAATATGAAACTAAACACATGCATCAACAACTCATAACATTGGAATTTGGTAACCCAGAAACCCTCCAGGAATAAGAAGGTAAAACTGGGGTGGGGATGGTACCCACAAAAATTACTACAGCAATATTGTTCAACCACTTCTGATGGTCTGCCCTGTTAAAGGCTTTACATTGTATCAATAGTGACCTGGTTAAAGGCTTTACAAACACTTAACATGAAGTGTCACCCTATTAAAGGATTTTAATCACCTAATTAAAGGATCTACAAAATAGCTGTTAAGCTAACCTATCACCATAGGATTTTCATTCTAATACAATTGCTAGAAATTATTAGGTATAATGAACCTGATAGATTACAATCCTTGATTGCTGAATGCAGGCACCTTTTTCACTTTCTCTGATCTTGATCCTTTTGTGATTTGATAATCCTCGCTTTTGAAAATAGTTTTTCTTGTGCACCCTTGTATGTCCACTCATATATCTTTACAACAAAATTTTGTCTTCCTTATAAAGACTTCAAGGACTTAGGGTTAGATATGGATCTACGATCCACATTGAATCTCAATTTCTCACTCAATACTTGTCTTTTACTGATTGGTTGCATGCCTTTATCATTTTTCTTATTGGCTGCACGTAGATTGAATAGGAAAGATAAAAGATTCGATCTCATCATTAAATCCTTCGAGATTTTCCTTATGTCGGCTGCAAAAATTGTTTGCATCATAGTTTGTGCAATTACAAACTCTTATGTTGATATTTTGAGTTACTTAGCTCCTGAAGCATTGCTGATGCTTGGCACATGTTGTTTCCTGGATAGCTCGACACCTAAACAAAACTGTATCACTCGACACTTGCTGTTACTTGGCACTTGTTAACACTTGACACTTGTTACACTCGGCACCTACTGTTACTCGACACTTGATATAGGTCGGCACTTACTATTACTCGGCACCTACTCTTTGTTCGGCATTGTTTTTTGGAAAGATGGTTAAGTGTATTGACACTCAGTTGTCAAATTTATTCTTTAAGCTAATAATCTCCCCCTTTTGACATGAGTGGAAAAAACACTTAACTAAGATCCTTAAGACTCCTTATTAGTTGATCCTATATGTACACTCAGTGAGTTCTGTCCTATTTCTGCATTCTGACTGATCAAAATTTTCTATCTCAAAATTTGCTCCCAAAATTAGCTATCTCCCTCTTTTATCATACTTATCATTTCATTCCTGTACTTAACTCCCTCATACTTAATCTCTTCTTATCACTCCCCCATACTTATTCTCCCCCTTTTTGACACTTATGTCAAGGGTCTTACAAGGAAATGCCATACTTGGCCAAAAATGTACTATTTACTTCAAGGAGTACCTTCAGAGTTGCATCCCAATTTGCTAGTGCGACATCCAATGTCTTATGCTGGATGGCAATCTCTTCTACTAGGTGTACAAGTACATCAGATGAAGAAAGATTGGGGTCTTTCTTGAGGACTAATCTGCATTTATCTACTCAATGTGAAGTAGTTCCAAATGAGGAGTTATTGATGATTGAATTTGCATCAATTTAGCTTTTGTGGTGGCCTCCTTTGCTGCTAATATAGCTAACTCTATTTGTGTGTGAAGTGATTGGGCAAAATGCTTCTCACTCTGAGATAGATTTGTGGGGAGTTATATGCTAGAAATCTTCAGATTGTTTTCCAAGCTCAGTATTTTCTGGCTAGTGTCCTGTGTGAATGTGAAAAAATCACACAACTTGTTGTACAGGGAAAAGATGTTTCCTAGTACAATTTTAACTGTTTTAATTTTCTTTACCAGTTCTTCTTGTGACAGTGCTATATCACCAGATATTTTACTATTTACCTTGCCTTGGAACTTCCTTTCTGACCATTCGAGCAATTTGGCGTTTATTTCTTGGTCTTCACTAGTCACCTGGTCAACTATATTAGATAGTTGCTCTATAATTGGTCTTGACTCATCTGGAGACTATAAGCAGAAAGCTTTTATGAATATGTCTTTGATTTCATTCAAGGTAAGCTTATGCTTGTGTTCTTTTCTTAGTGCTTCTTGTCTCCTTCTTCTGTCCAATGCACTTTGAATTTCATTGATCTTTTCTTCAGTAAGAGTGCTAGATTCATAATATGGGATCTTTGTTTCTTCATCAAGCTCAAGAATTCCATAGTGAAGTTTCCTGACTGCCTTTGATGAGCTCAAGCCTGGTGTCCTGATTTGTAGCTGTAACCCATCTATGCTTGGCTGCTGAAGAGTTTGTGTTGGAGTACCAAATTTTGGTAATGCAACCAGTGTTTGTATTGTAGTCTCCTCCTTCTTCTTTGTCTCATCTTTTTCTTCAGCTTGAGTATCCCTTTTATGATCGCTAGGTGGGGTTGAACTTGTTGGTTGTTCAGATGTTTCTTTTATTTGCCCTGCTACTGTACTCAGCATTTGAAGTGTATAAGTGACTACACTTGGTGGAGGTGGTGGTGGAAGAAATAGAATACTAGTAGTTTGTATGGTCAAAGGTGGCACTTGTGCTTTTACCTTGACTATCTCTGTTTTAACTTCTGGATTCTGTAATTCATCAACACTGACCAATACAGGATTTGAACTTAATTTTGCTACTAGTGATGATTGGTCAAGGATTTCTAAATCCTTTGCAGTTAATGGATTGATGTTTGGATTTGAAGTGTCTGTAACATCTTTTATTTTTATAATATTGTTATCATTCATTCACCCACCAAAGTTTCTCTTCTGTTAGATTTCATAAGGATCGACGGTCGGCGCGATCTTGTCATCGAAAGTTGCACAGGAGATAGTATCAGCGACATCACGCCTAATTGACGTGTGTTTGGTGGGTTCGACATTCGGCGGGTTAGAAAGTTCCTTGACGTCAGTGGGCACCATGTCGCTATTGCATATCAACCAAAAATTTCTGATGGCGACATAGCGCTCAGCGGAAATACTCTCGGCGGCAGGCAACGGGTTTTCACGGGCCGGAAGTTCCAAAGACCGGCGAGGCGCCATGGTGCCAACGAAAAACCAATGTGTTTTCTAATGGCAACATAGCGCCCAAATGGAAAGTTCATCATGACAAAGAATGACCAGACAGGTGGGTCCCGACGGTACTCCGCATGTATAGTTTGTCAGCCTGGCGTCACGGCAATAAATCAGAAGTAGCCGTGTGTAACCAGGCCGGAGTCTCTGTTAGCACAGCTAACACAGTCAAGGTTTATGATCTCCACCGTCGGATCGGCTTGGATCGACGGTAAGCGCCATCGCGCTATGGTGGAGTTGCGTGAGAGTTATGATAGCGACCTCGCACCCTGGTGACACGTGTTAAGTGGGGCCGTGTCGAAAGGCAATGCCAGGTGTGTCGACATGGAGGATGAAAACACGAGGTATGATGAGTCTTCACGATCATCAGATTTGGTTGCATCGAAGGTCAGCGCCATCTTGCTATGGCGGAGATGCACGGGTTTTAACATGGCGACATAGCGCCCGTGCACCACGTGTCCTGGCGGGGCCGCATTTCATGCCGCCAGATGCAATTAGAGTTGGATGAACGACAAACCAATGAATAGATGCCATGTATTAGTGGGCCCAACAAATCACGAGAGAAGGAGGGCCGCGAAAAGGTCAGGTTTTGGGACCATCAGATTAGAAGGGATCGGCGACAGGCGCCATCTCGCCATGGCAAAGTTGCAGGATTTTTAGTATAACAACATGGTGCCCTTTCGCCACGTGTCAGTAGGGCCAAGTCTTGCCAGGATGCATCACTAAGTGGTGCCAAGTGGAATGGACCCGATCACAGATTGGAAAGTTCGCGGCAGGTTGAAAGTCTCACGGCGGGCAGACTGCGTCGTCGAAAAGGTATACCGATGGCGGTTAGTGTTACGGTGAATAAGGAACAACCACGTGTGCTGGGTCAAAATGCAGACATGAGGTGGCACTAGATCTTCAACGCGGCTAGCGCAGTCAATGCCAGCAGTGTTTCACGGGCCGAGAAAGGTAGCAAGGACGGTAGGTGCTATGGTGCTAACAGAAAACCCGTGGTTTTTCCGTTAGCGACATGGCACCTAAACGGAAAGTGAAGGTCGCAGCAGGATCCTCAGGCAGGGCGGGTCCCAGATGGTTATGCTTCATCACAGTTAGCGCAGCTGGAAAGTTTTTAGTACACCTTGGAGCCACATCTACATCAGACAAGAGAAATTCACAGTGGGCGCTATGGCACTATGGGAGGTTCCCCTCGATTCTCGCATAGCGACATAGCACCTAGGTGCCAATTTAGGTCAGGTTGCCAGGTGGATCATGAGTTCAGAGGTCCCAAGGAAGAATGTGCAGAGTATGGCAAGGTTTTTGATCGTTAGATGAGACTGAATCAATGGTGGGCATTATGTCGCTATCAAGAAGTTGCGCGAAAAATGCCATAACGACATAGCGCCCAGGGGACCCACCACGTTCTTAAGGATAGTGCATCAAACACAGGCCACACAATCAAAGGGAAATCCATGATAGGCGCCATCGCGCTATGAGAAAGTTGCGAGCTGTTTACGATGGCGACATAGTGACTGAAGGACACGTGTCCTCGTGGGCCCAGAGAGGAGGCACAGAAAGTATTAACAGTTCAGGGGATGGCTGGTAGTTTGTGTTGTGGTTAAGGTTGGAGACTTCGCAGTTAAACATGACAGTCTGGGGTTGGCGCGGTTAGTAAATTAAAATCTAACCACTGGGCGCTATGGCGCTAATGGAATTTTAGGGTAAATCCTCCATAGCGACATAGCGCCCAGTCAAGTAAATGATGGTCAAATGCGTTAAGATGATCGTAGGTGGAAAAATAATGGGGAGTGATTGGCCCGCGTGGCCCAGCTGGTTGTTGGAACTTGGTTGACCCATTTGACCTTGCTGTCTCATGACTCAGAATGATAAAAAATTCACGTTTTTTGTTCACAATCTGATTCTGTGATCAATGCCACCCACTCTAGAATGAATGCTAAAGTAACGAAGGGACTTTCCACTCATTGTCGATCCATCTACCTGGTCAGAGAGATTTTCATGGTGCCATTTCTATCTTCTCGAGGTTCTCTTTCAGAGGAATATCAGATTGTCTTATACCTGCACCATGCTCAAGTATGATCTTTGATCATATTTTTAGTATGGGGAATTAATGCCAGTGGTTGAGTAGTAAATGTAGAAGCAAAATCCCAGTTATGCCTAAACTATAAAGGCAATTTGGTAATTCTTTCCTAGGGGGTCGACTCTTCCTGGTTTTCCCTGCTACTGCTTGCAGACTTGCAGTGTAGAATCCCTATGTCTCTGAGCTACATAGTATCCTGTGTCATTCTCTTTAGTGGTCAATGTGCATGTGCTTCTTTAGCCTCTCATTGATGCATTATTGAGATTAGTGGTCCACATATTGTATCTATCTTTGGCCTATTGGATAATATACAAGTGAAATCTCCTTTCCCTGGTGTCATTCAGTTAGTTTTCTGATCTGTATGTGACTATTGATCGATATAAGTCTGGACGTGTATGAATTTTGTATATTACCCTAGTTTTGTAATGCATATATGGGTAGGAATGAGTCTGAACACTCTGTTTTGGTGCATCACTGCCTTAGATTAGACTAGGTAGATTTTCTTTAACGCTCTCTTTCTCCCTTTCCCTTTTGAGAATAGATAGGTGCACCCTGACAGTAAGAGGAAGCCGGCCTTCTCCGGAGACTCAACCTCGTAGTTCAAGTCCCACAGCTTGGAGGTTGTTTCCATGTTTCACTAGGTTGTTCTCGTGCTTAGGCCTTGGACAAGGGTGCAAACCTAAGTGACAACAAATATCTGCAGGTGTGATGGTGGCATGAGGAGGACTAGGAGGAGATACCTATGTGTCTTGCATACTTTGATCTTGTGGCTCAGCTGTATCTTTCTCTTCCTCTTTCTCCTCTATATGTGCCTTTTCTTCCTTTTCTTCTTTACTCTTCTTCTCCACTTGTTCCTTCTCTTTTTCTTTGGTTCCTAACACCTTATTTTCCCTTGTCTTGGCACTTGCCTTTGCCTTATATTCTTCATTATACACATTTTCTATTTTCTTGTAAACTATTTTCCACAATCTTGCTGATTTTGTAACTACCTCTTCAATTTTATTCTGTAATATGCTGAATGCTCTATGCTTGGGAGTGAATCTATTATTATTCCTTTTTACTGCATTTGTTACTTGATCTTTAGTCAAATCAGGAAACAATCTAGCTAATGTTGACTCCCTTATCTCCTTTTCCATTTGTAAACAAAAATGCCATTTATCCTCTACAATTTTATAAAATTCTTTTGGCATAGATTCATCTAATTCTAGAGGTGTGTGCTTATATTCAGCCATCATAGCATACACAAATTCCTCTAATTTTTTTTGCTCTTCTTTGGTGAGCTTAGAAAAATTCAGGTTCTTTAAACCTTTCAAATCATCATTCCTAATTTTTGAACATAATTTGTCAACAATAGTCTGAGGTTTGTGTCTTACCACTTGAAATTGACTGTTGCCCTCTGATTCTGTCTTCTCCTCATCTGTTTCAAGTTGGGGAATCAATTTTCTTTTCTTAGACTCGACAATAGTTTTCTTTGAGTCTTTCTTCTTTCCTTTTGCCTCCTCTTGGGCTTTTTGTGTTGCAGCCCTTGTGGTAGGTCTCTTTGGTGCAAGAGCAACTACTTTCTTCCCTTTGGATTGAGGAGCAGGAGGAGTTGTGGCTTTTCTTTTAACTGGTGCTTCCTCGGGTTCTTCTTCCTCAACACTTTCCTCTTTATCTTCTCCTAACCCTTGAGTCAGACCTTGAGGTTTATCTCCTCCTTCTTCAATGTCTTCTCCTTCCTGTTCTGCTGTTTCTTCCTCTTCAACGCCAAATTTTCTCTTGATTTGTCTCACCATTTTTTCTTTCTTCTTTACTGCAGAAGCAGTCTTCAAATCTGTTATCACCCTTGATTTAACAACATCATAGGTTCCAAAAGTTTTTGCATTTTTATCAGCTTCTTCTGCAAGTAGGGCTGTTATCACTACAGAAGCTTGATCAATATCAAGTTCATAACCTAGTGGCCTAAGCCATCTTACTCTAGGTATAACTACTTGTATATAAGTATAATCTATATCTACAAGAAAACAAATGTCCTTTTCATATTTCTTAGTCAATGAGACTGGAATCCTCATTCTTTGTTTCATGGACTTTTTGAAGTCCTCAAAATAACTAGTCATTTGGGCATCAAAATTTTCACCCATCTGTTCAATGTATCCATTGATTTGTTCAACAATTGTTTTGTCTGGACTCCATATTACCTTACCCATAGAAGGGAATTCTTTCATCAGATAGAAAAATATGCACATCAAAACTGATCCAAATTTGCACTGAGCTCCCTTGCTCTTCCTTATAGCTCCCAAATTTTCATTAATCTGTTGAAACATGAGCTCCGCTAGATCATAAGTGTGATCCTTTATTATTATCTTTTATGCAACATCAACTGCTATACAAGGTACACTATTTAACCTGCTTGATTGATAGAATTTGTGTGAAATGATTCTCATAGCAAAATCTAGTAGGGGATTTGTGATTGCGTTGATAGTCATTCCTCTATTGTTCCATTTAGCACCTATGTTTTTCTCTATTAATTCCCTTTTGTCACTTCATAGGGTCTTTGGCCGATCTAGGGTTGGAATACCAGTAACCCTATGAATAGTTTTCTTGGTGAATTTTACTGACCCTGATTCTAACCAAAAAGCTCCATCATGTATTGTGCTCAAAACTATCCATACCCATTCAGTTTTGAAAACAATAAAAAATTCTAAGGTTTTGGTTTATCCTTTTCTTTCTATTATTGAGAACTCATCTTTCAGTATTTTGTTCTCACATAGTTTGTCACATGCATTATAGATTTCTAAATCTCCTATGGCTCCAATTTTGTAGTTATAACATCTGCGAACATCTTGGACCATAATGACTTTATCCGGAATAACTGATAATGCACCCGCAGGATCATTCTTGTATGCTACTTCTGGAATGGGCTTAAATTCAGGTTGTTTAACTTCATTGCTGACTAGCTATATCTCATGACTCTCTCTACCCTTAGTGGTTCTTGACCCAGATGCCATTGTTTGCCAAACTAGGGTTTACAATTTGAACAAGTTTATAAATTCTATGTAGCTTGGCACTTAAGTAAAATACCTCAAATCGATGAAACTTATCCTGAATCGCTATTGAAATCTTCACAAATGGCTTCTGAGCTGATCTTGATCTTCTCCACTCTTCTTGGCTTTGCTTCTCGTTTGAATGGTGAGAAAATGATTGAAAATCAAATTTATGTACCCTTCAAAATAGAGTAATTAATGCTTAGTGCGTTGCCAACTATTTACTCAACACCTAAAGGGTTTCAACATGACTCGACACCCATTGTGTTTCACTTTGCTCGGCTCCTATTGATATTTCACAGCTCGGCATCAACTATCAACTTGATCACTATTAACAACTCGGCACCTGAAGACAACTTTGACAGATCTTGCAAAGTTCTCAATTTTGACTTAGCATCTTTGCTTATGCTGATTTCTTCTTTGCAGTTCTTCTATGTCTTGGGACTGATTTATGATGTAACTTGGTTTATTAATCCCACACACTTATTCTTGCTTAATTTGATGAAGTGTGATCACTTGACCTATTAGGTGAACTGATCTCTGCACTTGATGTGCTATACTCATCTTTCTTCTTCCATGTCTTATTCATTTCACTTCTGATATGTCCAACATCTATCTTTGCCTTTCCATTGCTGAACTTAGAACTTGATGCCTTTGACCTTGTTGGGCAATTCTTGCTGACATGACTAGTTTTTAAGAAATTAAAACATGTAGTTTGATTCAACCATCTTTTGTAGTTCCCTCTAAAATGTGTTCTTATGCAGTTCTATGGTATATGTCCATATTCTTGACAATAGTGACAACTGTACCTGGTGTTGTAATCCCAAAATTCATGGTTTGATGTTTTTGCTGGTTGATTTAATGTCCACATAGGCTTTGATCTACATTCAAAAGCTCTATGACCATACTTTTTGCAATTATAACAATGTCCATCAAATCTTGATGTCTTAGTAGTTTTAGTTTTGCATTCATATGCTTGATGACCTTTCTTCTTGCATCTATGACAATGGTTTATACTTTTAGGTTTATCATGCTGATGGGCATTCTTGCTTCTACACACGTTAGATGCATGTCCTTTCTTTCCATAGAAATGACATGTAGGTTTAAAATATTTTCCTTTATCACTTCTTTGTTCTGCACTCTTTGATGATTCTCCAACTTCAGTGCTGTTGTATCCAAGTCCTGATGTATCATGGGTTGATCTTGGGGATTTCAGTAATTGCTCAAAATACTTGATGGCTTCACTTGACTTGTTGAGATTCTCTGCCACCTCTCTTTCTCTGTTCAATTCATTCTACATTTGTTCATTTTTCATCTTCAAAGTAGAGATCTCAATATCTTTCACATTGAGTTCATGATGAAGGTTCATCATTTGGGCAAGTGTATCCATCTGCATGTTTGAGATTCTTGTCAATTCAGTACATTTTTCTTCAAGTCTGTTTGCAAGATTTATTTTGTCATTTTCCATCATGACCTTATCATCAACTTCTCTTTTCTTTTGTTCAGTAATTTCACATGTCACTATGGCCTATGATTCATGTTCCATCTTGAGAGATCTTATCTCCTCTGTTTGAGCTTTATTTTTCTCCATCAGTTCTGCTATTGCTGCATCAAACTCTTTAGTGTCTCCGTTGGAAAATATGTTGGTGGTATCAATCTCTTTGTAATTTATCTCATTTTTGGCTATGGCTAGATCCTTCCTTTTTTTCAATGAATTTCTCAACTTGTTTCTAAATTCCTCCAAGCTATGCAGAGCAAGTTGCACATCTATCACCTAATTTTCAATGATCTTTCCAAGTTTGAAAGCTTCCATCTTTAGATCTTTTCCTCCAAGCTGTTAGGCTTTTCCTTGTGAGAACCTGGATTAGCTCTGATACCAATTGTTGGAATATTCAAATATGGAAAGAGTACTTATGAGAGGCGGGGGGGGGGGGGGGGGGGGGGCTGAATCATAAGTATCACACTTTAGCCAATAAAACTTTTAACTGCAAGTAAATTGCATGCATGTAAATACATCAAACAAATATGAAACTAAACACATGCATCAACAACTCATAGCACTGGAATTTGGTAACCTAGAAACCCTCCAGGAATAAGAAGATAAAATTGGGGTGGGGATGGTACCCACAAAAATTACTGGAGCAATATTGTTCAACCACTTCTGATGGTCTGCCCTGTTAAAGGCCTACCCTATTAAAGGATTTACACTGTATCAATAATGACCTGGTTAAAGGCTTTACAAACACTTAACATGAAGTGTCACCCTATTAAAGGATTATAATCACCTAATTAAAGGATCTACAAAATAGCTATTAAGCTAACCTATCACCATAGGATTTTCATTCTAATACAATTGCTAGAAAGTATTAGGTACAATGAACCTAATAGATTACAATCCTTGATTGCTGAATGTAGGCACCTTTTTCGCTTTCTCTGATCTTGATCCTTTTGTGATCTGATAATCCTTGCTTCTAAAAATAGTTTTTCTTGTGCACCCTTGTATGTCCACTCATATATCTTTACAATGAAATTTCATCTTCCTTATAAAGACTTCAAGGACTTAGGGTTAGATATGGATCTACGATCCACATTGAATCTCAATTTCCTGCTCAATACTTGTCTTTTACTGATTGGTTGCATGCCTTTATCATTTTTCTTATTGGCTGCATGTAGATTGCATAGGAAAGATAAAAGATTTGATCTCATCATTAAATCCTTCGAGATTTTCCTTATGTTGGCTACAAAAACTATTTGCATCATAGTTTGTGCAATTACAAACTCTTATGCTGATATTCTGAGTTACTCAGCTCCTGAAGCATTGCTGATGCTCGGCACATGTTGTTTCCTGGATAGCTTGGCACCTAAACAAAACTGTATCACTTGGCACTTGCTATTACTTGACACTTGTTAACAATCGGCACTTGTTAACACTCGACACTTGTTACACTTGGCACCTACTATTACTCGGCACTTGATATAGCTCGGTACTTACTATTACTCGGCACCTACTCTTTGTTCGGCATTGTTTAGTGGAAAGATGGTTAAGTGTATTGACGCTCAGTTGTCAAATTTATTCTTTAAGCTAATAGAAGCTTCCTTACAAGGGGCCAAAACACCTTCCACTCCATGTGAATCACACAACTTCTCAACATCAAGGTCTTCCACATACCAATCAAATGAAACTGATCTCTCTGACCTTGTTGATATGGACTATGGTAAAGTGTATGATATGTAATTGTATGATGGAATAGAGAAAATCTAGAGCACCACTATAACTTATAATATAGAGGGATGGTGATAGTAGTTAGTTGGAGGTCGGTTCTGACATTCCATCCATCCCTTTTTGGGTACATGATGATAATTTTATTTGGTGGTTGTTTTTGAGCAACATAATAGTTCTATTCACATTATATATCAAGTAAATAAATGGCTTGACATTACTTCAAATTTTCATGCTATCCATTTCTTTATATAATCAAAAGGCTTGAAATGTGGAAAAATGTTCACCATTAAATGGGGACAATCCCTATGGAAATTAACTGAACTTAGTTGAATTGTGCAATAATAAGTCATGTTATGTGTACCCAATATGTTAAAAACATGAAAATAATTCTTTTTATCATATGTTTTATCTTTTGGTGGGCCCTATCAGCCATGGATTGCCTTCATACAATGTACATGATTTGTCTCAATCATATAACTAACTATATATTCTTCATATTAGTTACTCTTAGTGTTTTTTAGGCATTCTATAAAATAGTTCACATGCCTTGCATATGATATGACATTTTTCATGCATCCTGCACTCTCTCTCATCCAGTTGATGATGGATTACGCAGAGTGATCTGAAACCATGATGCTAAAAAATACACAATCAAATCCAAAATGAACTTGCACCACAAATGGATTATGGAAATCTGATATTGGTAAAATTGCATGCATGTCTACCAGGACAATCACAACTTAAACATATATTTGTCCTAGTAGACATGCATGCAAAATTAACAATATCAGATTCCCACAATCCATTTGTAGTGCAAGTTCATTTTGGATTTGATTGTGTGTATTTTTTAGAATCATGGTTTTAGATCACTCTACATAATCCATCACCAGTCAAATGAGAGAGTGTAGGATGCATGCAAAATGTCATATCATAGGCAAGGCATGTGAACTATTTTATAGAATGCCTGAAAAAAAATTACACCTAGCTGTTGGTGGAAATTTCCACCTTCATTGGTCGAAATTTCCACCAATGCCTAAATTTTTTTCTACCTTTGTTGGTGGAAGTTTCCACCTTCATTGGTCAAAATTTCCACCAACGCCTAAATTTTTTCTACCTTTATTGCTCGAAATTTCCACCAATGCCCAAATTTTTTTTCTACCTTTGTTGGTCGAAATTTCCACCAATGCCTAAATTTTTTCTACCTTTGTTGGTCAAAATTTCCACCAATGACCAAATTTTTTTCTACCTTTGTTGGTCAAAATTTTGACCTTCATTGGTCAAAATTTTGACCAATTCCTAATTGAACTTATGCAATGGCTTTGGAAGGTTTTCGACTAATAGGTTGGTTGAAATTTTGACCAACTAGTGAGTTGGTCAAAATTTTGACTATAAAAATATCGACCAATGGGTTGGTCAAATTTGGTCAAAATTTGGTTGAAAACTAGGTCAAAAATTTGACCAATAAAGGTCAAAAAATGAACCCAAATGTACTAGTGAGAGGTTATGTCATGTTAACTTTGATAACTTGGTAAGTATCAATAACATGAAAATAATTAGAGGTTTGCCTAAACTTAAGAAACATGACAATAAGAAATGCAAACAACATCAATTAGGCAAAATGAAAAAATCTAGTTCTAAAAGTAAGACTCACATCTCTAAAGAAATTTTGGAGATTGTTCATACTAACTTGTGTGGACCAATTGATGTGCAAAGCTACAAATGAGACAAGTAAATTATCCTATTTGTTGATGATTATTCTAGGATGATGAAAAATATTTTTCTAAAATAGAAATATGATGCTTTCTAAATGTTTAAGTGGTACTTAGCTAGAGTTGAGAAGGAGATAGGCACAAGCTTCAAATGTCTGAGATTTGACAAAGGTCAAGAATTTACATCAAATGAGTTTGAGATGTTCTGTGATGATAAAGGAATCAAAAGACAAACTTTTGCACCTAGGACCCCTCCACAAAATGGAATTTCTAAAAGGAGGAACATATCTGTAATGGACTGTGCTAGGAAACTCATGATGGAGAAGAATGTTGCTTTGAAATACTAGAGGCTATAAGTACAATTGTCTATACCTTGAACCATGTGCAAGTCAAGAAAGGTATTCATTCAACACCTTTTGAATTATGGTATGGATACTCACCCAATGTAAAATATTCTAAGATATTTGGAAGCAAGTGCTACATTCTTAAAGATTTTAGGAATGAAAAATTAGATGGTAAAAGTGAAGAAGGTATATTCCTTCGCTATATCACAAGAAGTAAATCTTATAAGTGTTTAAATACAAACATTAACAAAGTTGTGGAAAGAGAAAATGTGAAGTTTGATGAATATACAAAGGTACATGAAGCTGAACCTATGAAGGAACTTGAAGAGTACAAATCATTTGTATACTTTTATGAAGGTATGCCTACTGGTAAAGATGATGTAAACCAAGTTGGAAATTAACAAGTTTCAATGACTGGTGAGTTATATATAATGAATGCCAAGTTGCATTCAAGAACCGAGCTACAATTAGGAGTTGAGTTAAAAACATAAGATGAGGCACATTCTAATTCTAAAATAAGTATACATGAAAGAGATGCTAAATTACATGATATATAAGTACATAGTAATTCTGAAGTTGATAGACTTATTGAAGAAATAAGAGTAGAACCAAGATTATCAAATTATGTCAAAAGACATCACCTTGCTAAAAAAATTATTGGAGAGAAAGATGCTAGACCAATGACTAGAAATAGGCTGAGAAGTGATACATGTTTGTTGAGCATGCATGAGCCTAAGACAGTGAAAGATGTTTTAGGAAATGAGGATTGGAGTAAAGCCATGAAAGAAGAGATTGAGTAGATTGAGAAGAACAAGACATGGACTCTAGTTCCTAGACTAGAGGACAAGAATGTGATTGGAACCAAGTGGGTGTAGAGAAACAAGTTAGATGAAAATGGTGAAGTCACAAGGAATAAGGAAAAACTAGTTTGCAAAGGGTATGTACAAGAAGAAGAAATAGACTATGGAGAAACATTTTCCCCTATTGCAAGATTGGAAGGAGTAAGGACTTTTCTTGCTTACTCTACATACAAATGTTTCAAAGTTTATCAAATGGATATGAAGTCAACATTTCTGAAAGGTATATTAGAAGAAGAGGTTTACATATAACAAATAGAAGGATTTTTTGATGCTAACAAAAAGAACATGGTATGTAGACTACACAAAGCTCTATATGGTTTAAAACAAGCCCCAAGAGTATGGTATGAAAGGCTTCACAATTATCTTGTGAAGATTAGTTTTGAGAAGACTAATGATAAAAGAAATCTATACTTGAAGATAGACGGAGGTAAAGCTATTATACTAGCTAAAATTTTTGTGAATGATATCATACTTGGAGGTCAAGATAAATTATGTAAGGCATTTGCAAATGAAATGATGAAAGAATTTGAGATGTCTATGTTTGGAAAGATCAAGTTCTTTGTTGGTTTGCAAATATATTAGATGAAATATGGTATATAAATCACTTAGTCTAAGTATGTAAAGGAAATATTGAATGTTTTTGGATTGGAATATTCCAAACTAATTAGCACACCTATGGTGATAGGACACAAGTTGTTAAAGAATGATGATTCAACTAATGTGAATCAAACATTGTATAGGTTTGTGATTGGAAAATTGCAATATGTAGTACATAACAAACTTGAAATTGCATTATATGATGGGATTGTTGCAATATTCTCTACAAATCCTAAGGAGAATCATTTGATGGTTGTTAAAGAATAACGAGATATCTAAAATGAACAAAAGACTATGGTCTACACTACAAGAAAAATAAAAATTTGAGTTGAGAGCCTGCACTGATGTTGACTAGGTTGGAAACATTGATGGTAGAAAGATCACAAGTGGTGGAGCATTTTTCTTAGGAAAGATGTTGGTCACTTGGACCAACAAGAAATAAAATTACATATCTCAATCTATTGTTGAAGTTGAATATGTGGCTACTACAGTAAATTATACAAATATTGTATGGATCAAACAACTACTCAAAGGTATGAAGGGAGATATCACTAAACTTATGATAATTTATTGTGATAATACAAGTGCTATAAATATAAAAAAGGATCCTATGATGAACACAAAGAATAATCACATTACAATCATCACTACTTGAGAGAGTTAGTTCAAGACAAAGAAGTGAGGATGGAATATGTAAATAAAAAACAATAGATAAATGATATCTTCACAAAAGCTTTACCTAAGGATGTTCATATGTATCTAAGGGGTAAACTAGGGGTGATACCCCTATCCAAAGCTACCTAAGAAGCATAAGTAGCACCCTACATCAACTGAGCTAAATGTTGTATTTTACAACTTGATGCAATGTATATTACTTTAGGAGCACCTAAAGTAATGGAGTTGAATTACAAGATTTATAGTCACATGAAAGGTGACAAAGGGAGAATCTGGAATTGATTATATCTACATACAGATATGACAAGTCTTTGGCACTATTTTCAAAGAGGGGGAAATAACTAGACAAAGGGAGCAATACATATACAAATACCTAGTAAGAGGAAGAAAGCATTGAGAGAGATATAAGAACAAAGAACAAAGAGATAAATACTTTAAAATTAGAAAGAAGAAGATATGCTCTAAAGAGGGAGATATAAGAAAGAGGGACCCATAAAGGAACTTGACAAAGCTTACATTACCCTACATAGAGGAAGGACATATACTACACTGATAGAGGGAGAAATTTCAAAGATATATTTTCCTTTTGGTATAATTATTGGTATTTGTTTGCCATCAATGCCTAAGAGGGAGATTGTTGATATAAGATTGTTTTGAAGTGAAGAACTTGTAATGAAATACTCATTATTTTGTTAATGATGTCAAATCTGCTACTTGCTGGTGAGACAATTTCTTTTTTGGTCTGAAAACTATCATTTAATTGATTGATGAAGATGATTTGAAAAGATGAGATAACAATAGCACCTAGAGAAAGGTTGAGTTATTTGGTATGTATAAGAAACACTAAGACCAAGTAAGACATTGATACTATAGTGTATTGCTTATCTACTTAAAGTCTAGAATGAAAGATTACTCAAGTTAAGACTGGAAGAAGATCAAGTATGAAAAGTGTCTGCCAAGCCTTACCAAGTGGTTAGTGCAAGCCAAGAAGAAATCAATAGAAGCTAAGTGATTGTTAGTATATGCTGAGTAAAGTTTAGTTGGTTTCAAGCATCAATAAACTTTAGTGTTTTCCACGTAAACTAGTGTCAGAGTGACAAAAAATAATATTAAATCAAAGCTTTGATGAGTTTGAGTCAACTATTTTATTTTCTTGAATTGTGTGAAGCATGTAGAAGATGACTATGATGAGCTAGTGGCACAAAATTCAAGGTAAACCATTTTGAGGGAATTCGAGGAAGATTGTAGAAGAAGTTTCTAAAGGAACCAAATGGAAAAGTGGGTAGATTCATTATATGGACTACCTAACCCTAAAATAGATGATTGTGGCTAAGCAAAAAAAATCTAAATTCTCTATTTATAGAGATAGCTAGTTAGAGGAAAAGGTTGTCATGTGTGAGAACCAAAGGAAGAAAAGGAGTCTAGGGTATTGCTTCATTCAGTGGTCAAACAAAAGTGTCTGCAATTAGCATGCAAAGCAAGAAGGCTTAAGTATACTAATGCTTGAAGTGTGAAAAAGATATCAGAGATGAGTGTCTGAATACTGAAAAAGATCTATAATCAGCAAGTGAGTTGTAATTTGTTATTAGATCAAACCTTACTATTACTTCTAGTCATTGTATCAGTCTAGGGTAAATCCTTTGGATTAACATTGACCTAATAGTCATTTGTAAATCCTTTAACTGGGTGACATTATAATGGAATGGTCTAAAGTCCTCTAACAAGACTCACTCCTAATAGGGTGAGAATTAGTAGCATGCTACTAGTAGTTTTTCCCAAATTGGAATTCCAAGCAAAATCCTTGTGCCAAATTGTGTGAATGTTCTTACGTTGTTTCATGTTTACATTTTTACAAAGTTGTTTTGACCTAAGAGAGTAACCTACAAAGTTTATATATTGTATGATCTAATGGATGCATGCATGATAAGGTTTTATGGATATGCATCTACTAAGCATTGAAATTTTCTATTTGTACATTTGGACCTTGGATAACTGATTCATCCCCCTCTTGGTCATTCTAAAGAATTCCAAAATGTATATATGCATATGTATGCATACATATATATACATATATATGCATATGTATATATACATATATTATATATATATACACATTTGCATATATAAATATATGTATATATGCATATATATATATGTATGTATACATACATACATATGTATGTATGTATATATATATGTATGTATATATATATGTATACATATATATTGTAGATATACATATACATTTGCATATATATGTGTATATATGCATATATATATACATTGCATATATATATATATATGTGTATATATATATGTATACATATATATTGTAGATATACATATACATTTGCATATATATATATATACACACATATATATTGTAGATATATATATACATTTGCATATATATGTGTATATATGCATATATATATGTATGTATATATATATATATATGTATTTATGTATATATATATATGTATGTATATATATATGTATATATATATATATTGTAGATATACATATACATTAAATTTTTTAAAGTACACGTGAACTTGTAATATATTAAAATTTAAGTTCATATGTGTGTGTGTGTGTTGTTGATCTTAGATTAGTTTTGACAATTAAGTGTCAACACACTTAAGAAATCTACTAAGTTCATGCCAAGTTAATAATATATGCCGAGTATAATAGATGCTGAGTTGCAATGAGTGCCGAGTCACTCATGTGTCGAGCAAATAGTAAGTACTGAGCATTTCAAATGCTGAGTGAATAGATGATGCCAAGTAAGTTCAAGTGCCAAGCTAGATAAAATTATAGTATGTGCCGAGCATTAGTATCAACAAGTGCCAAGTAACATAGAATTGACCTAGTTGTTTGTGATGGCACAAACAACTATGTAAACCATTTTTGAGCTGACATATGGATAGATCTCAAAGCTTTGAAGATAAGATCAAATCTATTTGGATTCCCTATGTGGTCAACATGCAACCAGTCAGAAAAATGGAAGGAATTGAGCATGAAAGTTGGATAAATCTCAATTTTAGATTTATACCTAACCCTAAGCCAATAAAGTCTTTTTAAAAAGAGATGAAGCCCCATAATTCAGTGTGAGAGAAAGCATTAGAGAATGCATGTGAGAAGGTAATGATAGCAGTGAAAGGGGTGAATTGATCAACATACATTCAAGGTGACTTAGAAGAAGGATAAAATTGTAGAATCAATTTTTAGAATAGGGGATCAAGGATACAACAATTCCATATTAGATTAGAAAGGATTAAGAAGGACATCTTGAGATCTAAAATCAACAATATCATATTATAAGTGTATCAGATCAAACATTCTACTATACTTTCTAACAATTGTATCAGCAAGATAAAATCCTTTGTATTAAGGTTGGCTTAACAGTCATTATGAAATCCTTTAATGGGGTGACATTCCAAGTGAGTTTTCTAAAGTCCTTTAGCTAAGCAAACTTTTAATAGGGTGTTAAAATCCTTTAATAGGGTAGGATCTAACAATCCTTTGTAAGCTTTTAATGGGACAGGCCTTTCATAGGGTAGATCATGAGAATGGTCAAATCATGTAACCTTAACAGGTGAACTTTATTACTATAGTAGTGAAGAATTGTGGGTGTCATCCCCATCCTAGTTTTACCTTCTCATTCGAGGGTTTCTGGGTAATCATTTTTGGTGTTAAGTTTTTATGTGGATGCATTTACTTTACATGTTACTTTAATATGTTTACACATGTATTGTTTTAAAGTTAAAAGTTTTATTGGTTAGAGATTAGAACTTCTGATTCACCCCCCCTCTCATAAGTATATATTTCCCAATTTTATTTCCAGCAATTAGTATTAGAGCCAAGTTCTCATTAGGAGAAGCATTAAAACTTGGAGAAAATATCTTGAGATGAAAGTTTACAAGTTGGGAAAGACTATTAAGAATTAGTAGATTGAGATACATCTCTTACTACAACAACTAGATGAAGCCATAAACACCTTGAGAAGTTTTCTAAAGAGAAGGAAAGAGATTGCTATAGCTAAAAATGACACTCAATACAAAGATATTGACACTACAAAATTATTTGTAGATGTTAACTCTTGTGAATTTGATACAACAATTGCAGATCTCATGGACAAGAACATAACACAAGCTGAGGAGATTAGAAATCTCAAGTTGGACCAAGAATCACAAGCAATATTGTTATGTGAGGTGACTAAAAAAAAGAAGAAAGCTATAGAAGACAAGGCCATGATTGAAGAAGACAAAAGAATTTTGGCAAACAGATTGGAAGAAAAATCTGTAGAGTTGTCTAGGATCTCAAACATGCAATTGGATACCCTAAACCAAATGATGAATGCCCATCATGAGTTGAATGTCAAGGAAATTGAGATAACCACATTAAAGTTATAGAATGAGCAATTGTAGAATGAACCAAAAATAGAGAATGAGTTTGTTGAAAGTTTCAACAAGCTAAATGAAATCATCAAGTACTTTGAGCAATTATTGAAATCCCCTAGATCCATTAAAGACACATTAGGATTGGGCTACACAAGCACTAAAGAAGGATAATCATCCAAAGCTGCTAAGGATAGAAACAATAAAGGTAAGAAATCTAAACCTACTTTTCATTATTGTGGAAAGAAAGGACACACAACAAATGTTTGCAGGACCAATAATGGTAGTCAGAAGGCTAAACCAAAAAACATGACACATTGCTACAAGTGCAACAAAAAAGGTAATCAGGCACATGAATGTAGAACAAGGACCATGCATGAACCAAAATTTAAAGGACACCGCTACAATTGTTAGAAGTTTGGACACAAAGCCTTTGAATGAAAACCCAAGTCCACATGGTCATCAAACAAGGGAAGAAGTCATGAAAATTTCTATTATTGGGATTACAATACAAGACATAGCTATCATTATTGTCAAGAGTATGGACACATCCCTGAGAATTGCATAAGAACACATTTCAGAGGTAGCTACAACAGATGGTTGAGTCAAACTACATGCTTTAGTTGTTTGAAGACTGGTCATATGAGTAAGAACTACCCAACAAAGACAAAAGCACCTAACTTAGAGTTCAACAAGAGAAAAGGAAAGGTATATTTTTAGCACATCAGAGGAGAGATGAACAAGACATGGAAGAAGAAAGATGGATGCATCAGATCAAATGAAGGGATCACTTCACCTAAAAGGTCAAGTGGTCACACTTCATTAAACTAAGCAAAAGGAGGTATGTGGGACTGGTATTTAGATGCCTCATCATAAATTAGTTCCAAGATAAAGTTAGTACTAAAAAGGAAAAATTAGAATGAATAAAGATACAAGTCAATAAGGAAAAATCAAGGTAAAGCTT
The DNA here is from genome assembly GCA_028749045.1 of Cupressus sempervirens. Classification (NCBI taxonomy): domain Eukaryota; kingdom Viridiplantae; phylum Streptophyta; class Pinopsida; order Cupressales; family Cupressaceae; genus Cupressus; species Cupressus sempervirens. Next base: position 855,814,527 of record CM053786.1, on the reverse strand, counting down.
TAAGTTTTCATCTTACCACTGAGTGTGAAAAGTTCTCTTCAATTGCCAAGTAAATTTTAGTGTGTACCAAGTTGACAACCAAAGCTAGTTGAAGCTGAGCCAGTAGTATCTTTCAAGTGAAGGTAATTCCTTGAGTAAGGGTAATTCTCATAGCTACCAAGTGATGGAAAACCAATGGATGCCAAGTGAAACAAAAATTTGTATAGAAGCTAAGTTTACAGCTATACATGCACCATTCATTAAATGCTACATTTTGAAAGGGTATAAGGTATATTTTTACCCATTTTTCATCATTACAAACATAGAGAAAGAGCAAGTAGAGAATAGAAGCAATTGATGAGAAGAGATTGAAGCATTTGCATGAATTCCAGCCAAGATCAAGCATCATTTCATCAACTCAAAGGTATTCTTCATGTGCCAAGTTACACAATATAATATCTATTGAAACCCTAGCTTTCAAAATGGCCTCTAGCTCTAGAAATCCTAAGAAACCTTTCAAAGTTCAGTTGGTTAGCAGTGAGGTTAAGCAACTAGACTTTAGGGCCATTCTTGAAGTTGCATACAAGAACGACCCAACAGGCACATTATCAATCATTCCACCTAAGGTCATAATGGTTCAAGATGTAAGAAAATTTTATAATTGCAAGGTTGGAGGGATAGGAGATATGGAAATTTGATAGGCATATGACAAACTATGTGAGAATGGAGTGTTGAAAGAAGAATTCGAAATCGTTGAAAGGAAGGGCTTAACCCATGCCCTAGATTTCCCCACTGTCTTTAAGACTGAATGGATAAGAGTTTTTTTGAGTAGAATCCATGATGGATGCCTATGGTTGGAATGATGACCCATCAAATTGTCAAAAAGGATTGTGTACAAGGTTACAGGGTATCCAATCCTAGAATGGCCCAAAATCCTAAGGAGCAATTCTAAAGAAGCAACTAAGAAGAACATAGGGGCAAAATGTAATAAGAGGAGAATGACTATTGATACTATCAAGGATCCACTTCTTGAATTTGCAGTGAGAGTCATATCTCACAAATTCTATTAGCCAGGCTGATTGAATAGTGTGCCATGCATAGCAGTTGATGTAGGTACAAGATTGTGAAGAAAAATCATACTTATGATCTTGCAGAGCTATAGTTGTAGGAAATCATGGAAAATTTAGAGCAATAAGAAGATCCAAAAGTGTTCAATGCAAATTTGGTTCAATTTTGATATGTATATTTTTCTATGTTCAAAATGAGTTCCCTCTTTTGGTAAGGTAGGATGGAAGAAAAATAGGTCTGTAGCTATACAAATAAATGAATACATAGAACAAATGTGAGACAATTTTGTGTCTGTAATGACTAGCTACTTTGAGGATTTCAAGCAATCCATGAAATAGAGATTGAGAATCCCAATTTTCTTGGTTGAAAAGTACTTCAATGACATTTTCTTCTTGGTAGATATTGACTACACTTTTATCTAGGCTACAGTACCCAGAGTAAGATGGCTAAGGCCTTTGAGGTATGAAATCAATATAGATGAAGCATCAACAACCACCACTACATTACTTGTAGAGGATGTTGACAAATGAGCAAAAATCTTTGGAAATTATGATGTTGTCAAATCCAAAGTTGAAATGGAGTTGAAAACCACCTCAACTCTCAAAAAGAAGGATAAAATTGTTAAGAAGCTAAAAGAAAAATTTGGTAAAGGAGCTAAAGGTTGTAATGAAGACGATATGAAAAAGAAGAAGAAGAACAAGAATAGGGTCAAGAACCTCTTGCCCTAAAACAAGGTATGGATGAAGATGAAGAAGAAGGTGCCAAGGAGGAACAAGCTAAGGAAGTACAAGCAAAACAAGAGTCAAAGAAGAGAAAGGCTAAGACACAACCTGTAGCTCAGCCCAAGGGTAAAAAAATTGCAAAAACAAACCTTGCCAAGCCTACTACTCCAGCCACAAGAGAAACCACAACGGCCACCACTCAGAAGGCTAAAGAGAAAACAAAAGAGAAGAAGAAGGCTATGAAGAAACTAGGTCTAGTGTAAAATAATATAAGGAGGAAATATGTTGCACAACTAGAATTTGATGAAGAGAGGACCAAGTTAGAAGACACAAGCCAATTCAGAGTGGTAAGTCATGCTCCCAAGTCTAATATTGAAAACATTTGTGATAATATTAGGGATAGTGTAGAATTAACTGGTTTGAAAACTATTGAACTCAATAAGTTAAATGGAGGGGATCAAAATAAGGTGGAAGAATTAGTGTATGCCATGATCAAAAAATTCAAGAATATCCCACTTGAATTTGACACTACCATGCCCAAGGATTTATATTCAATTATTGAGAATGAATGACATTATTGCCTAAACATGGAAAAGGAAATAAGAGAGTTTACATTGGAACAAGTGATGGCAGATTTATCAAAAGGGAAAATAAAAAAAGCAAATAAAAAGCATGGTAGCAAATTTGCACCCAAGTATAGGTCATTCAACATTCTTCAAAACAAGGTTGAAGATGTTGTAAAGAAGTTCACTCAAATGTGGAAGCTAATATATGGGCTAACTACTATTAAGGAAGGAGAGGATGATCCCTTTGAGGGAAGGAACAATGAAGAAGAGTAAGAAAATGAAAAAGAAGGTGAAATAGAGAAAGATAGGGCAGATAATATAGTGTAGGAGGCACAACAAAAGAGAGATGAAATGGTAACTATTGAGGAGCAACAATTAGATCAAAGTGTGCAAGACACAAAATTGCCACAATTAAGCCCTCCACATGACACAAACACACCTATAGAGACAATAAAAGTAAAAGATGTTCCTAACATCTCAACTTAGAACATCAATCCACTAACTGCAAAGGATCTAAAGAAGATCCTTGACCAATAAAGTTTACAAGAAAAATTGTGTGACAATCTAGTATTGGTTAGTGTAGATGAGTTGCAAAAAGTAGTAGCTGACCTAACTAGGGATAAGGTGAATACACAAGAACCACCTTCTACTATCCCTACAACTAGAAGTGGACAACCTCAAGAGCAAGCATCAAAAGATACATTAGCTAAGGTTGATACCATAGTGGAAGTTGTCATGACTAAACAACGAACTCAAATTGCAAAGGAGCCCACAAAGGAACAAACATGACAGATAGAGGTATGTATACCTAATGCACAAACACAAGATACATGACAAATAATTGTGATTGATCAAGGAAGAACAAAGGAAGAGAAGGAAATTCCAAAGGAAAAAGAGCAAGAAGCAATTCAAATGTTGGTTAACTTACCAATTGCTGACACTCCTACAAAAGTTCTTCAGAAGCCAAGCATTGATGCAATGTCACTCAAAATTTTAGCACTAGGCTCAAGCTCATCAAAGTTTGCAAGCATACTTCATTATAGAGACCCAACATTAGATGAAGAAATTGTTATACCAAAGTATGATTATGCAACCATGAGCCTTGAATAGACCACTGAAATGCAGGAGGCATTGGAAAGGAAGAAGAACCAAGAAATACTCAAAAAAGAGTATAAGCAAAGGCAAGCATTATATGAAATCAAATAAATCTTTCTAGATGCATTCAACTTGCAAACACCTGATGAAACCAAGCCAATACTGGAATAATTGTCAGGAATTGTTGACTAGGTAACAAATGAAGACCAGGAAACCAATGCAAAAATCATGGAATGGTATGAAAAGAAGTTTCAAGGAAAGGTAAATGAGAAGATACCTAGTGGAATAGCACTATCACAAGTGGAATTGGCTACAAAGATAGAAAAAGTGAAGAAGGTACTTGAGAATATATTCTCATTGTACACCAAATTGTGTGACCCTATACTCTTCACACAAGAAATGAGCCAAAGGATTTTGAGTTTGGAAAGAAACTTGAAAATATCTAGTATGTAGTTACCACAAAACCCAACTCAAAGTGAGAAGCACTTCCATTCCATGCTTAACACACCAAAGGAACTAGCTATATTAACAATAGAAGAGGCTAATACAATAGCCAAGTTATTTCAAATTCAGGCCTCTTGCCACACATGGAAATCCTACAAAAAGAACTAGCCTATGCTGAGATAGTACTTAAGAAAGATCCTAATCTTTCAATACTGGACAACTTACTTCACCTTGCAGCAGAGACAACCATCCAAATCAAATCACTAGATGTTGCAATAGACAACTGGGATGCTACTCTCAGAATTGTAATGGAAGTAAATAATAACTTCCTAGATAAATACACACTTAATGTATAGACCCTTTGACATCAGTGTCAAAAAGGGGGAGAAATATTAAAGGAGAAGATATATGCAAGGGGGAGACATGTGAAAGGGGGAGTTACAAAATAAATAGAGAGAAGAAAGGGGGGGTAAACAATAGGAAACAAGGCATATCAGAACATATCAAATAGAGAGTATCAGAAAGATTGAAGTCAAGAGGAACAATAGAGGCAAATCAATCTACTCAGAGAGACTTTGGATATAGCAAAGACACATTAACTCAGAGGGACTTATAAAATTTTGAGGTATATAGTTCTTTACACAATTTTGAACACATTTTGAAGTTTTGTATATATGCTAAATTGGATGTACATTATACTCAAGGAGATTAGATTCATCATGTATAGTTAAGTGTTTTTGCCACTCATGTTAAAGGGGGAGATTGTTGATCTCAGATTGGTTTTGACAATTGAGTGTCAATACACTTAAGAAATTTACTAAGTTCATGTTGAGCTAGTAATATATGCCGAGTATAATAGATGTCGAGTTGTAATGAGTACTGAGTCACTCATGTGTCAAGAAAATAGTAACTTTCGAGCAGTTCAAATGCTAAGTGAACAAACGATGCCGAGCAAGTCCAAGTGCTGAGTCAGATAGAATTATAGAATGTACTGAGCATTAATATCAACAAGTGTCTTGTAACACAGAATTGACCTAGTTGTTTGTGATGGCATAAACAACTATGTAAATCATTTTTTAGTTGACATATGGATAGATCTCAAATCTTTGAAGATAAGATCAAATCTATTTGGATTCCCTATGTGACCAACATGCAACCAATCAAAAAAATGGAAGGAATTGAGCAGGAAAGTTGGATGAATCTCAATCATAGATTCATACCTAACCCTAATCCACCAAGGTCTTTTTAAAGAGAGACGAAGTTCCATAATTTAGTGTGAGAGAAAGCATTAGAGAATGTATGTGAGAAGGTAATGATAGTAGTGAAAGGGGTGAATTGATCAGCATAAATTCAAGGTGACTGAGAAGGAAAAAATTGCAAAATTAGTTTTTAGAATAGAGGATTGAGGATACAAAAATTCCATATCAGATCTGAAAGGATTAAGAAGGACTAAATTGAGATCTGAAATCAGCAATATTATATTATAAGTGTATCGGATCAAACATTCTACTGTACTTTCTAACAACTATATCAGCAGGATAAAATCCTTTGTATTAAGGTTGACTTAACAGTCATTGTGAAATCCTTTAATAGGGTGACATTCCAAGTGAGTGTTCTAAAGTCCTTTAGCCAGACACACTTTTAATAGGGTGTTAAAATCCTTTAACAGGGTAGGATCTAATGATCCTTTGTAAGCTTTTAATAGGACATGCCTTTTATACGACAGATCATGGGAATGGTCAAATCATATAACCTTAACAAGTGAACTTTATTACTATAGTAGTAAAGAATTGTGGGTGTCATCTCCACCCTAGTTTTACCTTCTTATTGGAGGGTTTTTGGGTAATCATATCTAATGTTAAGTTTTTATGTGGATGCATTTACTTTACATGTTACTTCAATATGTTTATGCATGTATTGTTTTAAAGTTAAAAGTTTTATTGGTTAGAGATTAGAACTTCTGATTCACCCCCCCTCTCATAAGTATATATTTCCCATTTGTATTTCCAACAATTGGTATCAATGCCAGGTTCTCATCAGGAGAAGCTTTACAACGGGTTGTCATGTAACACACTGCTAACCCTTATATACAATTAATCCTAATCTTAACTCTAAACATTATATAAACCCTATAATTGACCTTGATTCTAACCATAACCATAAAATCTAAATTGTAACCCTAATCCTAAGTTTAATCTTAGTCATGTAGGCTATACCATAACCATAATTATAACTATTTCTCTAACTTGAGTATGACCCTTAACCTAACTATATCATTAACCCAAAATTTATCCCTAAACCTAACCATGACGTGAAGACTAACTATAAATTTTTACAGTGATCCTCACTTCTTAACCCTAAAAAACCCTAATATGAATCCTAACTAAAATCTATTTACACTAACCCTAAACATAATCCTAATTGTATCCCTAAACAATATATTAACCCTAACATTGATCATGATCCTAAAAATATAGCTCTCAATCCTAACCACAATCCTAACTCTAAGCCTAATGATAACTATAACCATACCATAAACCTTAATCCTAATACTAAACCCTAACCCTAATTATATTAACTTACTCAACATTTAACTCTAAATCCTAAACCTAATCATAATTCTACTCATAATGCTAACATGAGTCTCACACTGATATTAAACACTAATGATGACTATCAACACAATTATAACACCAACCCTAACTCTAATCATAATAGCTTACTCAACATAGAGCACTATATCTGAAAATATGCACTCCAAACCCTAGCCCTAAATATTTTCCTAACCCTAAATGAAAATACCATGATTAAAACTGAATAATGACCCTAAACTCAATCTTAATACTAAACCCTAACCCTAAAATTAACCCTAACCATAATATAAACCATGATCATGATATAACATTAACCTTGAATACCAACCCTAGTCAAATTAATTTATGCTATGAGACACGTGCAACAAGGAAAATATGTGCTACTATTTATAACTCTATACCTAACTATAACCCTAATAATAAGTCTTAACCTAACCCTAATGATTTAACTTTAAGCCTAACCCTAAAATTAACTCTAAACCTAACTCTAACTCTAACTCTAACTCTAACTCTAACTCTAACTCTAACCATAGGCCTGCTTATTTCCCTAACCTTAGCCATAATCATGAAAATATACCTATTATTATATAGTGAATCTAGTTCTATATTTAACCTAGTTATGTGTCAGGCAGTCCACCCATGTGATCTAGACTCTATAGACTTACTGAAACAATTTTATGAAGTTGTTACACACACATGATATAAATTGATGAAGAATTAAAATATTGGTTAGGGTTCTAGAGTGAGTGTTTAGGTTGCCTGATTAGAATTATATTTGGACTAAAATTATCTTCTAAGGTTATGGTTTTGATTACAATTTTCATGGAGTTCAGATTAGGATTTTACTAGGGTTCATATTAGGGTTTTATTGGGTAAATATTAGGGTAAAAATTTATATGCACATGTACAACATTCAAATTTAAAACTTTTAGGAAGTAAAACACACATGTACACATGTATTTTATGTTCATTTCATGTTTACAAAATTCTATGTACATGTACATAACATATGTTCATTTCATGTTTACACGTATTATTTAATTTCATGTTTATGAAATTCTAGTTTCTTAAATGCCACTGTATAATAAATTTAAAGTTTATTAAATGTCATTTTTTTATTTAGGATCTAAAAAATGCATGTATTATATATGTTGTGTTAGTTTCATGTTTACACATATTATATGTTTAATTTCATGTTTACAAAATTCTAGTTTCTTAAATGTTATTGTACAATAAATTTCAAGTTTATTGAATGTCATATTTTAACTTAAATTTTTTGGTTTACATATTATATACACATGCATACTACATACATTGACCTCCATATGGCATATCAACAACCTCTTATCTCCCCTGAGCAACAACCTCCTATCCCCCCCGAGAAGAAACCTCCTATCAACCCCCAAGAAATGACCTCCTATCACCCTCTGAGCAGTAGCCTCTTATCCTCCCTAAGAAACAACAACTTGTCCCCCCAAGTAGCAACCTATTCCCTTAGATCAGTAGCCTATCCCACTTGACATGATTTATGATTGCACTAACCAAGAGATTCAGAGACTTCATGAATCCTTGGCTAGTGGGACATGCTCTAGTGTATACAATAGTACATGTTAGAGCATCTTACGTGGTCTCACATAGATTAGAGATGTGATTCATGGCGTTGCTCCATATTCTAGTACTATATAGATTTTCCTTGACAGGAAGATATGAGAGGTCTCTTCAGGTCTTTCACTACAATAGGTACATGTCTTAGTGCCCAAACAAACAATGAAGAGGGACTATTTTCCACATTGTGTTCCATAAAAGTATGTAAAGAGGTACTCTCCCCTTAAGTGTATAGATCCATAGATGGTTGAAATTATATACCCACACTTCCTTGCTGCTCATGGTCCTTATCCAAATAATGACCAAATTCCACTATATTTTGCATGATAGCTTTATGCTTAGGTTATCTTAGGAAAGGTGGTGAACTACAGTGATTTACCATTGTATTTAGGATAGGGGCATGGTAGACTAGTTGATAGGTAGCTGGGTCATCCACCTCGGACACATAGGTCAATTGTTGGAGAGAGGGCACCTATTTTTTCCCCTATATTATGTCTATCAGCTAATGAGGCCATGTGTAACACCTAGTTATGGGTGGGGGGGAGGTGGGTGATTTAGGGAGTTAGAGAGATTGCCACAATTGTTAGATCTATTTTGAGTGATAAGGTTGGCCAATATTTGATATCTCTTCGGTGTTCCAAATTATTTTTTGGTGCTTCATCTTCAAGAGACTTATATAGTGCAACAAGTATCCCTTCATTTACTAGCTTAGAGGGTCTCACTAGAGTGTTGGTACAAGATACTATGACTATTCTTTCTGAGGAGCCATTATATTCATATAAGAAAATCTTAGCATACCCATATCAAATGTTTGACATTGTGTCCATGGTAGTATTGGGACACATCCTCAACCACATTCCTCTCATTGATCAAGTAGTGGTCATGGTGGTAGCACACATCATGATCTACCTATTGACCACTCTTTTACTACAGAGGGACATATACATACTAGTACAAAACCTTCAGCTAGTGTGGGGCACAATAAGAGTTTAGATGTGGGACTGGATGATGTCGATTTCATGTCCCCCTTTTCAAATAATTAAAAAAGAAAATCTTTGCTAAGGCAGGCAGGCCCAAGAAAGTGAAGTTTCAGAAAAAGGGGGTTAATCTTTGGAAACCGTTGGACTAATAAATGAAAATTATTATTATAATAAGTTTCATTAACCTCTCTTGGACGTGAGTTACAGTTATGCCCTCTTTTAAGGGGTTTGGAGGCATTTTGGGCTCATTCCAGAACTTGATTTTTGCTCATTCTTTGTTATTCTTCAGAGGCTGCCAAACCTGTGGAGAAGGAGACCCAAGAACGGGAGTTTGTAGGTTTCCAGGGAGACCCAAGAATGGGAGTTTGCAGGTTTCTAGGAAGGCTAAGGATGGGAGTTTGAAGCCATTCCATGTGCATGCTCATACAGAGTTTGCCTTTGTGCTGAACAGTGCAGATTTGTGAGTTTTCGGGTGTATTTTTGTAAGAGTTTGGTGTTTCCGGTTGAGTATTTCATATCATTTTTGGTTGCTGCTGTATTTTATACTTTAAGCTGTTAAAATAGATCTAAATATATATATTGGGACATGATTAAACTTCTGAGATAGATTATTAGTGTTCTTGTGGTGTTTCCGGGCATATTTTGTGCTATTTTAGGAGCCCGATGAGCATAGTTTTGGTCCTACATTTTCGAGCTGTTGTGTAAAGGCTATACGGATCTGGGAATGTCAATTTGTAGGCTGTTATGCTGCTGAAAGTTCTGTAAAAATTTCCATTTTCAGATTCATTAATAATTTCTGAAGTTGTGAAGCTTTTAGCACTATTTTCAACATACCCGATTTGGGGTTTCTTGAGGAATTTGGTGGATCTTTGGGATATTAGCTGTTTGATTTTAAAGATCTGATTAGAGGTTGGAAATATCATGAAAAATCAGAAAAGGGACATTTCAGAGGTATCAGAGCCATGATCTTGCCAGCCTGAGGGTTTGTAGAAGTTGCAGGTCAGTTTTGACAACTACCCAGATCTTGCATGTCAGTTTTGACAACTACCCAGATTTTGCATGTCATAATTTATGGTTGCACGTTTCTTCTAATCAGATGCATGTTAAAATTTATGGTTACTTTCTACTTCTAATCATTTTCATGTTAGTTCTTGGTGAATTTGGTGGTTGTAGAAGTTTGCATTTCAGTTTTGACAAGTACCCAGATCTTGCATGTCAGTTTTGACAACTACCCAGATCTTGCATGTCATAATTTGGTGGTTGCATGTTGCTTCTAATCAATTGCATGTCCAAATATATGGTTTCATGCTACTTCTAATCATTTCCATGTTAGCTCTTGGTGAATTTGGTGGTTGTAGAAGTTTGCATTTCAGTTTTGACAAGTACCCAGATCTTGCATGTCAGTTTTGACAACTACCCAGATCTTGCATGTCATAATTTGGTGGTTGCATGTTGCTTCTAATCAGTTGCGTGTCCAAATCTATGGTTGCATGCTACTTCTAATCATTTGCATGTTAGTTCTTGGTGCTTGAAGAAGTTATATCCTATTGGGGTTACACTCTACTTTATCCAGAATGGACAGGTATAGTACAGAGTCTCAGAGGGAACAATCTTGGACAATTGATAGCCAGAGTCAAAATAGTAGAAAGGATGGTTATTTAGACATTCGAGATAAACTTATGAAAATAAGCCATGACATGTCTAAACAGTTGGTTGAGCACCACCGTATAAATGACATGTTATCTGACCCAGCTAAGGTGGATAAGTTGACTGGATTTCTATTTGGCAGATTTTCTCACAGGACAGATGACACAATTCCCAAGAACTTGCATGAAGAGTTTGAGAAACTAGCTGATAGCCAGGTAGAGGTCTCAGATTCTACTTTGCCACAGGAGGTGGTAGGAAAGGATATCACACAGATTGATAGTAACAGTCAACTTGATACTCAAATTGAGACAATTGTTTACAGGTCGTCAAAGGGTGATGCCATAGGTATTCAAGATGGTATAGTTACAACAGGCAGTGACTACAGTGTAGTGGGTTCAGATGATGATTATGAGGATGTTGTTGTGCAGGATGGTGAGATACCTGGTAGAGATGAGCAGACATTGAGCATTCATGACTTTTCTGAGAAAGAGTACCAGGCACAGTTAGATGCTTCATCACATGAGGTTGAGGCTGGTAGTACTTCACATGATTTGTCCAGCCAGCTGAAGGTGAACCAAGATAGTATTGTGACTTCATTATCTCATCATGACAGGTATGTGGAGTTAGTTGGTATTGGTCATATTACTCAGGTGAGGAGTTTTCTTGAGTTACCAGTTGATTCTAGTTTACGGATATGGACTCGAGATTGTTATATTGGCATTTGGGATTCAGTTGACTGGAGATCTTTAACACTTTTTGGTAGCAGTGTTTGTTTGGGTGCTATCATGGATCTGATTAGCAGATTACATGGTGTTGTCTTTTCTTGTGCCAGTATCTTGTTTGATGTTGGTATTAGTTTTTATACACCAATGTTGGGCTTTGTTCATATATCCAGTCGACCATACTTGCTGGAATGTGTTGATGATATTTCATATTTGGCAGTGTGTATAGATGAGTCCCAGGATCATATTGGCATTGATGACATCCAGGAGGATGCAGTGGGCAGTTTTGAAGACTTAGTTTCCTTGGGTACAGAGGAGTTGGACAGCAATGCTAATGTTTTTGATACTCCGTATGTTGATATGAGCTTTAGATTTGATTCACAAGATATGGATGGTAATACTCTAGAGACTAGTAACTTTGAGGACACTCCTTCAGACAGTGCATCAGAGGAGGTTTGTAGGAGACAGTCAAGCCAGTGCCATCATGTGTCTAATCAGTTGAGAGTTAGTGACCAAGACATTGCTATCACTTGCCAACATTTCGATGCTGCTCGTCAGTTGTTAGCAGTTTATGGATGGGGTTCTCCTACTAGTGATGAGCAGGGAGGAAGTTATCTTTCCTTGATAGAGATCCACTCTTTATGGGAGGCTATTCGAATTTTGAGACAGAATTATATGCAGTTGGTAGCCGACAGAGATTATCTTATGGAGTGGGGCAGTACAGCATATGATGCATTGTTGGCCAAGGAAGATGAGGTGAGTGATCTTACTGAGCAGCTTGAGGTGACTTCTGATATTCTTGAGAGTACACAATTGGCTCTCAAGGAGTCACAGTTTCATTTGGCTAAGGTGACCATGGAGTTAGAGCGACTACAGTCTTTACCTGATTCTATACAGTCACAAGCTATGGTGTTTGGTGATTCGAGGATGTCCATGGCCGAGATTGTTAGAGACAGTAGAGATGGGGATGCATCCATCCTTGATACTAACATTGGCATATCAGGTTCATTCCCACTAGAGTCAGGTTCAATTGAGTTGGGTGCTGCAGCAAATTTTTGTGGTATGCCTGACATGGTGGTGACCTCTAGCACTAATGGCACGAAGACTAGAGATGTTGTATCAAAGACCATGTGTGATGTTGGTGAGATGATAGTTGGCATGGTTCCTACTAGTAATACTACTCCCTTCGCAATGTCTTCGGAGGTAGTAGTCAGTTCCAACTTGGTTAATGATCGATTGCAGTTAGTTACATCTGGATTGCAGTCTAAGCCACTGACTGAGATTGGTGCATTCTATCGGCATTACACAGTGAGGTATGCTCATCTATCTACCTTTGATGACCATGTTGATGAGATGATGATACAGAGATGTACATTGGTTCCTAGTGCTTATCATCAGTTATGGGATAGTTTGATGCCTCGGGATGAGAGTTGTGATGGGCATGACATGGTGATAGGTCCTGCAATTGACAGGTTGATAATACATGACTTAGAGCAGGAGTTTTGGAGTGATGCTTTAGCAGGTGTTGTTATTGATTCTACTCCTTTGGCTATGACATCTCTTGACTTAGCTAGTGATCAGTCACAGTGGGTTGTATCACTTCTTCATGGTGAGCTGTTGACTGAGGTTGGTTTTTTTTATCAACATTATATTGCAGGGTATGTACATCAGTTAGCATTTGATCCTTGTGCTAAGGAGTTGATGGCAGACAAATTTGGTTTGGATTCCATTTCATACTCTTTATCTTGTAATGTCTTTTCACCATCAGCAGTGTATGGGAGTTATGGTTATGAGATAGTGGCCGATGATTTGCAGAGTTGTGTTGACTGCAGGAGTTGTACAGTGTGTGGATTCTTCATACTTGGTATAGTTTCATTCGAGAGGGTTCACCATTGTTGCAGAGTTGGATTGTACATTCCATATAGGCCAATGGGATGCGTTGATGGTATTTACTGTGTTGGTAGTTTGATTTGTCCACTTTACTTGGGTTCTGATGTTCTAAGAGTTTGTGCCTCATGGGTTTTTGATTGTGGTAGTGGTGATTTCAGAGTTTTGTTGAGCTATAATTGTCAATTTGATTATGGATTCCTCTTGGTCATATTGCAAAGGATATTACAGGAGCCTGTGTTAATTGTTAGTAGTATAGTTCATGACTACATTTGGGATCCAGGTGGATTGATTGGTTTATTTTTCAGCCATTGCTTGAGGAAAAGCAATGATTGGGAGGGGAGGACTTTTCATGTCCCCTTTTAAAATAATTAAAAAAGAAAATCTTTGCTAAGGCAGGCAGGCCCAAGAAAGTGAAGTTTCAGAAAAAGGGGGTTAATCTTTGGAAACCGTTGGACTAATAAATGAAAATTATTATTAAAATAAGTTTCATTAACCTCTCTTGGACGTGAGTTACAGTTATGCCCTCTTTTAAGGGGTTTGGAGGCATTTTGGGCTCATTCCAGAACTTGATTTTTGCTCATTCTTTGTTATTCTTCAGAGGCTGCCAAACCTGTGGAGAAGGAGACCCAAGAACGGGAGTTTGCAGGTTTCCAGGGAGACCCAAGAATGGGAGTTTGTAGATTTCCAGGAAGGCTAAGGATGGGAGTATGAAGCCATTCCATGTGCATGCTCATACAGAGTTTGCCTTTGTGCTGAACAGTGCAGATTTGTGAGTTTCCGGGTGTATTTTTGTAAGAGTTTGGTGTTTCCGGTTGAGTATTTCATATCATTTTTGGTTGCTGCTGTATTTTATAATTTAAGCTGTTAAAATAGATCTGAATATATATATTGGGACGTGATTAAACTTCTGAGATAGATTATTAGTGTTCTTGTGGTGTTTCCGAGCATATTTTGTGCTATTTCGGGAGCCCGATGAGCATAGTTTTGGTCCTACATTTTCGAGCTGTTGTGTAAAGGCTATATGGATCTGGGAATGTCAATTTGTAGGCTGTTATGCTGCTGAAAGTTCTGTAAAAATTTCCATTTTCAGATTCATTAATAATTTGTGAAGTTGTGAAGCTTTTAGCACTATTTTCAACATACCCGATTTGGGGTTTCTTGAGGAATTTGGTGGATCTTTGAGATATTAGCTGTTTGATTTTAAAGATCTGATTAGAGGTTGGAAATATCATGAAAAATCAGAAAAGGGACATTTCAGTCGACTTCAACTTGTTGATCATAGGATGGATGGACTTATTGACATGTGATGATTCTACTTCTATGCCATCTCATCTAGTCAGTCCACTTGGCTCGTCATTATTAGGACATGTGCTAGTCACCAATCATGCTAGTGTAGATGTAGTGATGGAGCTAGATAAGGCCCCAAAAAAAAAGGATATATTTGTAGGATTTGAGCAAATATGCAAATCAAATCCATGAAGCCCAAGAATACTTGCATGTAGAAAAATTTTCATAGAGAAGAAAAAGACAAGAAGAGGCAAGGGTTTGATCTAAAAAATATGCAAATTGTATATTCAGATGAAGAAGAGATTGAAGAGATTAATTAATTACAAAGAGATCAATCCTTACAAAAGGAGATCAGAACCCAAAAAGGGTAACCTAATAAGTTACAAAGGGTAACCTAAACGTGAAATATATTTAATAATTATTAAATAGAGAAAGCTAAAAAATGCATAAAGTGAAATCTTAAGAAGGGAGAAAAGGTAATTTAATAAATGAAATTAAATTAGTCTTTTCCTCTAACATGCCCCCTTAAGATGAGCAACAATACAAAAAGAAAACTTGGGTCCCAACAACAAAGCTTGGTGAGGTACCCAATCATAAAAAAATCTCTATGAAATGGAGAAATAGAGAAAACTCAGTGGGGAAAACTCTACTCCAAAAAGAGATTGCAGAAAATCTAGTGAAGGACTGCAGAAGCATCCAACTAGAGGAATGTTCTAGAAAATAGGAACAAAGAGTGATCATGAAGAAAACCAATAAAGCATGAAGAAGCCACAAACTCTTTCAAAATGAAACAACTAATTTGAAGAACCTCCTCTAAAATAGAACAAAAAGAAGAGTGTCTATATGGTAAATGATCATCTCACCGAAATGCATAGGTATCCAGCCACTGCAATTTCCTAGTACATAGGATCAAATACTAAATACATAGCTCACTCAAATGAACCAAGGAAGCATTAGGAACAATAGAATAAACCCCCCTCAATGTAAACAAGGGTGAGGTGATAGGTAGCTGAGAAAGCGGGCCAAAAATCTTTTGCAAAACATAAAGAACCAGGCACATCGAGAGTGAGGAAGGAGTATAGACACCTATAAAGGCACATGCCACCAACACATCATGGGGCTAATGTCATGGAAGGGACACTCACTTGACAAAGGAAGAGGGAACTAAATGGCAATCAACTATCCCCTCATGGAACTTTATAATATAGTGCAAGTACAATAAATCACAATGATGAAAAAGATCTCAAAAATTAAGGAGCAACACTTTATCTCAGTGCATTTACATAAAAATACTTACAAATGATATCAACAATGACCAGAAAGGGAAAAAAGTTGATACAATAGATAGTACAACCCGAAAGAAGAGATCCCATGCCAAGAAAACAATCCCCAGACTTGAAACAACCAAGATATCCATCATAGAGCAAAAAAGAAAAAAACATGATAGAAAGAGCATAGAGTAGAATCTGGAAGAAATTATATCATTTCTAAAAATTAAACATAACCATCTTTCCAAAAATATAATGTTTTCAAAAAGTGGATGTCTGATGCTCAAGATATGCCCTCTAGAGTAAAAGCCAAACATCTAGATTTAACTACCAAAATAGGCAACCAAACAAAATAAAAACTCAAAAAAACCTATGCCAATGTCTTCATCTCGGAACTAGCTTTTTGATGCATTTTTTGGATCAAAAAAATATGTTTGTATGATCAAGTTACGGAGAAAAAATCGACATGGCCTCTGGAAGTGCATATATATATATTTTTAAATAAATAAATAATTTTAAAAAATTAAAATAAGAAACACCACACCACCCCTACATCGCTAGTGGAGTAGTAGCTAGGTATTGGGTGGGTGAAGTATTGGGCAGTTGTGGTGGTGGGCAGGAGGCACCACTGGCAGCGATGGTTTGCTAAGCAGTGGCGGTTGCCAGGAGCCGATACGATTAGCGGGACTATCGGCAGTTACTACTGAAAGCTAGTGGTCTCAGTGACCACTGATAGTTTTCTAAACCACTGTGCACAAAATATCTACTTTTAAAATATTTTTTTGCATTTTTCACAAAAATTTCAGCCTCAGAGTGCATGTAGAGGTCGTATGGCCTTGCCGGACAAATTGTTTTTACCTCCCAGGTCAACATTGTCCAAAATGGACAAACTTTATATGAAAAAAAGGGTTTTGATGCCTTCTGGATCCATCTGTGAGGTCTGTTTGGCCTCAAATTGCTCTAAACATTGGTGAACCCCTTGTTTTCTTAGGAAATACCTAAAAAATACTAGATCTAATCCACCAAACCCTTGTTCTCCCTTTTTCTCCAAATACTGAACAAGCTACAATAGATTTGGCTTTGATACCATGTAGGATTTGAGAAAATATGCAAATGAAATCCATGAAGCCCAAGAATACCTGCATGTAAAAAACTTGTCATGGAGAAGAAAAAGATAAGAAGAGGCAAGGGTTTGATATGAAAAACACACAAATTGTATATTCGGATGAAGAAGAGATTAAAGATATTAATTAATTAAAAAGAGATCAATCCTTATAAAAGGAGATCAAAACCCAAAAAGGGTAACTTAATAAGTTACGAAGGGTAACCTAAAGATGAAATTTATTTAGTAATTATAAAATAAATATTAAATAGAGAAAGCTAAAAAATTCATAAAGCGAAATCTTAAGAAGGAAAAAAAAGGTAATTTAATAAATGAAATTAAATTAGCCTTTTTCTCTAACAATATTGGTGGACACAATAGATGCTAGATAGTCTAAGTATTATTAGATGCCAACATCTACACATGTAAATTTATAGTTTTTTTGTTCATGTTAAAACTTTAATTGTTTGTTCAACTAATAATTTATGCACTCATACATATTGTGCCTTTGTAATTATACATTTTTAGCTTTGATTTGTTGCACATGTATGTATGTATTGTAGGGGAACATGCCTCTTTTTACTCTATCTTTGATGCCATATCATGTATGTCGTCAAGACTCATTCAATAATGTCAATTATGGATAAGGTGAGTTTTAAATGTTTACAATTAGACACATGTGAGTTTTAAATGTAATATATAAATTGCATGCAATTTGTAAATTTAAAAGAGATTTAATTTAATATGAAATTATGTACATTGATATCACTTTCACTTATATAAATATAGGGGTTAACACATCCTAGCGAGCATCTTGATAGTTAGTCTTCAAACCATGTTGTGAGGAGATGTCATAATCATATTCCTGTACCTGACGATCTATATATATTTTATATTATAGATTATTTAATCTAGACTTACATCTAGAGAGATTATTTGATCTAGACTTTCATTGAGATTATACATTTTTTTTTCTATTTGTTCGATGATTGATACATATATTGTAGACTTGAGAATGATGTTCAATATGTGTTTATGTTTAGTTTCATATACATGTTTGATGATTGACCTACATATATACATTCTCTAGACATTTATTTTACATGTTAGATTATGTTGGTTTATGAAATTGATGTATACATATGTGGTTAATTTTGTTCTATGCAAGTGATATATAGATATGATTAAAGTCTAGCCTTAATTTCATTCCCTTAACACAAGTGTTCAAATTTCTTCCCCTCAAGGTACATGTCTTAATTAGTTACATATAAGTTCCTAATTTCTATAATTAGTTAAAAATCACAATTTAAACTTGACAAGTTTAATGAAAGAGTAAAAGTAATATATAATTAGTTACAAGTCCTAATTTTATCCCCTTAAGACACAAGTCCTAATTTCATCCCCTTAGACAAGTGTTCAAATTTCTTCCCCTCAAGGCACATGTCCTAATTAGTTTCATATAAGTTCCTAATTTCTATAATTAGTTACAAATCATAATTTAAACTTGAAAAGTTAAATGAAAGACTAAAAGTAATATATAATTAGTTACAAGTCCTAATTTCATCCCCTTAAGACAAGTGTTCAAATTTTTTCCCCTCAAGACACATGTCCTAATTAGTTGCACATAAGTTCCTAATTTCTATAATTAGTTACAAATCACAATATAAACTTAAGTTAAATGAAGATCAAAAGTAATATATAATTAGTTCAACCAAATTTAAAATTGAAAATGATCAAGTTCAACCAAATTTCAAAATGTTCATGTTATTTCAAATTACAAGTTATTTCTAACTCGTATCAAGTGGGTCAACTCATTGTTGAATTTTTTAAAATTATTTTCCTATTATCATCAATATTGAGCCTCCACTTATGTATTCTAGGTCCTTTGATTGGATGAAAAGCTAGACTAGTGGCAATAACATGGTTACAATACTGATATACCTTATTGTTAGGTTGATAATCAGTGAAATGAATCCCATTCTTAAGTTATCTACTTTGCTTCAAATATGTTCCCTGTACAATAGTAAAACCTGCATACACATTTAAAAAATATCACATAGATTACTTAATTATTGAATATATGCACACACACACACACACACACACACACACACACACACACACACACACACACACACACACACACACACACACACACACACACACACACACAGAAATGTCCCTTTACTGATTTTATATGATATTTCACACCTCTAATCAGATTTTCAAAATCAAACAACTAATATCACAAAGATCCACCAAATTTCTCAAGAAACCCCAAATCGGGTATGCCGAAAAAAGTGCCAAAAGCTTCACAGCTTCACCTATTATTAATAAATATGAAGTGGTAATGTTTTACAAAAATTTGAGCAGAATAAAAGCCTATAAAATGATATTTCCAGATCTATATAACATGCACACAATAGCTCCCAAACGGAGGACAAAAACAATGCTCATCGGGCTCCCGAAAATAGCACAAAATAGCCCGGAATCACCACAAAAACTTAATAATCTATCACAGAAGTATAATAATATTCAAATACATATATTCAGCTATATTTTAATATTTAAAAGTCTGATAGACAGCAGCAACCAAAACTGATATGAAATACTCAACTGGAAACACCAAACTCTTACAAAATATACACCCGAAAACCCACAAATCTGCACTGTTCAGCACAAAGGAAAACTTTGCATGAGCATGCACATGGAATGGCTTCAAACTCCCATCCTTAGCCTTCCTAGAAACCTGAAAAATCCTGTTCTTGGGTCTCCCTAGAAACCTGCAAACTCCCGTTCTTGGGTCTCCTTCTCCACAGGTTTGGCAGCCTCTGAAGAATAACAAAGAAATGAGCAAAAATCAAGTTCTGGAATGAGCCCAGAATGCCTCCAAACCCCTTAAAATAAGGCATAACCCTAACTCACATCCAAGAGGGGTTAATAAAACATATTTTAATAATAATTTTTATTTATTAGTCCATTCGCTTCCAAAGATTATCCCCTTTTTTCGAAACTTCACCTTTTTGGGCCTGCCTGCTTAGAAAATATTATTATTTTTTAATTATTTTAAAAGGGGACATGACAAGTCCTCCCCTCCCAAATATTGCTTGTCCTCAAGAAATGGCTAAACAATAAACCAATCAATCCACCTAGATCCCAAATGTAGTCATGAACTATACTATTGCCAAATAACATAGGCTCTTGCAATACCCTCTGCAATATGACCAAGAGGAATCCATAATCAAATTGACAATTACAGCTCAACCAAACTGCAAAATCACCACTACCACAATTAGAAACCCACAAGACACAAACTCTTAGAACATCAGAACCCATGTAAAGTGGACAAATCAAACTGCCAACACAATAAATACCATCAACGCATCCCACTGGCCTATACAAAATGTACAATCCAACTCTGCAACAATGGTGAATGCTCTCAAATGAAACTATACAAAGTATGGAGAATCCACACACTATACAACTCCTACAGTCAACACAACTCTATAGATCATCGGCCACTGTCTCATAACCATAACTCCTATGCACCCCTGATGGTGGAAAGCCATCACAAGATAAACAACAAGAAATGGAACCCAAACCAAATTCTCCTTCCATAAACTCCTCAACACAAGGATCAAATGCTAACTGATGTACATACCCTACAATATAATGTTGATGAAAAAAACCAACCTCAGTCAACAGCTCACCATGAACAAGTGATACAACCCACTATGACTGATCATTAGCTAAGTCAGGAGATGTCATAGCCAAAGGAGTAGAATTAATAACAACACCTACTGAAGCATCACTCCCAAACTCCTGCTCTAAGTCACATATTATCAAGCTGTCTACTGTATAACCTATCACCATGTCATGCCCATCACAACTCTCATCTTGAGGCATCAAACTGTCCCATAACTGATGATAAGCACTAGGAACCAAAGTACATCTCTATATCATCATCTCATCAAAATGGTCATCAAAGGTAGATTGATGAGCATACCTCACAGTGTAATGCCGATAGAATGCACCAATCTCAATCAGTGGCTCAGACTGCAATCCAGATGTAACTAACTGCAATCGATCACTAACCAAGTTGGAACTGACTACTACCTCCGAAGACATCACCAAGGGAGTTGTATTACTAGCAAGAACCATGCCAACTATCAACTCACCAACATCACACATGGTCTTTGATACAACATCTCTAGTCTTCGTGCCATTAGTACTAGAGGTCACCACCATGTCAGGCATACCACAACAATCTGCTGCAGCACCCAACTCAACTAAACCTGACTCTAGTGGGGATGAACTTGATATGCCAATGTTAGTATCAAGGATGGATGCATCCCCATCTCCACTATCTTTGACAATCTCGACCATGGACATCCTTGGATCGCCAAACACCATAGCTTGTGACTGTATAGAATCAGGTAAAGATTATTGTTGCTCTAACTCCATGGTCACCTTAGCCAAATGAAACTATGACTCCTTGAAAGCCAACTGTGCACTCTCAAGAATCTCAAAAGTCACCTCAAGCTGCTGAGTAAGCTCACTCACCTCATCTTCCTTGGCCAACAATGCATCGTATGCTGTACTGCCCCACTCCATAAGATAATCTCTATCAGCTACCAACTGCATATAATCCTATCTCAAAATTTGGATCTAGCCTCCTATAAAGAGTGGAACTCTGTCAAGGAAAGATAACTGCCTTCCTGCTCATCACTAGTAGGAGAACCCCATCCACAAACTGCTAACAACTGACGAGCAACATCGAAATGCTGGCAAGTGATAGCAATGTCTTGGTCACTAACTCTCAACTAATTAGACACATGATGGCACTGACTTGACTATCTCCTATAAACCTCCTCTGATGCACTGTCTAAAGGAGTATCCTCAAAGTTACTAGTCGCTAGAGTATTACCATCCATGTCCTGTGAATCAAATCTAAAGCTCATATCAACATACAGAGTATCAAAAACTATAGCACTTCTATCCAACTCCTCTGTACCCAAGGAAACTAAGTCTTCAAAACTTCCTACTGCATCCTCCTGCATGTCATCAATGCCAATATGATCCTGGGACTCATCTGTACACACTGCCAAATATGAAAGATCATCAACACATTCCAACAAGTATGGTCAACTGGATATATGAACAAAGCCCAACATCGATGTATAAAAACTAATACCAACATCGGATAAGCTCCTGGCACAAGAAAAGACAACACCGTGCAATCTGCTAATCAAATCCATGATAGCACCCAGACAATCACTGCTACCAAAAAGTGTTAAAGATTTATAGTTAGCTGAATCCAAAATGCCAATATAACAATCTCGAGTCCATATCTGTAAACTAGAATCAGCTGGTAACTCAAGCAAAATCCTCACTTGAGTAATATGACCAATACCAACTAACTCCACATACTTGTCATGATGAGATAATGTAGTGACAATACTGTCTTCACTCACCTTTAGCTGGTGGGATAAATCATGTGAAGTACTACTAGCCTCAACCTCATGTGACAAAGCATCTAACTGTGCCTGGTACTCTCTCTCAGAAAAGTCATGAATGCTCAATGTCTACTCATCTCCACCAGGTATCTCACCATCATGCACAACAACATCCTTATAATCATCATATATTGAGGTCAAATCTATCTATCACTCTTTGACTAAAATCATCAAATGTAGTTACCTGATCATGAACTTGAGTACTCATTCCATGATACCACCAATCATAGGCTGCATCTTCCAAGTGTAGACTTTCAATTTGAATAGCATCACTCTCCTTCATGGGGTTAAGTGTGAAGAAGGTCTTTAATTTTTGTAGCCATGCTCTAGCTGAAATTTTATTTGTTCCATCAAAAGTAGGTGCTATAAACTTGCTTATTTTATTTTTGAGATCTCTTCCACTTATGTCATGCTCCCTTTTGTACTCTTTCTTGGGCATCAAAGTGTTCATCATATCCACATATTCTCTAAAAGGAACTGAACTATGAAAGTATCTAAGCCATTGTAAGTAGCTCTTAATGTAATCAAGTTACCTATAACCTCTTCCACAGGATTAATGGCTGGATTTGGTACTGGTGGCTCATCTACAGACAAGAAAATAGTTTTGGTTGATTTAGATGGTGTGGATTTCAGATTTCTTGGCTCCTCTGAAGTTCTCCCTTTCTCATTAATAGATGCATCTCCTTTTAGTTTTTCTGTCAATATTCGCAAAGCCTCTCTAGTTTCTGCCAAACTATCCACTGTTTGCTTCTGAGTATTTTGGATGTCTTGGAAGAATTTCTTTGCCATCTAATCTGGATTAGCCATACTTTTCCCTTCCTTGGATTTTGTACTTTTACTTTCAACTGGAGGTTTGATCAAAATTTCTTTATTCTTTTCTCGCTGCAAATATCTTTTTTCTCTTTCACTTAGTTGCATGCAACCATAAAGTTTGACATGCAGCTGATTAGAAGCAATATGCAACCACCAAATTCACCAAGAACTAATATGAAAATGATTAGAAGTATAATGAAACCATAAATTTTGACATGCAGCTGATTACAAGCAACATGCAACCGTAAATTATGACATGCAAGATCTGGGTAGTTGTCAAAACTGACATGCAAACTTCTACAAACCCTCAGGTTGGCAAGATCATGGCTCTGATACCACTAAAATGTCCCTTTACTAATTTTATATGATATTTCAGGCCTCTAATCAGATTTTCAAAATCAAACAACTAATATCACAAAGATCCACCAAATTTCTCAAGAAACTCCAAATCGGGTATGCCGAAAAAAGTGCCAAAAGCTTCACAACTTCACCTATTATTAATAAATCTGAAGTGGTAATTTTTTAGAGAAATTTGAACAACATAATAGCCTATAAAATGATATTTCCAGATCTATATAACATGCACACAATGGCTCCCAAACGGAGGACAAAAATAATGCTCATCGGGCTCTCAAAAATAGCACAAAATAGCCTGGAATCACCACAAAAACTTAATAATCTATCACAAAAGTATAATCATATTCAAATAAATATATTCAAATATATTTTAATATTTAAAATTCTGATATAAAATATCAACCCAAATTGATATGAAATACTCAACTGGAAACACCAAACTCTTACAAAATATACACCCGAAAACCCACAAATCTGCACTGTTCAGCATAAAGGCAAACTCTGCATGAGCATGCACATAGAATGGATTCAAACTCCCATCCTTAGCCTTCCTAGAAACCTACAAACTCCCATTTTTGGGTCTCCCTGGAAACTTGCAAACTCCCGTTCTTGGGTCTCCTTCTCCATAGGTTTGACAACCTCTAAAGAATAACAAAGAAATGAGCAAAAATCAAGTTCTGGAATGAGCCCAGAATGCCTCCAAACCCCTTAAAAGAAGGCATAACCCTAACTCACGTCCAAGAGGGGTTAATAAAACATATTTTAATAATAATTTTTATTTATTAGTCCATTTTCTTCCAAAGATTATCCCCTTTTTTCGAAACTTCACCTTTTTGGGCCTGCCTGCTTAGAAAATATTATTATTTTTTAATTATTTGAAAAGGGGACATGACACACACACACACACACACACACACACACACACACACACACACACAATCAAATAAGTCAATAAATTTGAATTCATAAAAAAATATAGATGTACATACATGATTCTATACGTGTGAAAACCTAACCTATTGGGAGCACATGTAAATAAGCCAACATTAGTTGTACATGTATATCAAAGATTGAAGTAAACTGAAATACAACTAATTATACTTGAGTTTTAAAACTAATGTAACCAAAAGACAAGAGTTCCCATGCAACCTCAACACAACTCAACAAGGGCACCCACAAGTGGCCTTGTTGGTGTGCTCAATAGTGAGGAATATGGATGTGCTCTCCTTAAACACAACTATAAACAAATCCCTTGAAAACCATTCAAATGAATGTATATAGAGTACCTTCAAGAAGTGGTTATGAGTAAGCCAACCTCAAAGGATTCTAAAGGATGTGAATGTGGAAATGGGATGCAATGAAATAAACTAACAATGCTATGTTACCATGAAAATGTGCAAGAAACTAGGAGTTGAAACAATGCATATAACAAATACCAAAGATTAGTTCTAAGCATGAAAATCTCCAAGAAAGCTCTA
The DNA here is from genome assembly GCA_028749045.1 of Cupressus sempervirens. Taxonomy (NCBI): domain Eukaryota; kingdom Viridiplantae; phylum Streptophyta; class Pinopsida; order Cupressales; family Cupressaceae; genus Cupressus; species Cupressus sempervirens. The sequence continues at coordinate 855,789,394 of CM053786.1, read as the reverse complement.
ACACTATACTAGCATGATATCAATGTAATGAGGAGATGAAAAATACTTGAGACAAGGGCTCTATTTATATGCTTGAGGGAGGCCTTGAGGAGGTGGCATCTATGTGGTATCCACATAGGTACCCCAAGGGAGACACATGTGATAAGGGACAAGCCATGTAAAAGTCAATATCACCCTTTTATGACTGAGATGGCTCAAGGTGTGCTCACACATGTATGAGCAACCTTGGAGAAAGGAAAGGGGGACAAGGGTGTAAGAGGCTTTTTGGAGGAATTAGTGAAAGGGGGGCTTCTTGGGCTTTGAGTTTCTCACACATGTTTGAGCAACCACTTAGGTGATAAAAGATGTTTAAGAGGGTATTTAGGATAATAAAGTGGGATTAACTAGTAGGTAAGCTTAGAAGGATGAGAGTAATGGGTGGTAGACTAGGTTTTAGGTAGGATTAGGATTAAATTAATAAGATTTAATTTAATCATAGGATTATATAATTTAGTAAAGTGGAGGGAAATCAAATAAATTGGAATTTATTTAAAAGGGGATTTATGGAGCACTATGCATTAAAATAATTCAACACATTAGGGGGAGGTATTTAAATTAAATTTAAATACATTAGGGAAGTGAACTTTTATAATTAATAAGTAAAAGAATATGAAAAATATAATTAATTAATAATAATGTCAAGGAAAATATTAAATAAATTAATATAGTGTTTGGAATGATTTAAAGCATCTATATTTCCCCCCTCTTTGATGTGGTGTCGGGGTGACATTGCATCAAAGAAAAGAAAAACATAGGTTGTCCTAGAGAGGAGAGAAAAAATCCTAGGATTTTCATCATTGAAAAAATAGGGGAGGAGGGTGCCCCCTCACAAAAACAGAGAAAAAAATATTTTTTTTGTGCAATTTTTACGAAAAAGACCCAAGAAGAAAAGAAAAGTAAGGGAAAAAGATGTAGATGAAAAATTTCTATGGCTTGGGGATAAACAAGGTTAGATTGGATAGAGGAATGGACATGGGCTCTTAAGGGGACCTTAGAGGACCTATATATGCCTCCAAGGGGCTCTTGGAAGAGTCATTTTCACACCTAGAGAGCAGAGAAATAGAGTAAAGGATGGATCTGATCAAGGGATTACAACTTGGAGAGCGCATTTGGGTGCACTAGAGACTGACTGACATGGGACCATCGGTAAGTCAACTATCCCAACTTATCAAAAATTTTTTTTCACATTTAAAATATGCATTTTTAGGGTAGAAAGATGGGGTCAAAGAAGAGATGAAGATTCTCCACTCCATTGTCTTTGCAGATGACAAACTAGGGAAACCATCACTATGGAGATGATATGATGCATTTCGTCATCTTTGAAGACAATCTATTACATCCTGTCATATGCCTAGATGAAAGAACAAGGAAAGGAGAAGGTTAGAGATGATGATCTCTATGTCATTGTCTCTATAGATGAAAAAATTGCAGTCATCAATTAGAAAACCAACATCTACAAATTTGCTAGAGATGTGAGATCAAGTTCTTCATGTTTTGGCATCTCCACAAATCTACATCTACGCGGATTGGTGTCTACACTAATATGGATGTATTAGCAGACTAAAGTGATAGGGATGGTGAGGGGTTGATAGAGAAATATTCCTCATGATTAGATAAAGAATATGAGGACTGAAATAATAGGAGGTTGACTATTGCATGTCTATGCTGTAGGAGCTAACGGTGACATTCCAATCGTGGGAGCACTATCGAGCAACTATGCTCCTAGGGGATAGACTAATGGAGGTGAAGTGGGAAAATGTGTAGCTTTATGGACTTGAGAATGTCCATGAGTGGCCAGACCTAAGGGTGCATTCAACAAAGCTATCAACATTGGTGGAGACGTGGAATACACTCACTTCGAGCTTTCGTATGACTATAGGAGAGGTGACAATTACTTTGCTAGAGGTGTGGTGGACACTTCAAGTGCTAATCCTTGGGAGATATCCAGAGTATATTTTGGAGGGAATAGATCCACATCTATGAGAGTTCTTTGGGAAAAAAAGACATGAACTACTAATTCAATAGCTTTGGCTGACATGGAGAGAGGTTCTAGATCAGATACTGCCATGACTAGCCCTTTATTTGGTCTCTTTGATATAGAGAATGGTACTAGACCATGCTGGGCATGGATTTTTGATTGGATGGGAAAAATTTCTTAGGACTTTTCTGTAGGATTATGGAGTGATTTTTTGCTAGGGCCATACCATCTTGGCCCACCTATACTATGACTTACACATGTGCAACTATAAGGCATAGAGGACCATAGGCCCAAGATTGACTCTACTCATAGTATGCTCATTTGAGCACATAGGTATGATACAACCTATTACTCAATGTGAGACATGACAACTCAAGGAGAAATATGCATGTCGATATAGGCCACCCATGTAGTATACCTCCACTGAGTTGATAGGATTCTGGCAACGGTGTTTGGATGAGATCATTATGTTCGAGTGGATACCATACACAGACTATAAGCAATGGGTGACCATACTTCCTAGAGGTGGAGAGGATGATTTAGAGGATCCAATATACTTGCAGTATGCATAGTTAGACTATTGGTTTATTGACTGGATGGTGCACATCATGATGTGCTACATGCCCTCTAGGGTGTAGAGACAATTTGGATGGGTGTAGGATGTTGTAGTAGACAGGTTGGTGTCTTAGGAGGTGGGAAACCTATGGGGATTTAGGACTACAATTATATTAGATAAGGATTCATGGCGTGGCATGTAGCTAGTACCATGGGTTCATAGGTAGGATTAGGGAGATGCCAGGATGATACCAATATACACACAGTGGTGGGAAACACATCAATTTCTCTGACTGATAGTGGTAGGGGCACCTCCACCACTAGAGTAGGCACAAGGTGGGGGAGATGGGGCTAGAGCAAGAGAGGAGGGACATGCACCCTAGTTACTAGGGTGAAAAAAATTATGAGTTCATCAACAAGGAGTGTAAACACTAGCAAGGCCACCACTAGTGTAGGGACAACAATAGGGTCCACATGTACAAGTATAGGAGCCACAAAGAGTGCTGATACCATAGGTACCACAAAGGCCACCTTGGTCAAAATAGATAGATGTGGATATAGTTAGGGTAGAGTAGGATAGCCTCTAGATAGAGGTTGCTTAACTATAGGGGGAGGTATAGAAAGAGTAGGTTAGGGTTTGATAGTACACAAGAGGCCTTAGCAACATTATAGGTGGGGATACACACTTGTGCATTTAGTGATCTTAGTGTACATGTAGATGTAGATGAGTTGGTAGAGCTAGATTCTCTGCGATAGGATGTGGCTTCCCTTTGGTTTGATAGAGAGACCTTGTGGCACTTGGTAGATAAGTATCATGGTCAGTGAGACATCACAATGTAGATGATGTAGGATAGGGGGATGGTCATTGTTATGCAGGAGGCCTTGACCACACACTTTCATGAGGGATGAGCTATATGAGAGGTAGGCTAATATTGGACATTGTATCATGATGTAGTTCTAGTAGAGTAGTGACAACCAAATTTCTAGGAGGCATCCAACTCATAGGCCATAGGTAGCCTAGAGAGATCAGAGCTATTAGTTGGACAAAGGAGGCCTCCATGAGGAGGAGGTATAGGAGGAGTAGGGCCCTCAAAGCTAGGCACATGATCCATAGAGTGATCAGCTTTTGACACAATGATGTATATGTAGATGTAAGAAGTTTTTGATGATGTATCATGCATGATGTTCTACATGATTTTTTTGTATATGGACTACACATGGATACTTATTTTTTGATATATATGATCACATGATTTGATGATCCTAAATGTGTATGTATGCTGATGTTTTTTGGATGCTTATGCTTATGAGTTTTTATGAGTACTATATACGATGCATGATGTTATGATACTACTACTGGCATTGTGATATAGGACATGTGTGATGTGATGTAGTATTGTCCATGATGTATATATGATGGCTAATGTGTGGATGATGCATGCCCTATATGATTGCGATGTATGAGATGCATGCATTTTATTATTTTATATATATGGACCCACTATATGATTTGTGTTAATGAAATAGATGTATCATGATGTGTATGTGACTAAATGTAATGATTGTGATGATGATACCTAATGGATTAATGTAATGAATAAATAATGTAACCTAATGATGAATAACAAATGAGATGAATAATATAAGTGTAATGAATTCAATATATACAAAAATGAATGTATCCTAAATGAAAATGCAAGTAACATAATAAGTCACACTAATCATGAATGATATAAAAAATGCAAAATGAAATGATGCCAACACAAAGTGTAAATGTGAGACATGAAAATGCAATGAGACCTAATGGATGGACTTGTGTCAAATTGTAGCTCATAGGAATCAGTAGCTGAGCATAGGAGGGGGGTGGGATAAATATAACCCTTGCCTCAAGTAGAGTGTAATGAAGTGCTATACTACATGATATCAAGGGATTCAGTTGTGTTTATATGGGAGAGCACACCCTAGTTTGATTTTTCAAAATGAGTTATGCACTGAATGCTATAATAGCATAGATGACAAGATTCCTTTGCCTAGACTAGACTCCCAACAAAATAGACTTTAGGACAATGGATGTAGTTTTCATAGTCATGATGTAAAAAATGACATATATGTATTGGAGAGGTCTAGGTACACCCAAATTATTTTTAGGGATCTTCATGGAAAGTGTGCTAACTTGGTGCTTCCAGTGAGTAGTGCATAGTCATAACCTTGAACTAACATAGGTGTAGTAAAGCATAAAAAATAGATCATACTGCAAATGAAACATGTAGTTAGTTGGAACCATTCAAATGATACTAAGATATGGAAGATTGATGTACACTATAGAAGAATACTACTAACACACAAAATTGAAATCAACTAAAAGAGACTGCATGACCAAGTAGCCATTTAGTCTATAGTTCTTGCAAGGAACATTAGTCTAAAAGTGAAGTTTGTGGTGCCATGTGTAGGAAGGAGTCATCCTATGAAAGTTCTTTTGTTTAAGTTGTTGTTGTGAGTGTTTGTTGGCAATAGCTATGTAAAGAACAAGTTTCTTGAATCGTTAAGGTCTCAATGGTGATTTTTTTAAGGTTCTGTTGTAGTCATTGTTGTGGGAAGAAACTCAAGATAATGGGAGTAGGGAAACCATTCGACAGGAAAATGCCTCAAAAACTAGAGGTCTTTTGAAAAATGAAATTGGATGGAGGCCTTGTAGACAAGAGGTCTTTTATTGGATGCATGAAAAGCACGAACTAGATAGGAATTCTGCACAAATATGGGATGAAATGGGGGAAATGTGGTGAAGTGAGATGAGCCTTATAGATAATGGACCTTATTGACAAACAAATTTTTTTCAAGAGATTTTTTATACTTTTAGTTTTTTCTTTAAAAACATTTTACAAATGCTTTTGGAGTTTCTAATATTTTGATTTTTTGAATTTTTGTGGAACTTTATCAAAATCGTACAAGAACTATGGAACTCAAGAATAGAATCACTTGAGTTGTTGAATATTTACAAGCTTAAAGAGTGGATCTCCCTCTAAAATGGCAATTTGATATGCTCTAGAACCATACTTGGCTGTAATGATAAATAGACCAAGCCAATTAGCTTCAAACTTTCCTTGTCTTTTTTGATTTTGGAGATTCCTTATGTTATGATGCAACACTAGATGACCCACCTCAAATTTCTAAGATCTGATCATTTTGTGAAACTAGAGTTGAAGGTGATTTTGGTACATGTGAAGGTGGTTTAAGGTAGTGAGGCTTATCTCATCGAGGAGTTGCATCTTTTGCTAGTGAATAACTTGGTATTCTTCTTTGGACATCAAATTCTTGAGAGAGATTCTAAGGGAGGGGAGCTCAATTTCAACGGGTAATACAATCTTAGAGCCATAAACAAGGGAAAATAGAGTGGCTCCTATGGGGGTATAGATGGAGGTGTGATAGGCACAAAGGATGGAAGTAATTTGGAGGTGCTAGTCACGACAGGCTGCATCAACAGTTTTCTTTAGGACTTTCAAAATGGTTCAATTAGTGGCTTCAGCTTGGCCATTGCCTTGGGGGAAGTATTCGGTGGAGAAATGTTCAGTGATTTTGAATTTCCTACACAATGTGGTGACCTTTTGATTTTTGAAGGGAGTCTCATTATCAGTTATTATGTCTTGGAGGATGCCAAAATGATAGATGATGTAGTTCAAGATCAACTTTCAAAATTGTTTTTTGTGGTGTAGGTTAAAGGGATAGCCCTAACCCAGTTTGTGAAGTACTTGGTGGCAACAATAATATACTTGTAGCCATTTGTAGAATTTGGATATATTTGACCAATAAGATCAAAACCCTAGTGGGGAAAAGGGCCATGGTATAGTGGTCGGTTGAAGGTCTTAGGTAGGAGCATGCATCAAATCTTCATGTTATTGACAAGGAACACATCACTTCACAAAATGATATGCATCAACTTATTTAGTAGGCCAATAATAACCCATTATGAGGAGCTTTGTCTCTAATGTAAGTCCACTAGAATGGGCACCAAAAATTCCTTGGTGAAGCTCTTCTAACATCATTCTAGATAGCTTTATTTAAATTGAGACATCGAAGGAGGGTTCCATCGAAGTGTTTTTGGAGTGTGTCACCTAGGATAGTGTATCAGTTAGTGCGACAGATGATGCTTTTACTTTGGTATGTGGAAAGGGCTATGCGGATTGTTTTATGATGAAGGTAGGTGAAAATGTTAGAGTACCATGGAGACTCAAGATAAACAATCTCACACACCATATCTGATTTAGATTTCTCATAAGCATGAAGGAAAAGATTCTTAACAAGAAATTCATACTTAGGACTATATTCAGGCATGGTGATCATTGAGGCTATGGTGGCCATAACATCAAGTAATTTATTATTTGTCCTTGGTATCTATTGAAAGACTATCTTAGTGAAATGTTCTTTAAGATCTTCTACTATCCGGTAATATGGAAACACATTTTCATCCTTTGTTTGATATTCATCTATAAACTGTCTAATGACCAATTGGGAATCCACAAAGACAAGTAGGCTCTTGATATTCAATCAAATATCTTGACATAACCCTATTACTATTCCTTCATACTTAGCTATGTTGTTTGTGCAATGGAATGAAATTTTGTAAGACTTAGGGATAAGATCTCCTTGCCGTGCAACAAGCAAAATACCTGCCCCCGATCCTTTCTATGTAAAAGAGCCATCAAAATAAAGCTTCCATTGTGTACTAGGGATAACAATCATAATTGTGTCATCTAGAAAATATACTATGATAGGATGGTTTCCTTAAAGAGGAGCTTCAATGAGTTGATTGGCAATAACTTGTCCCTTTATGGCCTTGTAGTCTTTATAGACAATGCCAGATTCACTTAAAATCAAGACCTATTTAGCAACACAACTAGTGAGGAAAGATTTTGATAGAAAATAATTAAGGCTATCTATCTTAGTAATGAGGCGTGTAGTATGATTAAGCATGTAATGGCATAGTTTCTCTATGCAAAAGAATATAGCCAAACAAACTTGCTTAATAGAAGTGTAGTTCAACTCATAGCCAACTAATGTTCGACTGAGATAGTAGATAGCTTTCTCATTACCATTGTCATCTAGCTATGCTAAAAGAGAACCTTATGCAATTGAAGTGGTAGAAATGTAGAGAATCAGTGATCAACCTACGATTAGAGGGACTAGTATTGGTGGATTAGCCAAGTATACCCTAACTTTCTTAAATGCTTTTTTACATAGGCAATCCCATTGAAACTTGGTGTCTTTTCAAAGCAAGCATTGGAGTAGATGAACTTTAGTTGCTAACTAGGACACAAATTGTCTAATTAACTATAACTACCCTTGAAAGATGTAGAGTTGTTTCAATGTAGTAGGTGGAGGAATTTCCATGATAGCTTTACTTTTGTAGGGTCTACCTCAATGCTTCTTCTTGACACTATGTAACCAAAAAAATTTCTGGATTGGACCCTAAAAACACACTTCTTGGGGATAAGGAAAAATTTGTATTTCTCTAATCTTTCAAATATGGTGGTAAGAACAACAATATGAGAATCACATGTCTTAGATCTTCCTAGGATTTCATCAACATAGTCTTCCATTATTACATGTAGAAGATCATGGAAGATTGTGGTCATTGAGTGCTGATAGGTTGCACTAACATTCTTTAAGCCAAAAGGCAGGACTCAATAATAAAAAGTTCCCCATGGGGTAGTAATTCAATTTTGTGTTGGTCTTCTTCTACAATTTTGATCTGATTGTAACTAGAGAAATAATCCATTAGAGATAACATTTCATGTCTAGCAATTAAATCCACTATAATGTCTATGTTGGGTAGTGGAAAATCATCCTTAGACATGTAGGATTCAAATCTAGAAAATATTAACATATGCGGATGCCCCCAGAGGCTTTTCCTATAGGAACAATGTTGGAAACCTAATCAGGATAATCAATAGGTTAGATGAACTTTGTTTCTAACATTTTCTATAATTATGCTTTTATGCTTCTAGCATTTTTTATAATTATGCTTTTACCAAGAGTGCTACCTTAGGATGCATCCTACGTAACTTTTGCTTAACATGTTTAATCTTTGGACCCACTACTAGTTGATGCAAAACTAAGCTTGTCTCTAAGCTAGGCATGTCTTTATATGTCCATGCAAAATTCATTTTGCCTTTCTATTGGAACTAAGTCATCACTTCTTGTTCTTCTGGACTTAGGGTAGCAACAATGTAGGTGATTTGGGGATTATCTATCGTAGCTAAGTTAATTGGAATTGTATCTTCATTCAATATAGATGAAATTTTTGGTGGTAGAGTTCTAAATGGAAAGTCAACCTCTCCCTCTTCTGATGCCTCTAGGAAGTTTTTGCTAGAAGATGTGTCCTTTATTTTATCTCTTTCTTCATGAAAGAGTGCTCTAAAAGAGTTTTCACTAAAGGATGTTTCTTCTATTTTTTAATTTTAATTTTTAATTTTTTTTTTTCACTTTTGTGACTAAGAGAGTTGAATTGGCTACCAAATTAGGCTTCCTCATCTTATTGGATCTCATTCTTGTAATCTTGGAGATTCTTGAGGCCAAAAAGTTCTATCATTTCTTCATCAAAGTTACAGATATCAAGAGTTGGTGGTGTGGCTTGAAGGTTCCAATCTATCATGTCAGGGTCAGTGAGGGGTAAGTCAATGGATGAGAGGTCAGCTATGGTGATGGCATGGACATAGTTATCTAGGTCATCCTCAATTTATTGGAAAGGTACTTTGAAGAATTCCTCCTCTTTCATCTCAGAATCAGGTTCAACTATACAATAGTTGTCAACAAGGAACACCTTGGGTTTAATGGAGACCAAACTGCATCCTTTAGGATAGCTAGAAACCTCAAGGGGTCGTATGATTCTATATTCTTTAGGTCTAAGGCCTGTACCATGATATCCCATGTTTTAAATGATGGGAGGAACCTTGACAAACTTATCTTTAGAGAATTCCACAAGATCATCTTTTCCATCATAATATAGCCAATCTAAGATATTAGACTCCATGTGTTCATCACTATGTGAACCCCAATGTTCAAAGGTTGTTTCACTAACATGCATAGTATCCTTATTTGTAGAGGGAGGTATTTGTGAAGGCTTAGCAAGGATCGAGGGGAGAGTGGTAGTTATCCAATGCATAAGGAGTTCTCAAACTTATATTCTCCCATTCCTTGATCTGCCAAGGTAACCTTCATTGCAATATTGACCTTGATATCTTTAACCTTCTCTTTTCCTTTATGGGAACTAGAATCAATATTGGATGAATATGGAATTATTATGGAAGGTTTTTTCAATATGGTGAGAGATCTAGGTATAACCTTAGCAAACTCACTAACTAGACAAAAATTCATTGGGGCACCTTCTAATATCTTACAAAAAGAAAAAGGCAAAGGATATCCTAGAATTGTGACCTCTCTTCCCCGGTGGGGAAATTTTAAGCACTGATGGTAAGTAGATAGGACTATTTTTAGTGTATGTATCTAGGGTTGACTGAGCAAGATGTTATATGGTATGTATGAATCTAGGACATGACTTTCAATGTTGATTACAGCTGATTTGACTTGTAGTGGTAGCATGATAACCCCTTTTGATTCTCTTTCTCTTTCATCATATGATTTAATGGTTATCCTTTTGTTGATGTCTAGGATATCCCCTAGAAGTCCCAAGAAGTAGATCATCTTCAATTTATAGAGGTTTAAACTAGATCCATTATCTATAAGCACTCATTTTATTTTGTGTCACTTTATAAGGACTTCAATGTGGAGTGAAAAATTGTTATACTGATCAAGACCTTGGAAATATTTTTCTATGAAGACCAGGTGTTGTTGTGCGGTGAGATTTCCAACCATGGTGGTGAATTAGGATGCATTGATGTTTTTAGGGACACAAGACTCTAAAAGAGTACTCTCAAGGATTTCTTTATGGATAGGTGAGCTAGTGAGAAGCCTCAGAATGGAGATTTGTATAGCAGTCTTCCCTAACAGAGATAGGAAATCATAGTGAGAGCCGGGTCTTTGTGAAGTGGATGACATGATAGGAACATGTGGAACTAATGGATTGGTGGGATTGGGAGTGGAAGCTTGCAGAGTAATTCTTCCCCACTAAGTGGTTGAACCACAATTAATTGCTTGTAAGATGTGTATTTACATGAGTGTCTACTTCTTCAATGTGTCCACACACAGAGTCAAAGAAACATATATCATTTATTTCTATTTTAACACACAAGGAGTCAAAGCCTGATATGTGGTTAGTAGAATAGTCATAATGGAGTGCATTAGATATGGAAGCTTGGTTGATATTATTTGTATTATTGTTTCCATTATTATTTGTATGATTGTGGTCAGGGAACAACTTTTGAAAAATCTTCAGTTTAGCATTTTTAGAGGATGGTCCTGCTTCAACCTCAATTTCCCCATCATCAAAAAGGTTTTGGATGAAGATTTTGAGCTTGATACACTTCTTAGTGTCATGTCCTTTGATGCGGTGGTAATTGCAATACTAATTTTGTCTATACCACTTGGATTTGGGTTGATTTTCATCAAAAGATCACGTGTTGGAAAAAACCATCAAATTGTGATCCACTAATTTATGGAATATTGCATCTAAGGGTTCACGAAAGCTAGTGAACTTTCTATTTCAGTCATAGTCATGATTTTAGTTCTTATTAGTATTGTTGTTATTACGACGAAAGAATTATGTTTGATTGTGAGATTGTTGGTTATTCTAATTGTTGTTTTGATTCTAATTCTGAGTATCATGATTTGAATTATTGTTTTTTTGGTGATGATGGTTATTGTTATTGTTATTATCTCCACCTTAAATATTTTGCACACTCTTGACATTAGTGACACCATCATGGGTAGCACCTTCCATTTTGGACTAGAATTTTGGTTTTCCATTGTTGTTTGTTTCATTAGTTGATGATGATGAGTTATAGTGTTTAATGGAAGCTTTTTCATAGAGTCCATTTTCAATGTTCTTTCCTTTCTTGACTAATGTTGCAAAGTCTTTAGGATTAGTCATCTTCATTTGGAAAGACATCCTTAGAATCAAATTTTTAATGAATATGTCTACAAGGTGGGAATCTTCAATTTTTTAGGGCATATGATTGGGAAGGTTCCACCACTATTGTAGAAAATGAGAAAATATTTTACCTATTCTTTGCTTTGTGTTGCAAAAATCACTCAAGGAGGCATGATGTTCAATATTTTATGAGTATTGTGCTACAAATTTTCCTATCAAGTCATTGAAGGAGGTGATGGAACCTTTGGGTAAGTTTATTAGCCATTAAAGTGTGGGGCATCCAAGGCTTCTTGTGAAGAGCCTCTTAAGATAATCCTCATTGTAGGAAACTTCTTAACATAATATAGAAAAGTCTTTCAGATGTGTGATGAGACATGTTTCTCCTATGTATTTGTCAAATTTGTTAATATCAAAGTTTGGTAGAAATGGTATCATGTTGATAGATCTATCAAATGGAAAAGGGAAATTTTTCTCAAAAGAGAAATCTTTCATCCCTTTGTTATTCATCTTGTGGACAAAACTTTGGAGTTCATGTAAATGTTGGGCTAGATCTTGGTTTGGTAGTATCTATGTTGGTTGTGAATTGATGTTGAAATTACCTCCAAAGTTGTATGAGTTTCCAAATGGATTATATGGTGGTGGTGGATTATGAGGTGGTGGAGATGGTAGCGAACCACTTTGGCCAATGTATTGATATGTAGTTTTTGGGATTGGCACAAAAGTTTTCATCATACTTGTTGGCATGTGTAAATAGGAGGAATTTATTGGTTATGTTGGGACTACTATTTGTTGGATAGATACTTGCCAATTTTTAAGCATCCTATAGATGGACTTGTCAAGGTTGACTGTAGAATAATAGCATGTGTAGTTATGTTGGGTATAACACTAATGATTTGTTCAATGTGTTTTACACTCAATCGGAATGTGGGTTCTGTTGAAGTTGATGTAGGTATAGAACTAGTTCCCACTAAGTTTTTTTACTTTTCTAGATGTTTGTGCTATGGTGAGATTTAGCAATAATGGAGCACCATATTTGGTAATTTTTCTAAACAAAGTGCACTCATCAAAACTCGTAGGGACATTAACACCATCCTTAACAAGGTTTAGGAAGATCTTAGTTTTGTTTTCTCTAATATATTTTTCTGATATTTCCAATTTGTATGGGTTTACAAGAAACATTTGAACATCTTTAGGAATGTCATTATTTTCAATGGGGTCTTCATCTTGGTACATTTCTTCCTCATCATGTGTGTTACTACCTATAGTAGTGTTTCAAAAAGGATTCTCCAGTTCTTGTGTCGATGTTGAGCTAGGCATACCAAAGTTTGTATTAAGGGGAAATGTGTTCCCTAATGAGGTTGATCAATGAGGAAAAGGGTTCTCCATCTTTTGTTGTCTTAGTGATTCCAACAAAAAAGACATGGGGTTAAATGTGAATCTGCTGGATTGTGTTTGTACAATACAATTGTGACCAAATTGATGGGTGAAAGCTTGTGGAAGGAGAAGATGTGAGAGATAAACTAAACCTTATATGATAAAAGGGGTTAACAACCTAAATGTGAACAAAATACCTTGTTGATTTGACAAACCAAGTGTGATATAGGATACAAGTATCTTTCTCCTACCAAAGATGGATGAATGATCTTTAGGTAAGATAAGACATCGAATGGAGGACTCAATATTTGGAGATGGACTTGTGATCCCAAATGAGTGAGTGCAACTATGGTAAAAAATTTCTTATGGATAAAGGTCTAGTGTTATAATCTTGGAAGTCTTGTGACTAAGATGTCCTTGGGCCAAAGAGTTAAGGTTCAAATGATTAAGCTCTTAGGAGGAAATTTTGCAAATGGAAGACTAGAAGATTTGGAAAAGAAGATACAAGAATAGATTGATGTAGAAAATGAGGGTGATATGGTCACTATGTGGGTAGCTAATCCTTTCTTATTGAAAAAAGAAATCTAGAGTTTACTCCAAGGAAAATAAATAATTCTCAAAGTTTAACATTGTATAAGATTCTATTGCAATGATCATGTTTATCCTCTTCCTTTTTGATGTCTTTTATAACCTATCAAAATTTCTTATCACTATGTGCTAGGATTTATCTTTCCTTGTAGGAAAACAATTTGTATAACTTCAACTTCTTAAGTTTGACTTTGTTAGACATGGTAGGAACAAAATAATCTCAGTTATAAGACCAAGCACAAGAATTATACCAAAAATGTTGTGAATAAAAGACCTAATGAATCTCAAATGCTAGACCAAGTACAATGACTTATGTAAATAACTATAGGTCAAGAGGACCCCCTTACAACCATTTTGCTCACTGAATGTTTAGTTCATGATTTCACTTGTTTAGACCTATTTGATGTTTGGTATTGGTTTTGGATTTTAAACACTCAAGCATACCAAACACATCAACAATCCTAAAAAGGCTTTAACTAGGATGTACAAAGATTAACTAGAGGGCATCCTTGATATACGTAAGGTACATGAGGTCCAAATTTATAGATGAAAGAAAATAGTGCCACATAGCTGGGAGGAGATGGTAACCCAAATCTCCACCTTTACTTCCTAAAGGTATAAAGTTCTTTAGGGATTAGCTAAGAATGACAAAATTTTACTTCCATAAGAGGTGTCTTTGGATTCACCTCCCGATATTTATACTCTTCTAGAACACTAGAGTTAAGGTTATCCCAAGGGGTGATGAAATCCCCAAGTAGGCCTCCTAAAAATAAAAGAATAAGACCACTTATTTCTTATGTACTTAAGATCACCCAAAGGCAAGAGAGGAGAGAATACGCAAGTGGCCTTGGGGTTTAAAATACACTTATTCTTTTCCAATTGAAGCTTTAGATTTTTGAAATACTTTTGAAGACACTCTTGTTTAAGAATACAAAGTTCTTTCCAGCTTGACAATGTTGTCAACATAATAAAATCGAGGATTTTTCAACAACAATAAATCAATTGGCATCAACATAAGAAAATCAATAGAGATAGAGAAAGTTCCCTTAAGTCATTCAAGATTCACCAAGTACATATGTTTCATAGCAAGCTTCTTTGTCCCTTAAGAATTCAAGATTGTATGAGAATGTTTTAAGTCCAAATTAAAATATTTCATCACATTCTTTTTAATCTTTAAGAATTCAAGAGTAAATGAAATGTGTGTAAATTTATCTTTAGGAAATTCAAGAGTATGCATGTAACATTTCTTTTAAATGCATTCGAGAGTTTGTTTGGATTTTAGTATTATTTGCAACATTCATTCCATGGAAAAATGATTAAACCATACAAGTTCATTTATCCCCTAATTCTAAATTCCTCCAAAGTTTGTCTCCTATAATAAAATTTGATTAGTAATCCTTGTACATAAAGTAAATAATGAGTTAAATATCAAGAAATCAACCAATTCGTAAAATATCTAAGATGGCGGAATGTAGGTGCAGATGAAAAGAATTTAAAGATGACAAAATACAGATGACAGAGCTTGCAGATACTAGAAGAAGTGGGGAAGACAGTCAACTGAAACTATGGACTTTCAGCTACCCACAATACAGATGATAGAACATAAATATGAAGAGATGAAAATCAACAGTAACTATGGAATTTTAGTTGCCCACAACACAAACGACAAAAAATTAAACTATGGAGATGATAGTCAACTAAAAGTACAAAATTACAGCCACCCACAACATAGATGATAGAACATTAAACTTTAGTGATGATAGTGAATTAAAAGTATAGACTTGCAACTACTCACAACACGAATGATAGAACATTAAACTTTAGAGACAACAATTAAGTTTGTGAAGATGGAAAAACAATAGAGACAACATAATAAAATTTGTTTGCAATTTTTAGGTGGGTTATTGGTTCTATCATAGGTAGAGACACTAAACTATGGAGACAAAGATCTGTGGAGATGATGAAGCATCTTCGTAGAGGACACTATGTCCTAATAGAGATAGCAATGAATGTTTTTATATAAAACTCTAAGTTTTTGATCAAATTTAAGTGTAAAAAAGGGATGTGGGTCACACTGGGCATGCCAAAATGTATGCATGAAAACCTGGCCTATCAAGAGCATGCATAAACAAACAAATACTAGATGTACATGAATATCAAAGATTGAAGTAAACCAAAATACAACTAATTCTACTTTAATTTTAAAACTAATGCAACTAAAAGACAAAAGTCCCCATGAAACCTCAATGGAACTCAATAAGGGCACCCATAAGAGGCCTTGTTGGTGTGCTCAATAATGAGGGATGTGGATGTTCTCTTCTCAAACACAACTATAAATGAATCCCTTCAAAACTGTTTGAATGAATGCAAATATGAATCTATACGAAAATGTATATAGAATACCTTCAGGAAATGGCTATGAGTAAGCCAAGTCCAAAGGATTCTAAAGGATGTGAATGTAGAAATGGGATGCAATGAAATAAACTGACAATCTATGTTACCATGAAAATGTACAAGAAACTAAAAATTAAAAAAATGCATACTAACAACTACCAAAGGTTAGTTCTAAGCATGAAAATCTCTATGAAAGCCCTGAAACTATACTAGCATGATAACAATGCAATGGAGGATATGAAAAATGCTTGAGACAAGGGCTCTATTTATAGACTTGAGGGAGATGTTGATGAGGTCGCATCTATATGGCATCCGCATAGGTGCCATAAGGGAGACAAGCCATGCAAAATTCAACATCACCCCCTTATAATCAAGATGTCTCAAGGTGTGCTCACACATGTGTGAGCAACCACTTAGGGGCTAAAAGGTGTTTAAGAAGGTATTTAGGATAATAAAGTGGGATTAACTAGTGGGTAGGCTTAGAAGGGTGAGAGTGATGGTTGGTAGACTAGGTTTTAGGTGGGATTAGGATTCAATTAAATAGGATTTAATTTAATCATAGGATTATAGAATTTAATAAAGTAGAGAGAAATTAAACAAATTAGAACTTATTTAAAAGTGGATTTATGGATGTTGGTTAATATTTTGTTCCTCCTTTTAGCTTGGCTTTATCTTGACTCTAGATGCCCAAAATGTGAGGAACAAAAGGATGTTCACCAACAAATGGGTTAGTGTATGTGTTATATCATTGCCCTCTGAATTGTAAGGCACATCTCCCTTATATGCAATATATGCAATGAATTGTTTTTTTAATAGAGCATTGGGATATGAGGTATTCTCTTAACCTAAGAGTAGAAAAGGATAAACCAGGATGTTCATAACTACAAACACCCCAGGAAAAAATAGATTTGGGCAACTTATAACACCTAGTGGAATGAATATCACAAGCTACCTTGAAGTTCTTCTAACATATACTGATTTACAATCTAAATGCAAAAGAGGAAGGAAGAGATAAGCACATGAGGGGAAATGGAATTTGTTTCACTATTAGCCTTAAATGAAATGGAATCTAGCCAATAACTAATAGTTTCATATGCATTTATCTTACATTTCTCAATGAAACTATCTAACATGATATGCAATGAACAAGAGAGGAAGCATAATCATATATGAGGAAAGTAAATGCAACCACTTTCACTACAAACATTAAAATGAAATGGAATCCACTTGATTATCATAGGTTCACATACAACTATCCTTCAACTCTATATACAAAACTAATCTAAGAATGGGCAAAAAAACATGACCAACAAATAGAAAGTAAATGGAATTATAGATTCATTTACCATCAAGTTTTTTGACCTTTCTATTATCAAATGAGGTTACAATTATAGTCTACTGTTATCATTTCAAAATTGTGGCAGAGCAATAGTAATATAATAAAGAATAAAATATGAAAATATCCAATTTATATCATGATATGAGCACATGTTATCACTTCTATTGATGATTTTGAAATAGAGATATTCTTTAAAATACTCCGTGACTGTTCAACTTGTTGCAATCTTCAGAAAGCCCTATGATAACACTATTTTCTTCATCTTCTATTATTTCATGCCAAATACATATATTTCATATTATAATGGTCACAACATTTTCAAATTCTGGCTGTTGATCCCAAATTAACAATCATGATTTAAATGTTATGACTTCCTTTATATTTTCTACCATGGGTCCCTTTTGTCACTTTGTCACTAAGACTAATTTCTATTTATCTTTCCATAGTGACATAGCAAGAAGTGTTGATCTTTTAAGATTTGATGACACATGAAACTAACCCACCTCTGTCAATGTCAGAGAATCTATCCAATCATAGTATGCCAATCTAGGACTTATTTACCTTTTTTGGAAAACTAAATTTGGCCCCATAGTTCCATGCATCAAGTTTTTGCTATGTCACTATGAATAATAGTTGAGAAACTTCATATAGTGAGATAGCAATATTTGTGAATCTCTTTTTGATTTGACAGTGATCATTTAAAGAATTTAACTCATATATTTCCTTTTGCATCATGGGTCCACCTTCCAATTTTATACCTCATGGTATAAATGTGGTAGTACTTTATTGTTTGACATCAGACTATTTAGCCTTATTGGCACCTCATGACTAGACTTTAACAATGCTTCGTAAGAGATGATGACCCACTAGAAACATGCCTTTGTCTCTATGTCACTATGAATAATGGTCAAGCATCTTTATATAGCAACATAACAACCTCCATAGATCTTCTTTGATCTGACAGTCAACAAGATGCATTTAACTTTGATTTGAATGGGACCCAATATGACAAGTAAGCATCTAAATTTTCAACTAGCTAATAACATATGTTCTTTTATTTGATTGACCTTTCAACTCAGTGATGTGGATGATTAGAAATATTTTGATTCATCGAATTGATTTCCACTCAGGTCTTCACCACCTTTGACCATGTTCTTCACCATTTTTGCATTTTTAAGTATTCATTCTACATTGAATTCAACTAATCTTCTTATAGTTCATTCTCATGATTTGTCTATTGTCTTCAAGATTAGTTTTCAATGTTCCTCTACTGTATCTGCTCTTTATATGCTCATGATTTTTCTATTTTACCTACATTATGTCTTTAATAGAACATCTGATCACAAAATAAGGGTTTCTTAGAGATTTTTCAGAATATTTTCATGAAGGGATACCATAAATCTTTGTCTTTCACATGATTAGGAATGACAAAATATGAATTAGTAGAAAATCTAGACCTTCTTCTCATCAAGGAAACACATAACAAACCCTCCAAACCCTAATCACCTAGCTTTGGACTTATTCATTGCTCACATGATTTTCCATATTAGGTTAGCTCAAAGGAATTATTGGAAGAAAGATTATCCTATAGGAAATCTAGAATTAGACTCATTACTTTGACACTTGACTTGACTCAAAACCTTAAGGCAAAAGATATGAATTGAAACTTGGGCAATAACTGGTTCTGCTTGGGAATTTAAGCATGCTAACATTTGAAAGAATCCAAGAAAACTTTAGTTCTACACAAGGATGACAACTTGGAAACAAAAGAATAGGCTAAACAAAGAAAGCAGTAAGGAACTACCTAAGAAAAACAAGCAACTAAACTAAGAAAAATGCATAAAAAGGAAAACCTACCTAGCTATCTACTATATAGGGGTTACTTGTTTTCAATTTAGTATTTGATACAACTTCAAATCCTACCCATTATAAGAACACGGTAGGGTTTCTCTAGTTAAATATGCCAATTTGAAAGAATTATTTTGATTTTCTTGTGTAATCTAAAAAGGTCCTTTCCACAAAGACTAAATCTTAGAATGCATGCCTCTTGGCTTATGTCTCTTATCCCATAACAATACTAAATCACCTTCCATAAACTTTCTAGGCCTTGACCTTTTATTAAACAATTTATTTATCCTTCCTTGATGTTTAGTAATCTTATCAACCATCTCTTCTCTCTCTTCTCATAGTTTAGTAAGGTACAATATCCCCTTCTTTAACCCATCTTGGAAGACATAATCTTCAATTTCAAATTTCAATTTACTAGAAACTAGTTCTAATGATAGTGGCAAATTAGCTTCTACTCCATACACCAATTCAAAAGGTGAGATCCCAATAGCCATTTTAGGTGTGGTCCTATCAGCCCATAAAGCATCATGAATCTTCTTATGCCATATTTTTTGATTATCTGAGACCAATTTTTCAAAATATTAATCAAGTTCTTATTATTGGACTCAACCTGCCCATTTCCTTGAGGGAAATAATCAAAGGAATGACCAACTTGAATACCATTATCATAGCAAAACTCAATGATTTTTGAGGAGAAAAAGTAAGATGCATTATTCATTACTAATTTCATAGTAACTCCAAATCTTACTAGAATATGTTCTTTGAGGAACTTACATACCACTTTTGAGGAACTTTTCTTCATTGGCTTAGCTTCTACCCATTTGCTGAAATAATCTATGGCAGTTAGTATATATGAATCTCCTTGACTAGAGGGAAGATTAATTGGACCTATAAAATCTAAACCCCACTGATGGAAAGGAGCTTCAATTATTACTGGGCTATGAGATAAGGCAATGAGTTGAGGTTTACCAGTAAACATCTTGCATTTTTCATAATTAGCCACCCACTTATATGCATCTTTAAACATACCAAGCCAATAATAGCACTATCTCAAGATTTTGAATGTAGTAACAGTGCTAGAAAAATGTCCTCCACATGCTTCATCATGAAAAGATCTTAAAAACTTCACCTAATGTTCTTTATCCACTCATCTCAGAAATTTTCCATGAATAGCTCTCTTATACAAGACATCATCATGAATTACATATTTCAAGGCTTTAGTTTTTAGATCTCTGCTTTGCTTGGTAGTCAATCCATTAGGACATTCACCATATATAAGAAAATATGCAATGTTTGAGAGCTAGGGATCTTGAAGACTTTCCATAAGAACTTTTGGAGTATCTTCTTCTTTTCTTTGTTGATCCTTTGCTAAGGTTTTACAAAGTGCATTTCCTCTTACCAGTTTGGTTGGTTTTATTTCTATATTATATTCTTGAACTTTGGCTATCCACACTCCTCTATTATTGCAACCAACATCTTTTTGTGTCAAGATACTTTTAACTATAGGATATAGCACATATATTATTGAACGAGAGTGCAACACATAAAATCTAAAATTCTTCAAAGCTCTCACCACTGCATATGTATGTTTTTCCATTTGAGAATATCTTAGTTCTTGATTTTTCAATGGTATACTTATGAAAGCTATTGGGGCTTATATTCTTTCTTTATTTTCTTACATCCATATGGCTGACATAGTATGTTTGGAGATATAATAGTAAATGATGAACTCTTTGGTGTAGTCAGGATGAACAAGCACAGGGGCTTTAACAATGGCATCCTTGATATCTTTAAAGGACTTTTTCCCAATATCACTCCATTTGAAATTTTTATTGCCTTTCATCATATCTACTTACATTAAACTATCTCAAAGAAATTAAGAACAAATCTTCTCAAGAAATTTACCTAGCCAAAGAAGGACTTCACTCCTATTTTTCTCAATGGTAAACTTAATTTTTGAATAGCTTTAACCTTGTTTGGGTCAATTTTTACTCCTTTTTGAGATATAATATGACCAAGCAACTTGCCTTCTGCAACAAAAAATACTGATTTCTTTGGGTTAAGAGAGATACCATGCTCTTTACATATTTGTAACACCTTTTCTAGATCCTTGACATGATATTTTCTCTTCTAAGAAAAAAATGTCAATTCATCAAGATATATGACAATAATTCTATCTTTCAAGCCTTCAAAAGCCAAATTCATTCCATGTTGAAAAGTTGTTCCTACATTGATTAAGCCAAAAGGCATTCTATTGTATGCAATTGTATGCCATGGTGTGGTAAAAGTAGTTTTGAAAAAATATGATTTATTTACCTAGTTTTGATTGTATCCTAAAAATCAATCCAACATGGACATCATATTTGATCCTACAATAATTTGTAAAAGATGATCCATATTAGGAAGAGAAAAATTGTCCTTCAGTGAGGCATGATTTAAGTTTCTAAAATCTACACAATTCTTATTTCTCCATTATTTTTCTTCACTAGTATAATATTAGCCACCCAAGTGGAATGATGAATAGGGTATATAATCCTGGCCTGCAGCATTTTGTCAATTTCCTCAAAGATATAATGAAATAACTTGCATAGTAGAAGAAGTAATATGAAATATTATATAAAAACTTGATAATAGATAAGAGTAATAGGCCACTTCAAGGGGGCAACCTCCAAATATCTCCAATTAGAGCACACTTCACAATACCATGATGAAATAAGACTCAAAACCTCCTATATATACCTAACTATGCTTAGGTTGAATAGACACAAACTTTCATAACACCTAGGCTGACCTACCTACCTAATTATAATATAATAATAATAACATGACTTAATTAAGGATTAAGATAGCCACAAGTTGACTATTCATAACCCTATATACAATAATATTAAGGGCATATCATAACCCCTCACTTTAAAGAAGCATTGTTCTCAATGCTAACCAAGTGTGGATTATTTGGAATGAACTCCTCATCCTCCCATGTGGCCTCTTCAATTAGTAAATTCTTCCATTGGATGAGATATTGAGTTAGGGTTTTGTTCCTCAATTTATTCATGCATGTTTGAAGAATGTACTCTGGTTCCAAAATTATTCTTCCTTCTTTATCAAGTTCTGGTAGTACTATTTGAGTAGGAATGTTCTACCCAATTACCTTCTTCAAAAAAGAAACATGAAAAAATTGGATGCATTTTTGTTGTTGGTGGCAATTCAAGCTTGTAGGAAACACTACCAATCTTTTGCATGATTTGGTATGGTCCATAATATCTTAGAGACAACTTATTATTCTTTTTTTGTTGCTTCATTGAGATTTGTTTATAAGGCTACAATCTCAAGAAGACATAATCCCTACCTTCAAAATTTCTTTCACTACAATGCTGGTCCACTTGTTGTTTCATTCGATTTTGTGCCATAGCTAAATTCTCCTTGAGTCCTAAAAGTACTTGTTGATGAAGCGAGTGATCCTCTACTACTTGAACTCTTGGTGACACCTCTAATGATGATGTGATGGAAGGAGGATGATATCCATAAAGTGCCGAAAATGGAGACAATTTTTATGAGCTATGAAAAGAAGTATTATACCACCATTCTGCAAGAGGTAGCTAATCTACCAATTGAGATTATTTTTTGAAGTGAAACAATGTAGATATCCTTTGAAACATTTATTAATCACCTCAGTTTGCCCATTTGATTGAGGATACTATGAAGAACTATGAGCCAATTGAGTACCCAAACATGAGAATAAAACTTTCCAAAAGTGACTAGTAAAGATAGGATCACGATCACTAACAATAACCTTAGGTGTACCATGTAGCTTTTTGATATTCTCCAAGAAAACTTTTGCCACTATACTTGCTATAAAAAGATGTGATAATGCAAATACAATAAAATGTGCATATTTAGTGAGGTGATCAACTACTACCATGATGAAATTATGACCTTTAGATTTGAGGAGCCCTGTGATGATGTTCATGGATAACTCTTCCCAACATTGGCTAGGAATAGATAAAGGCTGCAAGAGACCTAGTTTCTTAATTGTTTCCCCCTTTTTTCTTTGAAAAACAAAACATTCAGCGACAAACTTTTGAACATCACCTTTTAGCCCTTCCCAAAAAAAACTTTCTTGACCCTATGATATGTCTTCAAAAATCTTGAATGACCACCAATTGGGGACTCATGTGGTTCTTTGAGAATATTGTGTTTAAGAATGGAATTCTTGTAGAGATACAAGCACTCTATATACCAATGAATATCCCCTTTTAAACAAAATTTATCTGAACTACTAGGGTCACTTTTTATTTGTTGGATCAGATTACTTGTAATGAAATAAGTTGCATAATAGAAGAGGTAATATGAAATATTATATAAATACTTGATAATAGCTGAGAGTAATAGGCCACTTCAAGGGGGCAACCTCCAAATATCTCCAATGAGAGCACACTTTGTTAGAATTCTTTAGAATAACTGAGAGGGGGGGGGGGGGTGTGAATTAGTTATCCAAGGTCCAAATGCCCTAATAATACTTTTTCACTACTTTTAATGAATCCATACACTTTTCATCCATCCAAACTTAGATCAACCATATTAACAAGTTACATTAAATCAACAAGCAAAGATAGAACATGCAAGATCAACACATGACACAGTGATTTACGTGGAAACCCAATTTGGGAAAAACCACCAATAACATGCTACTTGATTCTCACTCTTCTAAAGTGATGCCTATTTAAAAGCCTACCCTGTTAAAGGCTTACAACACACTGTTAAATGTGACCTTGTTAGAGGATTTCACCACACTGTTAGGAATGGGCCTGATCAAAGGACTTTAGAACATTCACTTGGAATGTCACCCTGTTAAAGGATTGACCTCATGGCTATTAAACCAACCTAAGTCCATAGGATTTAAACTATCTATTACAATTGCTAGAGAGTAACAATAATGGATTGTTGATCTGATACAACTTACAACATACTATGCAGATTTCAGATCACTCTTCAGTTCAGTCCTTTTGCTTGGCTTTTAATCACTTTAGTTATTACAGCTTGTCATCTCAAGCTTCATCTCCTTGAGTCTTCTTACTCATCATACCAATGTAATCATCCTTGTGGTCATCTATCCAAACAGAGTTTCTATGCTTTCTTCTCCTTAGCACCTTCTTTAGCACTTCATGCTTTTATGCTTGACCACCTTCTCCTTTTGCTTCATGACCTTATGACTCCTTAAATAGAAATCTGGTTTGCCTTTGCCACTAGATTCTCCCTTTCCAACTTTAGGGTTTCAAATGGATTAAGTAGGATACAATGTATATACCCTATATCTTGCTCTTATCTAGAAACTTCATCTAGACTCTAGTTGTAATCTCCAAAAATGTTCTACATGGTGTTCTGTGCCACCAGCTCATCATTCTTATCTTCCATTTAATTCACAGATTTCTAGATAACAACCTTGTCGGCTTAGATCTGGTGAATCTTCAATTTTCAAAATAATGCAGCAACTTGACATTATTAGTTTATTGATGCTCGACATCTCTGTGTTACTCGACACTATTGGTTTTCTGATGCTCGACATCTATTTCTACTCGGCACTTGATTTTACTCGGCATCTGAAGTTCACTCGACATCTGAAGTTCACTCGGCACTTGAAGTTGAACTTGCTCGGCTTCAACTAGGAATATGTTTGGCACCTACTAGCTTGCTAGGCTCCCTCTTTCTAATGAACTTAGTTGGGCTTTATAAATGACTTAGCTAAAACCTTACATATTTGATATGTTTCAGTGGGCCCTTTCTCTATGTCTTAGAGTATGTCATCAATACACTATTTCATCAATGACTTAGCTAATCCTTCTACTTCATTTCAACATCATAACTTCAACCTTTCTCTAAGTGTTCTAGTTACATATTATTGATTGCCTCCTCCTTTTCAATCAATCACTTGATAGTATTTGGATCACTAAAGCAATTGACATTCCTGGAAGTAGCAAGTTTGACATCAATAAAAAAACAATGATTGAGAACATTCTTTACCAGTTCCATATGATTATTCCAACAATTTTCCTCATGATCTTTTCAATCATTTCCAACAATCTCCCTCTTTGACATTGATGGCAAAACCACACTGATCAATTGATCAACTTAGTTACCACCAAGATTGTATAAATTTCTTGCTACTTTTCTTGGCTGCTGCATCTTTACTACTGATCTCTCATATATCTCCCTCTTTCATATATATCTCCCTCTTGCTTTGTATTGATCAGGTTTCTACATATTTCTCCCTCTTTGACATAAATTCCAAAGATGTAGCATTTTTATCATGCAAAATATAAGCTTTGGCTTCTTGATGTCTTCTCCCTCTGTCACCATGCTTGTGAATGATTTGGAGTTTCTACTCCTGTTATCATCCTCTGCATCATTCTTTCGATATTTCAATGATTTGTTCCTATTGATGTAGGGCAACATCCTTGTTGCTTTAAACTACTTGAGTTAGGGGTATTACCCCCAACTTTCCTCTAAGATATTCATAAGTATCCTTGGGCAATGGTTTAGTGAAGATATTTGTAGTTTGTTCCTTTGTGTGAATGTATTCCAACTTCACTTGTTTGTCTTCTACCAATTATCTGACATAGTGATACTTGATTGCAATGTGCTTAGTTTTTGCATGCATTACTGGATTCTTGGATATGTTTATAGCACTTGTATTATCACAATACAGTATCATAGGTTTTGTTACCTCTTCTTTCATTCCTTTCAATAGATGTGTGAGCCACACAATGTTTGTGCAATTGACTGCTGCTGCTACATATTCTGATTCTGCAGTGGACTGGGATGTGCATGTTTGTTTCTTACTAGTCCAAGTAACTATCCTTTTACCTAAAAATAATGCACCTCCACTTGTGCTTTTTTTGTCATCAATGTTGCCTCCCCAATATGCATCTTTATATGCATTGAGTTCAAACTTTCCATTCTTTTTGTAGTATAGACCAAAGTTATCGGTTCCTTTAATATATCTCATTATTCTTTTTACTGCTATGAGATGATTTTCTTTGGGATTAGCAAAGAATCTAGCCACTATTCCAACTGCTAATGCTATGTCTGGTCTGTTATGTACAACATATTGTAATTTTTCAATCATGGATCTATACATGTTTTGATTGACTTCAGCTGATTCATCATTTTTGGATAGCTTATTTCCTATCGCCATTGGTGTGCTGACTGGTTTGGACTCCTCCAATCCAAACATTTTGAGTATTTCTTTGATATACTTTGATTGTGTCACAAATATGCCATGTTTTAGTTGATGTACTTGCAATCCAACAAAAAATTTGATCTCTCCAAACATAGACATTTCAAACTCATGTTTCATTTTGTCAGCAAAGCCTTTGCAAAGCACTTCCTTTCCTCCAAACACTATGTCATCCACAAAGATTTCAGATACAATAATATCCTTACTTTTTTTTGCTTTGATGTACATGTTGTTGTTATCATCTGTTCTTTCAAATCCTATTTGCACTAGATACTTGTGAAGTCTCTCATACCATGCTCTAGGTGCTTGTTTCAGACCATAGAGTGGTTTATGTAATTTACAAACCATATCCTTGTTGTTCTCATCAACAAATCCCTTTGGTTGTTCAATGTAGACTTCTTCTTCTAGTATACCATTTAGAAAAGTAGACTTTACATCCATCTAATAAACTTTGAAATCTTTATATGTAGCATATGCAAGTAAAGTTCTTACTCCTTCCATTCTAGCAACAAGGGTGAATGTTTCCCCATAGTCTAGTCCTTCTTCTTGAGCATAACCCTTGCATATTAGTCTAGCTTTGTTTCTAGTAATCTCACCATTCTCATCTAGCTTGTTCCTAAATACCCACTTGGTGCCAATCACATTTTTGTCAACTGGTCTGGGAACCAAACTCTAGGTTTTGTTCTTCTTTATTTGATCAATCTCTTCTTCCATAGCTTTATACCAGTCATCATCTTGTAATGCACCATATATTGTCTTAGGTTTAGATTTTCTAATCAGACATGATTCATGTCTCAGTCTGTTCCTTGTCATTGGTCTTGCATCTTTGTCACCAATTATCTGTTCAGCAGGGTGATGTTTTTTTACATATTTGGATAATCTTGGTTCTATCCTTGTTTCCATGTTTGATCTTTCTGATTCAAGGTCATTATGTACTAATTTGTTAGGTTTTTCTTCATCTCTTTCATGTGTACTGACTTCAGAATAAGATTTTGCATTTCTTTCATTCTACAACTGAGCTTCTAAATGCAACTCGGCATTCACTGGTTGTGACTTGGCTGAAACTAAAATTTGTTGTTGAGTTTCAATTTGATTGTTGAGTTTCAATTTGATTGATAGCATCCTCATCAATAGTCATTCCTTCATGAGAATACACAAAGGTTCTATATTCATTCATTCTCTTTGGTTCTTCAACTTGGACTTCTGTATGCTCATCAAAGTTTACATTTGCACTTTTCACAACTTTGTTAGCGTTAGTATTCAAACACTTGTATGCCTTATTTCTAGTGGAGTAACCAAGAAATATGCCTTCATCACTCTTTGCATCAAATTTTCCATTTCTAGCATCTTTAAGGATAAAGCACTTGCAACCAAACACTTTGAAATATTTTACATTGGGTGAGTGACCATACCATAATTCAAAAGGTGTTGTATTTGTACCTTTCTTGACTTGTACTTGGTTCAGTGTATGAATAGCTACACTTATAGCTTCTCTCCAGTATTTTAGAGCAATAGTCTTTTCCATCATTAATGTTTTGGCACAATCAATCACAAATCTATTTCTTCTTTCAGCAATTCCGTTCTGTGGGGGAGTTCTGGGAGCTAACGTTTGTCTTTTGATTCCTTTGTCATTACAAAATATCTTGAATTCTTTTGATGTGAATTCACCACCTCTATATGATCTTAGGCATTTCAAGCTCTTTCCTATTTCCTTTTCAACTCTAGCCACATACCACTTAAACATTTGAAAGACATCAGATTTTTGTCTTAAGAACATAACAGTCATCATCCTAGAATAATCATCAACAAATAACATTATGTACTTATCTCCTCTATAGCTTTGTACTTCCATTGGACCACATAAGTTAGTATGAACTAACTCAAGTACTTCTTTAGATGTATAGTTTTTTCTTTTAAAACTTGACTTTGTCATCTTTCCTAGCTGACATTGTTTGCACATGGTATTATCAGGCTTCTTCAATTTTGGTAAACCTCTGACTTTCTTCATTTTACTAGTATTGACCAGATTGTCAAAGTTGACATGACATAGCCTTTTGTGCCATAACCATTCATCATCAAATTTTGCAACAAAACAAGAGACATCATCAATATCAAGGTAAAATAGATTACTCCTTGTTTTACCATCAGTATCATAGATTTTTGCAGTTTTGTTTCCAAATTCTACTTTGCATCCTATATTGCCTAATTGTGAGACACTTAGCAAATTGTAGTTTAATCCTTCAACATAGTATGCATTATCACATGAAATTTTTTCTTTAAGCTTAATGGAACCTTTTCCTTTTATTTGACATGGAGCATCATTACCAAATCTAACACTATTTTCATCATACTGAGTAAAGTTAACAAACTTACTTTTGTCTCCTGTCATGTGATGTGAGCATCCACTGTCTATGATCCATCTGTCATTCTTGTTCATACATGTTATTAGTGCTATAGGTTCTTCTTCATTAGATTGGTCCTTCATGGCTACATAAACAACTTCATCATCATTATCATCAGAATTTTCTTCAACAATATAACACTTCTTGCCTTTGTCTTTGTAATCTCTCTTATTATCTTCTCTTTCATATTTGTATTTGTTGCCATCCTTGTAATCCTTTTTCTATGTACATTTTGTAGCAATGTGTCCTACTTCATTACAATTGAAACAAATGATAGGCATCTTACCGTTGAATTTTCCTTTACTTCTGTGAAATCTTCTAGGAAGTAGTGCTTCCAATTGTTTCACATCTTCCTCATCAGTGCTAGTGTCACTGGATACATATTTCATTTTTCTTCATTTCTTTGATTTTACTTGTTCAACATCTTTCAGTGATAGCTTGGCCTTGAAAGCAGATTCAACATTCTCAGGTCTGTAGTTGTCAAAGTTAGATAACTCAAATGCAGTGAGTCTACCCACTATTCCTTCAAAACTTAGATTGTTTCCTGGTATACATCTTAGTTCTTGTATTGCAGATACTCTAATAGCATAGATATGGAGCAAGGTTCTTTAGAACTTACTATTAACAGTATCTTCATCCAATTGACCACTCAAACATCTTATTACACTTACCACTTCCTTTATTCTTGCACCATACTGAGTAGCATTCTCGTTTTCTTCCATTTTCATATCATCAAACTTTCCTCTGAGGCTTTCTCTTTTTGCTCTTTGGACATTCTTATCTCCTCCATAGATGTCTAATAGGGCTTTCAACATTTTGAATGCAGTGTCACATCCTTTGATATCATCAAATTTAGCATAGTTGAGTGCAGAAGCAATCTCCAGCATTGTTCGATTGTGTTCCTATTTGTTTTTCATATCTTTTGCAGTAAGAGTACTAGTTGGATCAACATGTTCAGTAACAATTGAATTTTGGGCATAATCTCCTATGGATCCAAGATGTAGCTTCATCAAAATTTTCCATGCAAAAAAGTTGTCTTTGTTGAGCTTGGGGACTTCTCTCTTAGGCATTTTGATCTATCTTGCTTATAGTCCCTTTAAACTGAATCAACAGTTTGGCTCTGATACAATTGTTAGAATTCTTTAGAATAATTGAGGGGGGGGGGGTGAATCAGTTATCCAAGGTCCAAGTGCCCTAATAATACTTTTTCACTACTTTTAATGAATCCATACACTTTTCATCCATCCAAACTTAGATCAACCATATTAGCAAGTTACAGTAAATCAACATGCAAAGATAAAACATGCAAGATCAACACATGACAGTGATTTACGTGGAAACCCAATTTGGGAAAAACCACTAGTAACATGCTACTTGATTCTCACTCTTCTAAAGTGATGCCCTATTAAAAGCCTACTCTATTAAAGGCTTACAACACACTATTAAATGTGACCTTGTTAGAGGATTTCACCACACTGTTAGGAATGGGCCTGATTAAAGGACTTTAGAACATTCACTTGGAATGTCACCCTATTAAAGGATTTACCTCATGGCTATTAAACCAACCTAAGTCCATAGGATTTAAACTATCTGTTACAATTGCTAGAGAGTAACAATAATGGATTGTTGATCTGATACAACTTACAACATACTTTGCAGATTTCAGATCACTCTTTAGTTTAGTCTTTTTGCTTGGCTTTTAATCACTTCAATTATTATAGCTTGTCATCTCAAGCTTTGTCTCCTTGAGTCTTCTTACTCATCATACCAATGCAATCATTCCTTGTGGTTGTCTATCCAAATAAAATTTTTGTGCTTTCTTCTCCTTAGCACCTTCTTCAGCACTTCATGCTTTTATGCTCGACCACCTTCTCTTTTTGCTTCATGACCTTATGACTCCTTAAATAGAAATCTGGTTTGCGTTTGCTACTTGATTCTCCCTTTCCAACTTTAGGGTTTCAAATGGATTAGGTAGGATACAATGTATCTACCCTATATCTTGCTCTTATTTAGAAAATTCGTCTAGACTGCAGTTGTAATCTCCAAAAATGTTCTACATGGTGTTCTATGCCACCAGCTCATCATTCTTATCTTCCATTTAATTCACAAATTTCTAGATAACAACCTTGTTAGCTTAGATTTGGTGAATCTTCAATTTTCAAAATAATGCAGCAACTCGACATTATTGGTTTATTGATGCTCGACATCTCTGTGTTACTCGACACTATTGGTTTTCTGATGCTCAACATCTATTTCTGCTCTACACTTGATTATACTTGACATCTGAAGTTCACTCAGCATCTGAAGTTCACTCGACATCTGAAGTTCACTTGGCAGTCGAAGTTCACTTGACATCTGAAGTTCACTCAGCACTTGAAGTTGAACTTGCTTAGCTTCAACTAGGAATCTGTTCAACACCTACTAGCTTGCTCGACTCCCTCTTTCTAATGAACTTAGTTAGGATTTACAAATGACTTAGCTAAAACCTTACATCTTTGATATGTTTTAGTGTGCCCATTCTTTGTGTCTTAGAGTATGTCATCAATACACTATTTCATCAATGACTTAGCTAATCCTTCTAGTTCATTTCAACATCATAACTTCAACCTTTCTCTAAGTGTTCTAGTTACATCTTATTGATTTCCTCCTCCTTGTCAATCAACCACTTGATAGTATTTGGATCACTCAAGCAATTGACATTCCTACAAGTAGCAAGTTTGACATCAATGACAAAACAATGATTGAGAACATTCTTTAGCAGTTCCATATGATTATTTCAACAATTTTTCTCATGATCTTTTCAATCATTTCCAACACACTTCACAATGCCATGATGAAATAAGTCTCACAACCTCCTATATATACCTAATTATGCTTAGGTTAAATAGACACAACCCTTCATAACACCTAGGCCAACCTACCTACCTAAATTATAATATAATAATGATAACATGACTTAATTAAGGATTAATATAACCACAATTTTACTGTTCATAACCCTATATAGAATAATATTAAGGGCATAATAGAAGATTTCCCCTTCAACTATAGGATTATAATTTCTCTACTTCTACCTGAATGGTATTGCATCTAGTTTAAGAGGGATTTCATGTTTGAACTTCCCACCCATGAAATTATTTAGGTCTTCATAACTCCAAGAAAAAACATCCGGAAATTCAATAAGTAATTTCTTGATTTCTACACTCTCCTCTAGTGCAAAACATTTTCCTATGTTTATCATCTTGGGGTTAATTTTTGTCCCTATGTTGATTCCATCATATTCACCACATGTCTTTCCCTTTTTATATCTTTCTCTCTTTATATATGCATCATGCCATTAAAAGATTCTCTCTAAAGAGATTAAATGAGATGGAATCTTATTACCTTTTAGCTGAAATACATTAGATCTTGTCTACTTTTCATCTCTTACCACTGTATCACCACCTTTTACATTAGTGATTCCTTCAAAATAAAAACATTCAAAAGGATCTTCCCCTTTAATGAATTTGAGTATCTATTTATCATCTTCAAATATGTGCCATGAATCCTCATTATCATGGACATTAGGCCAAAATAGAACTTCTACTTTATAGATTTGGATTTTTAAAATCAAGGTATGGTAAGAGAAATGATGCCGAGACTACCAAAGAATTAGCTCTTGACTTGAAATCTCTAAGTTCTTATATAATTGAGAAGGCATAACCACCCTCAATTTCATCCCACACCTTACTATGGTAGTTTCTCAATCTTGAATTCTTCACTGCATATTGATTTCTAATTTGTCTTACTACAAAATTTTCATCTCCTTGTGCTTTAAGCATTTTGACTCCCTTTTGTTTTGCTACCATTATACCAAGAAGGATAGCTTCATATTCTATAGTATTATTAGTGTTTTTGAAATCCAACTTATAAGAAAAACAAGTCATTTCTCCATCAGGTGATATCAACAGCACACCTGCACTATAACCAACATTTTTACAACTGCCATAAAATTCTAGGGTCTACAATTGATCACCTTTATTTGGTTCTAATTCTTCTAAGATCTTAGAGGTACCAAAGAACAACATATAATTGCCAAACTATATTTCATGATACAATATTTGAGATCTAAGATCATTTGATTTCAAAATAGTGAATTTTGCTTTCTCTTCTGGTTCTAGCTTCACCTTTTTGTCTCCTACTTGTATAGTGGCACTAGACCAATCTAATTTTATTTCTCCCTCCATGTCTTTGCAAAAACTTCTACTCAAGTGCATTCCATAGCTTGCATGGATATCTGTTACTAGAATGGTAAGTTTCAATCTCTTAGAGGGTTAAGTATCAAGGGAAACTTGGGCATCTTTAATCTATCTTAGTAATGGCAGTTGTTTGGCATCCATTGAGTAGCATCTGCCAAAAGTTTTAGTCAATGGAAGACCTAAAGATTTATCTATAGAGGTAGGTATTACAATTTCAGAAGCTCCTGAATCTATGATGCAATTAGTCAATCTATTTCCATTGATGAACAAAGAAATATAAAAAGGATCTAGCTTTTGACTTGGGTAGGTAGCTCAAATAGTATATTCTTCTCCTTGAAATATTCTAAGAATTGGAAATGTTCATTATCAAAAGAAGTTACACTAGTGCTAACCTTATTATGATGTTCAATATTGACATTAATATTGGCATGATCTGTCTCTTTACTATTGCAAGGCTCAATTGGTCTTTTCAATTGATCAAGAATAGATTTCAAATAATCCAATGGACATATTTGAATTCTTTTTTCTTCACAATATTGCACTATGTCAAAGGAATTAGCAGACTTACCTTTATACCCCTTTTGTGAAGATGAGGTTACTATGCCACTATCTTTATCAAGATTATTTGATGATGCATTATTCTTTATAGGAACTCAATTATTTTTTTGATTTCTATTCTTCTAACCTCTAGTCATTACTATTAATTGAGGTCCTTCTAGAGTAGCAAAACAATCTCCTCCTACTTTTGAATTTGACTCATACTCGAAGAAATAATTTTTAGAGTCACCAAAAGGAGCATGGCCATCCTCACTTTTATGATATTGAATTGTTTGTTCTTTGTTATCCACCATCTATCTCTATCTAATCATATTAGTACATGTATCTCTAGCATGATCTGCTCTTAGGTGAGAAGAACAAATATTTTGTATTTTTGGAGCAAGTTCAATTGCTAATATCTGTTGAATAGGTGGTGATTGTAGTGCTCTAACCCCATTTGCATTTTTTTAACCTTCTTGATGAGGTTGATAATTAGGTCTATTTATTTGTTTCTTCATTGAGATGAGCTCATTAGACAATTTTTATAGCATGGCTTCTGTGGTATTGGAAGTACCAGCTATATTTCCCATAGTTCTAGATTGAAACTCTCTTTTCCACTTACTAGAGGCTATCATGTCATCCTCCACCTCTACAGATAGTGTTTGAGTAGCTTGCAAGTTAGCTACATTTTATCTTCTAATATTTTATCCTAGATTAGGTGGCATTGAGTTAACATAGAAAGTTTTCTTATTATCATCAATAGGTGCACTTGTAGCAGGAATTCTTTTGAGAAGTTTATTGAATTTTGCATTGAAATCTCTCATATAAACTAAGGTTTCTTTCTTTATTTGTGCCAATTGTAATAGCAAGGTTTGTGCATCTTTTGTACTTTTATAACATTCCTCAAACCTTTGTTTCATGTGTTGATCAAATAAATAAGATTGACAAATGAGTGTCAACACACTTAACCATTTTCACTATACATGTCAAGTATACAATGGAAGCCGAGCCAAAACTCTAACACATGTCGAGCATATGAGATCAATATGTGCTAAGTAACTCAAGATAGAATAGGTGCCAAGCAATGAAGAAAACTAATAGGAGCTGAGTAATGCAGGAAACACAGTGGATGTCGAGCATCAGTATTACTTCATGTGCCGAGCAATGCAGGATTAGCATGAAAGTTTGTACAATCAAAAAAAAAGATGTAAAATGGTTATGCATGACTCAAAGTAGGATAAGGAGATAAGATCAAATCCTCACATCCACCTATGCGATCCTGATGTAGCCAATCAGAAATTGGAGACTGCATGCAGCTAATGGGTGAATCTCAAGGGTTTGAGTGGGAAAATTTTATCCAAGGATGCATAATGAAAAACTAATCTTTATAAGGGAGTCTTGACACCATTGAAAAATTTGTTGGAGAGAAGAAGGAAAGGTAGAGCCTATTATTAAGATCGTTGCAGAACATTGGTGTCAAAGATTTAGTGGAAAGGGTGACATTTACATATCTAGTTGATCAGAACAAAACAAAGAACATAATTAGCAGATCAGATCTAGTAGAGATCAGAGATAGAAGAGCAGATCAAGAGCCTGAGATCAACATTAGAGATTGCAATAGATCAGGTGTATTATTCTAATACTCTCTCACAATTGTATTAGGAATTTGGAAATCCTATTAAGTTAGGTGGGTTTAATAGCTCTATTTAAATCCTTTAATAGGGTGGCATTCTAAGTTGAATGTTCTTAATTCCTTTAATAGGGAACACTCCTAACAGGGTGTAGAAATCCTTTAATAGGGTCACATTTAACAATGTGTTGTAGCCTTTAATAGGGCAGGCCTTTAATAGGGCAAACCATCAAAAGTTTTTGAAATCAATTGCTGTAGTAATTTTGTGGTTATCATCCCCACCCCAGTTTTACCTTCTTATTCCTGGAGGGTTTATGGGTCACCAAAATCTCAAGTGTTATGTGGTGATGCATGTTTGTTTCTCATGATTGTTTAATATATATATGCATGCATGTTAATTTTAATTTTATGTTATTAAGGGTTTAAAAGTGGATAAAAAGGGCCAATACTTCTGATTCCCCCTCCCCCCCCCCCCCCCCCCCCCCCCCCCCCCCCCCCCTCCTCTCTCAGAAGCACTCTTCCCATTAAGACATTCCAACATCATGGTGGTCCAATTTGTGATGCATCCTATTGGAAGGTCTTGGAACC
Organism: Cupressus sempervirens; assembly: GCA_028749045.1. Lineage (NCBI taxonomy): Eukaryota > Viridiplantae > Streptophyta > Pinopsida > Cupressales > Cupressaceae > Cupressus > Cupressus sempervirens. The sequence continues at coordinate 855,753,604 of CM053786.1, read as the reverse complement.
AATCATTAACATTCTTCACCAATGTATCCACAAATATTTTGACTACTACATCTTCATGTTGAGAATTTACTACACCATAGACCTTATGGAAAACACTCAAGTGTTGTTCTATAGAAGTAGAGCCATCTCCATTAAATCTTGGAAAGTTTTTCCTTGATGCTCTTAATAGATCATTATTAGCCCCAAGTGTAAGAAGACCAATAGCATTTCCCTAGGGTTGTGCCATAACTATTAGTATGATATTATGATTTGCCTAAAAAGTAATAGAAAGTGGAAGTGTTGCACTAATCAACAAAAAAGCATCAAAAGTGGGAGGAATGGAATTTTTGACAACCAGAGGAGTAGAAGATTCACTTCTCTATGTTCTATTAGGAGGAACAACTATAGATGAAAAAGTATCTTGAAGTTGTTTGCTTATAGATTCCCTTGCACGTGTTCTTCCTCTTCTGCAAAAGTCTTCTAGGATAGGAAAGTTAGCCTTCTTAAGCTCTTCATATATTGGGTCAATATTTCCTTTCTCCTTGGCACTCTTGGTATATTTGGAACCTAGAGTGTATTACATGGTATTTTTCAAATTAATCTTACTAGTCTTCAACTTTAAAAATTTGTTACACTTCTTCAATAGGTTGAGGCTATAAACTGGTATCAAGTTCTCATGGAAAATACCTAAATACCACAAGTCTTTTTTTTTTGCAACTCAAATATATACTTTGAGTGTAACTAATTATGAAGGGAAATTCTTCTAAACATTTATTTGAATTTCCCCAGTAGAGTCACCAAAAATTGTTGGTTAATAGTTTGTCCCTCCTTTTAACTTGGCTTTACCTTAACTTTAGATGCCCAAAATGTGAGGAAAAAAAGGATGTTCACCAAAAAAAGGGTCAGTGTATGTGTTATATCATTTCCCTCTGAATTGTAAGATAAAACTCCCTTATATGCAATATACGTAATGAATTGTGTTTTGAATAGATCTTTGGGATATGCATTATGCTCTTAACCTGAGAGCAGAAAAGGATAAACCAGGATGTTCATAACTACAAACACCCTAGGTAGAAATAGAGTTGGGAAACTTATAACAGCCAATGGAATTGATATCACAAGATACTTTGAAGTTCTTCTAACATCTACTCCTAATTCTAAGTGTAGATTTTCCATCTAAATGAAAAAGAGGAATGAAGACATAAGCACATGAGGGAAAATGGAATTTCTTTCACTATCAATCTTGAATGAAATGGAATCCAACCAATAAATAATAGATTCATATACATTTATATTTCAGTTCTCAATGAGATTATCTAACATGATATGCAATGAGTAAGAGAGGAAGCATAATCATAAATGAGGAAAGTAAATGGAATCACTTTCACTAAAAACATCAAAATGAAATGGAATCCACCTAATTATCATAGGTTCACATACAATTGTCCTTCAATTCTATATGTAGAGCTAATCTAAGAATGGGCATCAAAATATGACCAGTAAATAGAAAGTAAATGGAATTATAGACTCATTCACCATCAAGTTTTCCAACCTTTTTATTATCAAATGAGGTTAGTCTATTATTATCATTTCTAAATTCTGTTAGAGCAACAATCATATAATAAATAATAAAATATAAAAATATCCAATTTGTATGGTGATATGAGTATGTGTTATCTCTTCTATTGATGATTTTGAATCAGATATATTCTTGAAAATACTCCATGACTATTTAGCTTCTTGCAATCTTGAAAAAACCCTATGATAATACTATTTTCTTCATCTTTTATTGTTTTGTACCAAATACATATATTTCATATTACAACAATCAATACATTCTTAAATTTTGGTTGTCGATCCCAAATTAATAATCATAATTTAAATGTTATGACTTCCTTTATATTTTCTACCATGGGTCCCTATTGTCACTTTTTCGTTGAGACTAATTTCTACATATCATTCCATAGTGACATAGAAAGAAGTGTTGATGTTTTAAGAATTGATGGCACTTGTGAAACTAACCCACCTCTATCACTATTATAGAATCTATCCAATCGTAGTATGCCAATCTAGGATCTATTTATCTTTTGTGGGTCACAAACTGAATTTGGCCCCATAGTTCCATGTGTTAAATCATTGCTAGGTCACTATAAATAATGGTCGAGCAACCTCATACAATGAGATAATGACATCTGTAGATCTCTTTCTAATTTGATAGTGATCATTTAAAATATTTAACTCATTAATTTCCCATTGCATTGTGGGTCTGCCTTCTAGTTATATAACTCGTGGGATACATGTGGCAGTACTTTATTGTTTGATTTCAGACTATTTTACTTCATTGGCACCTCATGACTAGACTCTAACGACACTTCATAAGAGATGATAGCACACTAGAAACATGCCTTCATGTCGCTATGAATAATGGTTGATCATCTTTATATAGCAACATAACAAACTTTGTAGATCCTCTTTGATTTGACAATCAACGAGATGTATTTAACTTTTGTTTGAATAGGACCTAATATGGCACATAGGCATCTGACTTTTCAACTAGCTAATAGCATACGTTCTTTCATTCTATTGAATTTTCAACTCAGTGATGTCGATGATTAGAGATGTTTTGATTTGTTGAATTGATTTCCACTCAGGTCTCTGCTAGCTTTTACCATGTTCTTTACCATTTCTACATTTTGAAGTATTCATTCTACATCAAATTCAACTGATATTCTTGTAGTTCATTCTCACAATCTATATACTATCTTCAAGCACGGTCTTTGATGTTCCTCTATTGTATCTACTTTGTATATGCTCATGATTTCTCCATTTTACTAGTATTATGTCTTTAATGGAACATTTGATCATAGAATTAGGGTTTCTTAGAGATTTGTAGGAGTATTTTCATGAGGGGTTGCCATAAATCTTTGTCTTTCATGTGATTAAGAATAAGAAAATATGAATTAGCAAAAAATCCAAATGTTCTTCTCATCAAGGAAACGCATAACAAACCCTCTAAACCCTAATCACAGAGCTTTGGACTTATGCATTTCTCACATGATTTCCTTCATTAGGTTAGCTCAAAGGAATGATGAGAAGAAACATCATCCTATAGGAAATCTAGGCTCAGACACATTAGGGGGATGTATTTAAATTAAATTTAAATACATTAGGTAAGTTTACCTATTTAATTAAATAAGCAGAAGAATATGAAAAATATAATTAATTTATAAATAATCAATTATAATGTCAAGGGAAATATTAAATAAATTAATATAATGGTTGGGATGATTTTAAGTGTCTATAGATTCAACTATATACGAACATGTGGGAAACCTAATTCCATCACTTATTTCAGTCTTTGTTAGCTTCTTTTTTTGTATAGTGTAACACAATTAATAATAGCTAACACCTATGTTTTTAGATATGTATATATATTACATAAATTTATAAAAACTATGAAACAAATATACTTGTACATATACTTACATATCAACTCTGATCAATCTTGAAATATGGTCATAATCACTAGAAATCAATGGAATATCATCATAGTTTTCATCATTAAACTCATTTATATTGATAACATCTAGTGGTACCAAATTCCATTCACCTACATATCCACGTTCTTGATTAATTCAACCATCATAGTTTTTATCAATGCAATTAGGACAAAAACATGAGTATTCTCTTATGTATAATGATGAGACATTACTATCTATACTCATAACTGAATGCAAAGATCGTGTCTTCTCTACTCTCTTGCATGCATGCATTGATCGTCTATTGACACCTACATGTAAGGTCCATACATACATATAAAAAGTGAGTTTTAAACATGTGTTTACATAATTCAGTTATCATGTAACATATTAAATATAAATATGATTCAATTATAATATTCAAATTAATTTATACCTGATACCTCCCAAAACACTTTGAATGGTATGACTTGATCCACTTGTGATGACGTGTTATCTCTATTTGTTGGCACCATAAAATGTGTTTTGCACCACTCAACCACAACACAAGGATTATTAATGCGATATCCTTTATAGTCCATTTGATACTTTCATAATGCACATTTGATACAAGCTCCTACACCATCATCCTCACCATTTCCATGTCCACTCTCAAAAAAACTCCAAATGTGTGGTATATTAAGGTATTGATGATATCTACATTATGTGTAAAATGGTCTGGCTGATTTAATGTGCTACACATCCATCTAATGATACAAAATGTTTTTCCATTTTTATGCCTTTATTTTTCAAAAATTCAAAAAATGTCTTAAAACAATATTCCACAAAATGTGTCATGTTCTTTGTCATCACTAATGTAAATGTGATACTCTTTTTTAATGACTCGTGCTTGATCTATACTTTCCACACTATCCAAATCAATTTGTGTATGTCAATAAGACACTTGAACCATAATAGTAACCTTCTTTGTAAAGTAGTAGTCCGCTTGAATTTATTTTTGAGAAATGAAAGAGTAATTCTCTGCAAAATCAACAATAGATAAAATTATTCCAAGTGCGAAAGTTTCTCCTAGTATTTGAAGTTATTCTACTTGCCACTTAGAAAAAAAAACATGACATATATATGGTTGAATCAATTTACATAAATTCTCTAGCAAGTATGTCATCCTCTACATATTTCAACCTTGTTGATTCTTTTCCAACTTTTGTTTCCAACTTTATGTACTTATATCTCTTACATTTTATCATCCTCATCATATCAATATCTTCATCTCTTAAAGGAAATTTAGTTAGGTTACCACATGTTTCACAAGTTCCTCTTATGCATTCTATCTCACATAGTGCACGATCATTTGGTTTATCACATAAGATTGATGTTATGAATTGACTCAGTCATTTATGAAAAGAATTTTGAGAACCACCACTTTCTTCTATCATCTTTCAGAACCCTTGATAGTAAAAATTCAATTTCAACCTAATATTGACAACATTTTTCAAAAGATCTATTTATCTTCACAAAATAGGGTTTCAATATTTCAAACATTGTTTGTCCAATCTTTGTGTTAGGATTTAAATTATAAAAGGATAGATACAATTCATGTTGTGTGACATCCAACTAGTGTTTTGGGTGTTGAAGATACTCCTTAGGCCCAATCCTCTGCTTGATGATATCTCTTCCATTTGGTGAAGAACAAGTATTGCCAGTCCAAAATTGAATAACTAAGTTCTTAATTGTTTCCACAATCCTATCAGATCAAGGAACTTTACACATTAATGCCCAATTTCCTTCTAATGTAGTATCATCCAAATTGTTTCTTCTTTTTAGATAATGTAATATCCTCTTTCAACTATACCCAATATGAGATGATAGTGAAGAGATCTATCTTTTTTACTATAATTTCTTATTTAAAACTGATGTTAGTATCACTCTTCGTGCAATGGATTTATTTGTAGATCTAGTTTTTTCCCCCAATGGAATGTAACCCTTCCTTAACACTTTCAACAATATCTTTTTTGCAGTTTAGAAGTGTTCCTCTTTTTTATAGTTGTATCTATACCCAATAGTTTCAATGACTCTTTTAATTCATCTTTAAGAAGTGAAATTGATAATAGCTGAGTTTTCTCCATTATATCAAGATTATCAAACTATGTAGTTATTTCTTGAGACTTTTTATTTAATTTCCTCTTCATAGTATGTGTAGGTTGACTAGCATATTCTCTCAATTTTTCCACATCCATTTCAATTAAATGATCTTTGTTTCTATGATTAATTTTTATTTTCAATCTTTGAGCTAGATTAACATTCTCATTTGTTGTTTGATCTCAAGCCACAAGAAAAATTAAAATAAAGACTTAAGATAAAACTTTTTTTAGAGGTTATATGTGTATATACATAACAAGTGAATTATTAAATACAATTCTATCTAACCTTCAAATACCTTCTTCAATATCCATTGCCTTATCTCCAATTTCCTCATGTCCAACATTTTCATCATCTACTACTGCACATGCATGATATAGCAAATAAAATCAAGCAAGTTTATAAGGGGATTTGTCTCTAAAATTAAAAATCAAAGATATAAAGTTTTCCTAGACCTAGAAATCTAGAGATATATTGTACTTGCAAGAGATGCATGCATACATACCTGTTTGAACTTGGGATGAACCTTCTCTAACCTTAGTAGGTTATCTTGGTTGACTACATCCTAAATAAATTCATAATTTAAAAGACCTTAATTAAAATGAACCCTTTTCTAAATATTCATAATTTAAAAAATACAATGTAATAAACCCTAATCCTAAATATTTATAATTTAATAAAACCTAATCCTTAATATTCACAATTTAATAAAACCTAATCCTAAATATTCATAATTCAATAAAACCTAATCCTAAATATTCATAATTAAATAAGCCCTTAATATTAAGTTAATAGTAACCCTAAGTTAATATTTACCATATTACTAATTGGATAAAGCCTAATCCTAACTATATACATACAAAAAGTCTAGAATATGATTGTCCACTATATGTTAAACTTTCTCTTTTATCTTTATTTCCCATGTTGCAAATTCTTCTTCCAAAATTTGAAAATAGATAAGTTGCAAAATATTTCCTCCCTCCCAATTGAAGTGTGAATTATCTAATTGGATTTGAATGTTAAAATTGAAAATAACACAAATATTATTTATATGACAATGTTTATAACAAAAAGAAACCCGTAAAGGCCAACAAGAGTTTCAAGCAAAACTACCTAAGGTTAGTTAACCACACACATAACCCACTTTTTTAGTTTCGATAGAAAATTTAAGATTTTTTCTATCAAGACTAATGTTTATAGTTTCAATAGAAACTTAGTTTTAATAAAAAATAGCTAATTATAAGTCTTCTCTAAATGTTAGAAGATTTCTAGTATTTTCATGGCTTCTAGGCTCCATTACCTAGTTTAGATGGAGCATTGAAGACATGAAATTTTTGTATGATAGAAGTACTTTGAATGAGCTTTCTAATTACTATGAAATTTCTATATTTTAAATTTTTTGGGTATACATATTTTTACATGAATTGAACAGAGGTTTGTTATAAAAAGTAAACCTCTATGTTGGATGTTCATGAACAAATAGTAACAAAGAGATTTTTTTTTTTTTTTTTTTGAAAAATAGCTATAGTCTCTATATTTGAGTCCTCTTTCAATCAAAAAAAGAAAATTTGAATTCAGGTAAATATATAATAAGCTACATGTTTCAAAATCCATGTATGTCCAGATTAGTGTTATGTCAACCTTAAACTCTAATGAAATATGAAATAATAAAGATAAAGACATTTGACCATCCACAGTTTTGGTATGGATGTTAGAAAATTGAATTTGAAAGAATCAAATTGATATCTATTTTAGAAAAAATGTTGTGTGTCAAAAGAAACATCACTCTTTCAAAATAAGGTTTTTGATAACATACCAATTTTTCATGGAAGAGAAAATAATTCAATAAAATCAATTCAGAAAAAAGGAAAAAAAAACTAGATAGAAAATCCTAAGAACTCTAATCTACTCCATGTTCAAATTCCTAACCATTAAACCATAATTTTCATTTGAAAGTGAAAGTTTTCTAAAAAAATCATAGTTTAGTGTTAGTTTAGGAAAAAAAGTGTAACCCGCTATTGTGGGTTCACTCGCCACCAACTCATCATAATTATCTTGCACACACTTCACATAATTCAAGAAATTAACTTTGTTGACTCAGATTAGCACTCAACAATAATATCTAATTTACTTGACAATAACTATCTTTTGATGCTCAATCAACACTAGGTTGCCTCACATACACTAAGTTTAACTGCTCCTTGACACACACTAAACTTCCTTTGCTCGACAGATACTAGATTTCTCTTTTCTTGACACACACTAAATTTCCTTCACTTAACTTCAACTAACTTTTTTCTTGTCCTGCATTGACTAGCTAGGCTTACATTATTTTCTCGGTCAATCTTGACAGACATATTTCTTTTCTTAGCGTTCTTCTTGTCTTTTCTCAAGTATCCTTTCATTTTAACCTTAAGTAGATAAACAATACACTATATACTCAAAGTCTTACTTGCTCTTAGTGCTCCTTTTATACACCATACAAATCAACCTTTCTTTAGGTACTCTTGTTATCCTTTCTTTTCAAATCCTATTCATCAATCAATCAAATAATAGCATTTAGACCAAATTAGCAATTGTCTCACCAACAAGTAGCAAGTTTGACATCAGTGACAAAATAATGATTGTTCCATGATAGGTTTCATCAATCTTCCTCATTTCTATACTTCAACAATCTTCCTCTTTGGAATTTATGGAAAACCAATACCAACATCAATACCAAAAATAAACTTAATACATTATATTAAAATCTCTCCCTCTATCAATATCTTTCCTTCTTCTATATAGGCTACAATTGCTCTTTTTCTTTAGATATTCAATGTATACTATCTAATCTCTCTAACTCTCCCTCTTTGACAATAATTCCAAAGACTTGTCATATTCTCATAGAGATATCAACAATTCAAGTTCTCTCTCTATCACCTTACATCTGACTATAAATCTTCTATTTCAGCTCCTTCCTTACTTTAGGTAGTTCCTAAAGTAGGATCCACTACATAATGTTGCAAAGTATGTCATTCAAATCAGTTGATGTAGGGCACTACTCTTTCTTCTTAAGTAGCTTTGGATAGGGGTATCAGCCCTAGCTTACTTCTATGATATTCATGTGCATCCTTAGGTAAAGCCTTTGTGAATATATCAGCTATCTATTCCTTTGTATTCACATATTCTATTCTCACTTCTTTGTCTTGAACCAAATCTCTCAAGTAATGATACTTTATTGGAATGTACTTTATTTTTGTATGTATCATAGGGTTCTTAGATATGTTTATAGCACTTATATTGTCATAGTAAATTAGTACATATTTAGTGATTTCTTCCTTCATTCCTTTGAGTAACTATTTGATCCACACCACATTTTTACAATTCACTACAATAACCAAATATTCAGCTTCAACAATAGATTATAAAATATAGTTCTATTTCTTGCTAGTCCAGGTAACCTATCTTTTTCCTAAGAGAAAAGCTCCACCACTTGTAGTTTTTGTGTCATCAATGTTTCCAACCTCATCATCATCTATATAGGCTCTCAATTCAAACTTTTCATTGTTCTTGTAGTATAGACCACAATCTTCTCTACCTTTTTAGTATCTAATAATCCTTTTAACAACCATTAGATGATTCTCCTTAGGATTTGCATAAAATCTTGGAACAATCCCAACTACTAGTGCAATGTCAGGTCTTCTATGAACTACATATTGCAATTTTTCAATCATATACCTATAGAATGTTTGATTTACCTCAGCATAATCATTAGTTTTGGATAGTTTATCTCCTAACACCATGGGAGTACTAATTGATCTTGAATTCTCCGTGCCAAGAGTCTTCAAGATTTTTTTTACATACTTGGACTGAGTAATATAAATACCATATTTTATCTAATAAACTTATAATCCCACAAAGAAATTTATTTCTCCAAACATGGATATCTAAAATTCTTTCATCATTTCATTTGAAAATGGCTTAACAAATGCATTTTGGCCTCCAAATATAATATCATCAAAAAATATTTCAGCTAATAAAATTCCTTTACCTCCTTATGTCTTTAAGTAAAGATTGTTGTTGTCATTAGTCTTCTCAAAATAAATCTTCACAAGATAGTTGTAGAGTGTTTCATACCCATTGACATAGTTTTAGAATAACTAAGAGGGGGTGAATCGACTATCCAAGGTCCAAATGTAAAAATAAAACTTTTCAGTACTTAACAAATTCATATCCATAAAATCATATTATGCATGTATCCATTAGAACATCTAATACGTTAACTTATTAGGTCACTATCCTAGGTCAAAATAACTTTGCAAAAATATAAGCATGAAATACCAAAAACTCATTCACACAATTTCACAAAAGGATTTTACATAGAAACCCAATTTGGTAAAAACCACCAATAACATGCTACCAATTTTCACTCTTCTAAAGTGATACCCTATTTAAGGTTACAATACACATTGTTAAATGTGACCTGGTTAAAGGATTTTAATCACCTTATTAGGAGCGAGTCTTATTAGAGGACTTTAGAACATTCTATTAGAAAGTTACCTAGTTAAAGGATTTACAAATGATTGTTAGGTCAATCTTAATCCAAAGGATTTACCTAGACTGATACAATTGTTACAAAGTAATAATAGGACTTGATCTAATAATAAATACAACTCACTTGCAGACTACAGATCTCTAGTTCAATCCTCCATTCTTCTTGGCATTCACACTCTTCATCTCTGACAACTTGTTCATCCTTCAAGTATTCATCCTCTTAAGCCTTCTTTATTTGTATGCCAATTAATGACTCTTCTATTTGGCCACCACATGAAGCAACACCCTAGACTTATTTTCTTCCTTAGGTTCTTGCACATGACAACTATTGCTTCTGGCCTACTATCTCTATAAATAGAGAATTTAGGTCTTTTGCCATTTAATCACAATCATCCATTTTAGGGTTAGGTAAGATTCAATGAATCTACCAACTTTTCCATTTAGTCTAGAAATTTCTTCTACAATCCTCTTTGAATTCACCTCAAAATAATTTATCTTGAATTTTGTGCCATCAACTCTTCATATAAATCTTCCACACACTTCACATAATTCAAGAAATCAACTTTGTTGGCTTATATGTGTCAAATCTTTGATTAAACTCTTTTTACTATCACTCGACATCCACACTATTCACTCCGTCAGTACTAGTCTTCTAATGCTTGTCCAACACTAGGCTGCTTGGCAACAACTAAGTCTTCCTTGCTTGGTCACTAATGTTATTGACTTGATGCTCAACACTAACTATATTTTTCTAATGCTTGGTCCATACTTTTTTCCTAATGCTTGGCACATACTAAATTTTGCTCAACTTGAACTAAGTTTGGTTGGCTTATATCATTTGCTCAGCTAGGCTTGGCAGACACTTTTTATGAGAACTCTTCTCCTAGGCTTAGCTTAAGTAACCATTTACTTTAGCCTTAAGTAGATCAATAATACATAATATAATCAATGTATTACTTGGTCTTAGTTCTCCTTTTATACACCAAATAACTCAACCTTTCCTAGGTTCTCTTGTTATCTTATGTTTTAAAATCCTCTTCATAAATTAAACAAATGATAGATTTCAAACCAAAAAGTAGCTGTCTCACAAATGAGTAGTAGGTTCGAAATCATTGATAAAATAATGATTGTTTCATGATATGTCCCACACTTCAAATAATCTCTTTTTAACAATCTACCTCTTTGGCATTGATTGCAAACCAATACCAACAACACTAAAAAGAAAATTAATACCTTGTATTGAAATCTCTCCCTCTAACAACATATGTGTCTCTTTCTTTTTTCTTCTTGATCTAATCTCTTTGATATCTCCCTTAAGCTTATGTCTCCTTCTTTTAACTCTCTCTACTATTTCCCTCTTTCTTATAACTCCCTCTTTGACAAAAATTCTAAAAACTTGTCATCTATAAATGTAGATATAATCAATTTAGGTTCTCCCTTTGTCACCTTGCATGTGATTGTAAAACTTCTAATTCAGGTCCTTCCATACTTTAGGCATCCCCTAAAGTAAGATCCATTGCATCAAATTTTAAAATATGACATTTAACTTAGTTGATGTAGGGTACTACTATTGCTTCTTAAGTAGATTTGGATAGGGGTATCACACCTAGCTTACCTCTATATTCATGTACATCCTTAGATAATGCTTTTGTAAATATAGCAACTATCTATTCTTTTGTATTCACATATTCCATTTTCACTTCTTTTTCTTGAACCATCTCTCTCAAGTAATGATACTTGAGTACAATATTCTTTGTCTTTATGTGCCTCATAGGGTCCTTTGATATGTTTATAGTACTTGTTTTGTCACAATAAAGTACCACAAGTTTAGTAATTTCTTGCTTCATTCCTTTGAGTAGTTGTTTGATGCATACCACATTTGTGTAATTCATTACATCAACCACATATTTAGCTTCAACAATAGATTGTGATATACAATTATGTTTTTTACTAGTCTAGGTGACCAATCTCTTTCCTAAGAAAAATACTCCACCACTTATACTCTTTCTGTCATCATTGTTTCTAGCCCAATCAATATTTGTATTGGATCTTAATTCAAACTTATCATTCTTCTTGAACTATAGACCATAGTCTTATGTTCCTTTCAAGTATCTCATGATCCTTTTAACAACCATCAAATGATTCTCCTTAGGATTTACAGAAAGCCTTGAAACAATCCCATAAACTAATGCAATGTTAGGCCTTCTATGGACTACATATTATAATTTTCCAATCATATACCTATACAATGTTTGATTTACTTCAGAAAAATCATCAATTTTGGATAGTTTGTCCTGTCACCATAGGATTACTAATAGGTTTTGAATCCTCCATACTAAAAGTTTTCAATATTTCCTTCACATACTTGGATTGAGTAATGTAAATACCATATTTTATCTGATATACTTGCAATCCAACAAAAAACTTTAACTCTCCAAACATAGACATCTCAAATTCTTTCTTCATTTCATTTGCAAATGTCTTACACAATGCATTTGGTCCTCCAAATTTGATATCATCAAAAAATATTTCAGCTACTAAAATCCCTTTACCTCCTTCTGTCTTCAAGTACAAATTGTTGTTGTCATCAGTCTTCTCAGAACCAATCTTGACAAGAGTGTTGTGAAGCCTCTCATACCATGCTCTTAGAGCTTTCTTTAAACCATATAAAGCTTTGTGCAATCTACATACCATGTTCTTGTTGTTTGGGTCAACAAATCCTTTTGGTTGTTCTATGTAAACCTCCTCTTCTAGTGTACCATTTAGAAATGCTAACTTCACATCTATTTGATAAAATTTGAAATCTTTGTATGTAGAGTAAGCAAGGAAAGTTCTTACTCCTTCCAATCTTGCAACTGTGTAAAATGTCCCTCCATAGTCAATTCCCTCTTCTTGTGGTATCCCTTGCAAACTAATCTTTTATTATTCCTTGTGACCTCACCATTCTCATCTAATTTGTTTATGTATGTCCTCTTGGTTGTAATTAAATTCTTGTTCTCTAGTCTGAGTAGTATAGTCCATGTCTTGTTCTTCTCAATTTGATCAATCTCTTCTTTCATGGATTTACCCTAGTCCTCATTCTCTAATGCATCCTTCACTGACTTAGGCTCATGCATGCTTAACAAAAATGTATAAATTCTCAACCTATATCTTGTTATTGGTTTAGCTTCTTTATTTCCAATAATTTTTCTAGTAGGGTGATGTCTTCTGACATACTTTAATAATCCTGGTTCTGATCTTCTTTCTTCAGTGGGTTTATCAACTTCAAAGTAACTATGCACTTCTCTATCGGGTAACTTGACATTCCTTTCATGTGCACTGACTCGAGTATCAGAATGTACCTCATCTTTTGTATGAAACTTAGCTCTTGAATACAAATCACTTCCTAAATGCAATTAGATTCTTGAATGCAACTCGATTCCTGAATGCAACTTGACATTGATTGTATGTGACTTAGTAGTCACTGATACTTGTTTCTATTGATTTACAATTTGGTTAATAGATTCATTAGCATTCATGTCTTCATAGTAGTATATTAAAGTTTTCTACTCTTCAGGTTCCTTCTTAGTTTTAGCTTCATGTACCTTTGTATATTCATCAAATTCACATTTACAATTTCCACAACTTTTTTAGTGTTAGTATTTAAACACTTATGAGCTTTAATTCTTGTGGGATAGCCTAGGAATACACCTTCACTTTTAGCATCAAATTTACCATTTCTATTGTCCTTAAGAATGTAACACTTGCTTCCAAATACCTTAAAATATTTGACATTGGATGAGTATCCATACCATAGTTCAAAATGTGTGGAATTTTTACCTTTCTTGACTTTTACTTAGTTCAAGGTATAGACAATTGTACTTACAAATTCTCTCCAGTATTTCAAACCAACATTCTTCTCCATCATCAGTGTTCTAGCACAATCTATTACAAATCTATTCCTCCTTTCAAAAATCCCATTTTGTGGATGGGTCCTAGGTGCAAAATTTTTTCTTTTAATTCCTCTATCATTACATAATATCTCAAACTCATTTGATGTCAATTCTCCACCTCTATCAGATCTCAAACATTTCAAGATTTTACTACTCTCATTTTCAACTTTTTCCAAGTACCACTTAAACCTTTGAGAGGCATCAGATTTTTGTTTCAAAAACAAAACTATCATCATCCTAGAATAATCATCAAAATATAGGATAATGTACTTATCACCTTTGTAGCTTTGCACATCAATTGGTCCACATAAATCAATATGAACTAATTCTAGAATATCTTTTGAGTGAGTCTTACTTTTAAAAGTAGATTTTGTCATCTTGTCTAAATAACATTGTTTGCAAATCACATTATCATGTTTCTTTAGTTTTGGAAAACCTCTAACTCTTTTCATGTTACTGATATAGACTAAGTTATCAAAGTTGACATGACATAGCCTCTTGTGCCATAGCCACACATCATCAAATTCTACAAAAGACAAATAGCATCATTCATGTCAAGATAAAAATATATTACTTCTAGTCTGATCTTCGTTTCCAATTAGTTTTCCTTGAATGTTGTAGATCTTAACCTTCTTGTTATCAAATTCACTTTTACAACTTGAACTATTCAATTTTGACACAGTCAACAAGTTATAGTTAAGTCCTTCTACATAGTAAGCATTGTCACACATGATCTTTTCTATTAGTTTTATTGATCATTTACATTTGATCAGATAGGATGCATCATTACTAAATCTAACACTATTTCCATTATAATAATCAAGGTTAATGAACTTACTTTTGTCTCCAATTATGTGATGTAACCATCCACCACCAATGATCCATCTGCCACTTTTGTTCACATAGGATATTAATGCAGTTGGCTCATCTTCATCAGAATCATCTTTCATAGAAACATACACAACTTCATAATCATGGTCATTAGATCCATTTTTTGATTCCTCTTCATCAATGTAGCAAGCCTTATTTCCTTTTTCTTTATAGTCTTTGTTGTTCTCATCTCTTATACCTCTGTATTTATCTCCACTTCTATTGTTCTTCTTCTCTAGACACCTTGCAACAATATGACTAACGTCATTAAAATTTAAATACATGATAGGTAACTTACCTTTGTATTTCCCTTTGCCTCTGTGAAATCTCCTAGCCAAAAATGCTTCAATATTTTCTACATCATCTCCATGTATATCACTATCACTAGAAACGTGTTTGACCTTCTTCTTCTTCTTATCTTTAGGTTCTTTTAGTGTCAGTTTAGCTTTGAAAACATATTCAATATTTTCAATTTTGAAATGATCAAAATTAGAAAGCCTAAAAATAGCGATCTACCTATCAATCCTTCAAGGGTTAGATTGCTAGAAGGAACACATCTTAGTTCTTGTATGGAAGAGACTCTAATAACATAGATAGGTAGTAGGGTTCTCAATACTTTGCTGATCATAGTCTCATCTTCAATAAGACCATTTTCTCCTCTGATAGCATTCACATCTTTCATTCTTGTACAATACTAGACTATAATCTCACCTTCTTGCATTCTCATGTTATTTAACTTTCCTCTTGGACTTTCAAATTTGGATCTTAGAACATTCTTGTCTCCTCCATAGATCATCTCTATAGAATCCCACATCTTTGTAGTAGAATTACATCCTTTGATGTCATCAAACTTTGAGTATCTTAGGGAAGATGCAAGCTCCAACATTTCTTGATTGTTTTCTTTCTTCCTTTTCAGATCATTAGAAGTAGAGGCTCTAGTAGGATCAACATGCTTAGCGTTAATGGTAGATTGTATATAGTCTCCAAGTCCTCGTAGAGTTAGCTTCACCAAAATTTTCAATGCAATAAAGTTTACCTTGTTCAATTCGGACACCTCCTTTTTGTACATCTTGATCCACATCTTTTAGTACCTTCAAACTATTTCCTTACAAGCACCAATTTCTCTAATACCAATTTTTGGAATACTTTCAGAATAAATAGAGGGGGCAAATCATTTATCAAAGGTCCAAATCTACAAATAAAACTTTTAGTACTTAATAGATTCATATCCATAAAACCATATTATGCATGCATCCATTAGAACATCCAATACCTTAAATTAGTTGGTTATTGTCCTAGGTCAAACTAAATTTGCAGAAATGTAAGCATGAAATACCAAAAGCTCATTCACACATTTGACATAAGGATTTTATGTGTAAACCCGATTTGGGAAAATCTAGCAGTAACATGCTACAAATTTTCACTCTTATGAAGTGATTTCCTATTAAAGGCCAACCTTATTAAAGGTTACAATACACACTGTTAAATGTAACCTAGTTAAAGGATTTTAGTCACCCTATTAGGAGTGAGCCTTGTTAGAGGACTTTATAACATTCTATTAGAATGTCACCCAGTTAAAGGATTTAGAAATGACTATTATTTCAATCTTAATCCAAAAAAATTATCTAGATTGATATATTTGTTAGAAAGTAACAAAAAGACTTGATCTAATAATAAACACAGCTCACGTGCAAACTACAAATCTCTAATTCAGTCCTGCATTCTACTTGGCATTCACACTCTT
Source organism: Cupressus sempervirens (assembly GCA_028749045.1). Classification (NCBI taxonomy): domain Eukaryota; kingdom Viridiplantae; phylum Streptophyta; class Pinopsida; order Cupressales; family Cupressaceae; genus Cupressus; species Cupressus sempervirens. The sequence goes on along the minus strand of CM053786.1, from coordinate 855,736,925 downwards.
CATCTCTGACATCTTGTTGACCCTTCAAGAATTCATCCTCTTAATCCTTCTTTCTTTGTATGTTAATTGTAGACTCCTCTATTTGACCGCCATATGAAGCAAAACCCTAGACTTCTTGTCTTCCTTAGATTCTCGCGCAAAAAAACTATTGCTTTTGGCCTACTATCTCTATAAATAGAGAATTTAGGCCTTTTTCCACTTAACAAAAATTGTCCATTTTAGGGTTAGGTAAGATGTTGACAATTGAATAATGGAGATATGTAATTGTTACAAGTATATCTGTGCCCAGCCTAAACAGTTCAAGTTTATCAGCTATAGTGATTGTTGATAAAGATGGAACAAAAGTGCATAAGGGTAAAGAAGAAAGTCTTGTACCTATTCCACCATCACACGGTGAAGTCCAAAAGGAAGGAGACAAGACTAAAGAGTTAAAGTTGACTATCAAACCTAAGGATAAAATTGCAATACAAACTCTAGTTACATTGTTAGTTTCTACATCTCCTCTAAATCATCACACTTTTCAGAGGTTGAGTACACATAGCACACCATTTTAGATATCAAGGCTGAGTTCCAACACACCCAAGAGTTCTAAAAGTACACCATTTGAGGATCTAAACTTAGATGAGGTGATTGAGCTATCAAATTTTGATTTGAACACAATCACAATTTGAAGAAATGAGCATTCTTCAAGACACTCTACAAAGGAAGAAGAGGCAATAAATCTTAAGGAGGGAGCATAAGAAAAAGAATTTTTTTGGCATGAAATCAAAGATATATTCATTGATGCTTTTAGTCTTCCAGAAATGAATGAAGATAAGCCCATTATAGAGAAACATGTCATCATTGTGGACAAGGTAAAGGATGAAGGTATGGATTCTAATGTTAAATTATTAGAATGGTCAGAAAGGAAATTTCATACAAAGGTTTTAGAGAAGATATCTAGTGTTATTGTACTAAGATAGGTTAATCTTGCAACCAAAATGGAAAGTATGCAAAAGGTGTTAGAGAATATTTTATCTCTCTACACAAAGATATGCAATGTTGATTTATTCACAAAGGAAAATAAACATGCTATTGACAAGCTGCAAGGAGATTTGCAACTCATAGGTAGTACATCAAAACTATCTCCTAGTAATAGTCAAATGCATTTTCAGAGGTTACTGATGACTTAGAGAAGGCTTGCCAAGTTTCAAGAAAATGATGCTAATATTAGATCTACTCTAATCAGTATCTAGTCTATGTTAACACCTCACATGGAAGTATTACACAAGGAACTATCCTTTGTAGATACTTTGATGAAGAAAGATTCCCAACTTTCTACTCATGAAGGCTTAGTTGACCTAGCTATTAATCTTGAAATATAAATTCATTCATTAGATGTAGCATGTGATAACTAGGATGCATCATTAAAGATTAAAATGGAGCTACACAAGCCATTCCTAGACAAACACACTATAAGCGTACAACCCAAATGACATAAGTGTCAAAAAGGAAGATATGAAGTTTTGGATAAGTATTTTTTTGAAAATTTGAAGGTAATTTATGAAGGAAGAATATCTACTCAATAGGAGTAATGAATAAAGAAAAAGAAATGAAGTATTTACTCTATTGGAGTAATAAGGTATGGAAGATTGACAATAATTTTGCACAATTTGAAAATTTTAAAGCTTTGTATTGAAGTCAAGAAATGAAGAAATATTATCTAATTTATGCATATATGCCATGACAAAGTGTTTTTTCCACTCATGTCATAGGGGGAGATGGTTAATCTCATATTGGTTTTGACAAAGTAGTGACAAAACACTTAGTCATTATTCAACAAAGTAAAGTGCATGTCGAGCATAATTATTTAGAATAGTACATGCCAAGTAATATGATAGTGTTGAGCACTAGTAGGTGCTAAGTAGTCAGTGTATGTTGAGTCATTCAGGTGTCGAGCCAATAGAGGGAACTGATTAAATAGTATGTGCCAAGTAATTTTGGCACTAAGCAAATAGAGTGTGTTGAGCTATTCAAGAGACGAGTATCAATATTAAGAGCATAGCGAAGGCCAAGCATTAGAGCCTTTAGATGTCGAGTGAATAGTTTATGTCATAGATATTTGCAATGACACTAACTTCTATTTAAACCATTTTTGGGCTAACATAATCATAATTTTGATTATAAGAGATAAGTATGGAGTCATATTGTGAATCCCTATGCAATACATGCAACCAATCATATTGAGGGAAGCTTTGGGTGGAAATAAGGATCAACCATAGTCATTGATTCTTACCTAATCCATCACCACCAATGTTTATTTAAGAAGGTTAAACCCTAATAAGTTTATGAATGTGTGAGGAGATGAATGCTAAGAGTTAAGAGGGCATTCATGGTGGTTTAGAAAGCTACGAAAAAGTTATACATTATAGAATCAGTTTGAGAAGAACAAAGTAAAGAAGTGAAAGGATAGAGGAGACATATCTGATCAATAGGATCATGGTTTAAACAAAAGGAGTAGATTTGACATCAAGTAGCAAGGTGCTGACCAAAGGATCACACTATTTAATCATTCTAACAAGTGATGTAGAGAAAATCTCTTGATTGAGTAGTCCTAACAAGATGTTGTAAATCTCTTAACCAAGTGCTTACTTTATTGTTTGTTTAAATCCTCTAACAAGGTGAGACCTAACAGTCTTTGTAAGCCTTTAACAAGGAAGCCTTTTCATAGGGTAGATCATATCTTATGATTAAACATGTTGTAACTATAATTGGCCACACTTTACAACTATAGTATGAGTAACTACACCAATTTGTGGTGCCAAAAACATGACACACAAAACAAATTTTTTAAATTCTAAAAGTGTGTGTCCTCTTTTTAAAATCTCAAGTTTTAATATATGAGTTGCAAACCCATAGCCCATTTCATTTGTTTTTGTTGATGCATTCTTTCTCCTCAATAGTGTGCACGTGGGTTGTAAAACTTGAAGAATTTTCTCACCCACCTCCTCAAAATGCCTCCTCGTAACTGGAGATCAAGATCAGGATCATGTAGCATGTTTTCTACTCTCTTTTTTGGATTTTTTAATATGTTTTGACATTATTTTGTAAGTTTTTACATTTTTTTTTTTCAGTTTTTCTTTAAATTTATATATTTACTTAGAATGCAATTGGTTTCTTATCAGGAAATGTGAATAATCAACTGCCAAATCCTCAGCTTGATTAACAAAATCAAAATGAAAACCCTCCACAAGAAAAGCAAGAAATTTTGCAACCTCCACCAATTGAAAGACCTCCTCTTGGTACCCAAGACAACATAATAAATAAAATAGAAAGAGGGAAAAATGAATTAGAAGATATCATTGTTAGATTGAAAGCTTGTGGAAAAACTAATCCTATGAGAGCACAATTAGCATCCTACCTTGAGCACATTATAACCCATGTAGTTTTTGTTAGGGGTTAGCTGGATATTTGGCATGTTAAGAGGGAAGAACAAAGAAGATATTATGAAAAAAAATTATCCTATAAAGATGTAAGATAAAAGGAAATAACAAAAGGTAGTATTTGTGCATTGTTTAAAAAGCCTGGAGAACAAACCACTATTAAACATACAACTAAAAGGTTTCTTATCCATTAGTGCATCATGATGATATTAAAAATATATTTTGGGATAGATAGTGGATGGTGTTTAATGCCCCTCCCTGCAATAATCATGAGGTTGAAATGTATTTCTTAAAGAAATTGTATTGTGAATTTTTCCTTGGGGAGATCCCCAATTATTTTGATATGTTAGAATCTTAGGGTAGAGGTGGGAGTCATCATTTGAGAGGTTAGGGGCACATCATGACCCTAATGTAGGTAGGGTGCATGTTTTCAAGCCATAGGGTGAGCATGTGTTTATTCTTTTGGTTGTGAAGGAACATGTCGAGACCAACACTCTAGGGACTATCAATTCTTCAACATAGACCCTCATTCATTGTGCCAATCCATTAGTTGAGGACAAGCCTTCTTTGCATCATGGTCACATGTGCACATCATGTGGATCCTTATACACATTTGGCAGTCATGTTGGAGATAGTATGGATGATGAGCTAGTCACTGATGATTTCCTAAGTGACACATTTGGCATTGACATAGGTAACTTACAATTATAATAAACTAATTTGATCACATTTCATATGTATAGTGAATGAATAATTAATTAGCATGTCTTGACATCCTATCAATGAGTTGAGAGATATGTATCGATTTAAATTATTTAAATTAATAAATATATTTATTAAGTAATCATATGAAGGATTGACAAAAAAGTTATCCATGTACATTAGTTCTCTACTGGACCATCGACATTCACAAGGGTTACTGAGCCTAGGCATTATATGAGCTTCATAGAGGTACATTTGTTTCATGTTTCATGTTACATGTAAATTTTATTATATGAAATGTAGTTGTTGATGTTTGAGACTCCTCCTCATCTTCACTAGTTCATCAATCATGGAGCTGATGTTGCAATGGCTAGCTCAGAGTCGGTGACTGAGGTATGAAAGAATTTTCTTAGTTTTAGTTGTTAGTTATAATAGTTAGTATTAAAATTTCAAATGTTATTTATAAGTGATTATATCTATTGAATCATTGTAGTGACTTATTACACTCGATTGTACGCAAGCCTTTGAGGTGGATGTATAGAGTGACTATTTGATGGCAGTAAGAAAATAATTAATTTTCTGTGTACATATATTTGATTTTAATATATAATAATTATTGATTCATATCTACTTTGTTTGTATAAGCTCCAGTTAGAGAAGAGCCTAAACAAGAAGATGAGTGAGTGGGTGAGGAAGACCCCATCATCCCCATCATCTCCCTCTACACAAAAACTAAAGACCTCTAGGAATTTGTTTCCTTCCCCTCATGGGAAGGAGAAGATATAGGGATATACACACATGTATAGGCATTAATGGACATATTCGACATACTTTTGATGTATATATGACATTTTATATTTGATGTATGACATATATTTGATGAATGACATTATTAGACTTATGAAATTATTGGTTAATATATGATATTTTGTTCATGTATGACATTATTGGTTATCATAATATATATCTTGTTTTTCGTACTTACATTTTAAGTACATTTCATGTATTTAACTTTAATGTAATTTGCATCCAAAATGATGTAGAGTGCTCACACCAAAAGCTAGTAGATTCCAACAAGAACACTTTTAAGGAGAAATACCTTTCCCACCTTCCTAAGTTTCTTCAAAAACTCCTTCCAACTTTGTTACAACACTGAAAAAACTTCTACCCAACTTCACAAAAACTATTTGATCACTTTCCCTATTTAAGACTTGAGAAGCAATAAGGGAAAAATGAGGAAATTTGAGAACTGGATTATAATCAAATTCTTTCTTCAAACTAACACCTTAGACACTTCAAGGAACACCTAATAACTAGCTCACAAACTTCAATCTATCATCTATTCCATCCTTCCAAGATATTCTTCAACATCTTATGAGTGAAAACAATCTTCCAACATCCTATGACTGTATTTTCTTTCCAACAACATGTAATTTTTTGATTTTCAACCAACTCTTCACAAAGGGAAGTGATTATGTTTGAAACCCATGAAATGGCTATTAAGACACACAAGAAGATCCTTAACATATGCCACTAACTCCATTCAGTGATAACATGCAACTAAAGTGGTGTTTCTTTCTGACAAAGTTAGGTTTGTTGTTCTAACAGGAAGTAATGTTATTTGATGTGACAATAAGGTTAAAATAATGAAGAATATTCCTCTCTATTTTCCAATCCTTGAATAACCATAAATTAGGGTTCTTCATAGAATATCATCTAAGTGATGTATCAGTTACAACCACCACACTGATATGGTACTCTAAACCTTCACCATCTATAATCGAGTGATCCAATTTTTGTTTGGCCTAGACACGATACAAATAATAGTCTAACCCTTATTCATTGTCTTCAAGTGCAACAACAACAAAAATATGGCCTGTAGTGATAAATGTACAAAATGCAGTCATCAATTTAGAAAACACTTAGGTAAAAGTTATAAAGTTACATATTGAAATTACAAAGATATATATATTACTAGGTTGCACTAGATCAAGCAAGTGGTCAAAGTCAATGGATTAATCCATCTCTACCATTTACAGTACTTGTGGGGGATGATAGGTGTCAATTGGCTCCAAAGCTTGCATATCCCTTTTGTCCACCCATTTAATCCACTCACACTCATCCCAATTTTCTTATGCACATGATGGACAATAACATGCCATTTTTCGTGTGTGGATACTCCATCAATCTGCATCAGAGCTTCTAAAAGAGTGCAAATCACTTGATCCTGTTAGTGTGCAACAATCCTCACATGGTGCAATGTTAGTATTACCTATCAACCAAAAAAATCTATGAATTGTAGACTTTCCTTCCTTATCTAGACCCATTGTAGCATTACACCACTAGACAATGGATTTTGCATCTATCAATATTACTCCATCTTTGTACTTTAGTTCTTCATGAGCTCAAGCTCTTTTGATGCATGCTCTTGCACCATCATGCTCTCCCTTTCCATGACCAGCCTCTATGAAATTTCACATATATTGAATTCTAGACAACATGTGCATCATGCTCAACCAATAGAACATCTATACATTCTTGAATTGAGATACACAATTGTCTGACTAAATAATGTGCTAACAATATGGTATGCCCCTGTTAGCCAAATCTCCATAAAATAGTTGAAAACAACCATGTACAAACTCTATAGAATATGATCAATCATGGCTGATGTAAAAATGGTACTCCCTCAAAATATTCTTGTTATCCTCTGTACTTGTAGGTGAATACATGAATGTTATGTAAATAAATATGGAAACCTATTGAGAAGTATACTACTTTTCTTGCACCTCATTTTGTGGTTGTAGTGTGTAGTTCTTTATGAAGTCTACAACTAGAACAATGGTATCCAGTGGAAACATATCCTTGCACAACTTGAATTTCAAATGTAGCCATCAAGCTCTATGTGTATGCCTTGCATACTCATACATAATCTTTTCATGAAAAATCTTCATGAACTCATATACTAGAATATTTTCAATGACTAAATCACATTTTTTACCATGTTTCCCATATTTTAGAGAATATGTCACTGTCCTATCTTTTAACATGACATGATAGAGTGTGTACATCATCAAATGTGTAAATTAGCATCTCTTCAACATGAGATGATTATATGACTCCAACATTGAAAGATGGTGTAGCTTTAAAATTTAATTGTCTTCTTGAACATAATAGTCTCCTTTGTTCTCTCTATCTTTTCAATTCTTTGTCTTTATTTCTTTGTATCACTAGTTCTTGTTCCTCTTGGAAAGACAATTCTTCATTATTGCTTTGCAATTTTCTTTGTTCACATAGTAGTTTCATTTTATCTCTTTTAATTGAGTTTTTGGTTTCTTCCTCGGCATGATGATGATTTCTATATGTCAAATTATTCAAACATATGAATTTCTTACAATTTGTAAATTATAAATCATTCAAAAACATATATAAATTACAATTATTCTAATGAATACACAATATATATTAAACAACTTGTCAAACTTTTAACTATTTCCAAATAACAATTCCTTCAAACATACAAATTTCAATAAATTCACTATATATTAAACAACTTGTCAAATTATAATCAAAATTGTCTCTATATAGTAACAAATAATATTTAAAAAGGAGTGCACTAACCTTTTCTATAGAAAGAATATTGAAAAAGCCTTCAAATACTATATCCAATGATTGAATTTGGTGTTTTCTAGCTTCAAATAGAATGAAAGAATGTTCAAAAAGCCTTCAAATAGTGTATCCAATGATTGAATATAGTTTTTGCTAACTTCCAATAGCATGAGACCTATGTTTTCTGTCAAAACAATAGAACACACAACAGACAAAAAATATAATATATATCAATAGGGACCCAACCTTTTGTTATGATCATTTTTTGGTGTTTTCATATAGTGCATATGCACTATAGTGCATACAACCTCTAAAGCATGTGTGCACTATAGTGTGTACACACTATGTAAAAAAAACTATCTCTCCCTATCCCACCCTCTCCCATCTCCTACTCTATCTCTCTCCCCCATCCCCTACTCTCTCTCTCTCTCACACACACAAACACACACAAAAACACTCATCCCATTCTCTCTCTCTCTCTCCCAACCCCTACTTGGTGCAGAGCACTCCTTGGGAACATTCCTTCTTCATCATCTTGGAATTGGAGGACAAAGCATGGCTGATAGAATAGGTGGTATCAGAGCAGCAGGAAGACCTTGGTGAGTGGTTTGTTCATCAAAAATGTCGGATGGAGAAGATGGAGAGAGGGAGATCCCATTGAGGATCACCAATATTGAACTAGCCAAGTTGGTGAAAGAACAAATGGCTGAAAGTAGGGCAGTCAGGGAAGAGAATAGAAACATGAGGAGAGAGCTTGAAAAGCTCCAAGGCAAATTGAAAAAGGGTAATGATTATGAGTCAGAAGGAGAAGAAGTTGAGAGAGATACTTATGGAAGTGAGATTCCATTGGAGCAAAGACCACTTCTTCAAGCTTTGGAGAGAGTGGGTGCAAAAGGGGGTGACATCCCTATGTTTTATGGTTGGTTGAATCCAGATGAGTGCCTGGATTGGATAGAGGCACTAGACAATCACTTTGAATGTGATTATATCCCTGCTAGTCAAAGGGTGAAGATTTCCAAAGCCAAGTTGAAGGGGCCAGCCCTTACTTGGTGGAACTTTGTTCAAAATGAAAGGTTGGATGAGGGCAAGGAACCCATTTCAACATGGAAAAGGATGAAGGCTGAAGTGAAGAAGCAATTTGTACCGGAGGATTATGAAGTCCTCATAAATCAAAGACTACAAAACCTAAAGCAAAGGGACATGGATGTGAGTGGTTACACTCAAGAATTCCATAACTTGACCCTAAGAGCAAAGGTAAATGAATCAAGCAAACAAAAGTTGGCAAGGTATGTTAATGGCTTAAAGTTTAGCATACAAGATGAACTTACATTGATCAATTTAGAATCTGTCCACCAATGTTTCAATCTTGCATTAAAAATAGAAGAAAAATTGAAGAGGAGAAGTGAAAATAATAGGGGAAGAGGAAGTAATTCATTTAGAGGTAGAGGGGGCAGATTTCAAGGTAGAAATAATGCTGAAACCAGGAACCATGAACCAGACACCAGTCAAAGAGGCTCCTTTAGGGGTAGGAGACCCAATAGGAACCAAGGAGGAGGCAATGGAAGAGGAAGAGGAGGCCAAGTGTTCACAGGCAGATGTTTTACATGTAACCAAATTGGGCATCAGTCATTCAAATGTCCTCAAAAAGGTGGAGAATCCAGTAAACCTGTGGATAGGAGAATCAATCTATTGCAAGAAGAAGAGGATGGGCAAAGCATATCATCCTATCACACCACAACCTCCAGACCTGCTGATGCTGAACATGGAGAGTGCCTCATGATGCAAAGGACACTTTTGAAGGTACCACAACCTGCAGATCCACCACAGAGAAGATCATTATTCAGGACAAATTGCAAGGTAAAAGGAAAGCTATGCAAGTTGATAGTTGATTCAGGTTCAACAGATAATATAGCCTCTAGAGAAATGGTTAACAAGTTAAAATTGCAAACAATTCCTCACCCTTATCCATATAAGGCTTCATGGTTAACAAAGGACAATCATACCTTAGTGAATGAGCAGGTTTGGGTTGAATTCACATTGGGTGAATATGCTGACAGAATTTTATGTGATGTGACTAATATGGATGCATGCCACCTCTTTCTTGGGAGGCCATGGCAATATGATGTCAATGCAAAACATGATGGGCATACAAATGTGTACACTATTGTGAAAGATGGAGTCAAGTATACAATGAATCCACTACCGGATGATGGCAAGATGGACCATATGGTAAGTAGTATTGCATTGGTTGGTGAAAAGGAATTTTTGTAGTCCTTAAAAGTGAAAGATACTCCTTGTTTTGAAATTGTGACTAAACCTAAGAATGATGTGTCAAACAAAGTAATATTGGATCATGGTTTAAGTGAAGTGGAACCTAGAGAGGTTAGGGAATTGTTAAACAAATACCATGGGATTGTGGCAGGCAGTTCACCTTTTACTTTACCACCAAAAAGGGAAATCAATCATTGTATAGACCTAATACTAGGGGCTACACTACCCAATAAGGCTGCCTATAAGTTAACCCCGGAACAAAATGAAGAGATAGCTAGACAAATTGAGGATTTGTTGTCTAAAGGCTTGATTAGGAAAAGTGTTAGCCCATGTGCAGTCCCTGCTGTGTTAGCACCAAAGAAAGAGGGCACTTGGAGGCTGTGTGTGGATTCAAGGGCTATAAACAAGATAACAATAAGGTATAGGTTTCCCATGCCTAGGATGGAAGACCTTCTTGATTGCCTAGGAGGGGCAAAGTTTTATTCTAAGATAGACTTGAAAAGTGGATACCATCAAATCAGGGTAAGAGAAGGGGATGAGTGGAAAACAGCCTTTAAAACTAATGAGGGACTCTATGAATGGCTTGTCATGCCATTTGGATTGTCAAATGCACCAAGCACCTTTATGAGGCTCATGAATGAGGTCCTCAAACCCTTTCTCAACAAGTTTGTGGTTGTATACTTAGATGATATCCTAATTTTCAGTAAGGATAAAGAAGAACACCTAAAACACATAGATCTTGTATTGCAAAGACTTCATGAGGAAGAATTGAAAATAAACCTTGAAAAGTGCACCTTTGTTAAACAAGAATTGATTTTTCTTGGATTTTTCATTTCTAAGGATTGTTTGAAGATGGACCCCACTAAAATTGAGGCTATCATGCATTGGCCTACACCCACAAGTCCAAGTGAAGTGAAGAGTTTCCATGGTCTATGCAACTTTTATAGGAAATTTATTAAGAATTTTAGTGGAATCTCTGCTCCGATGATTGACACAATAAAAGGTGGAAAGAAATGTAATTTTGTGTGGACACAAGCAGCCCAAGAGGCATTTGAACTCCTAAAACAAAGAATTGCCCAAGGACCTATTTTAACATTTCCTGATTTTAACAAAGTGTTTACAGTTGAATGTGATGCCAACACCAAAGCTATTGGAGGGGTACTAAGTCAAGAGGGCAGACCAATTGCCTTTTTCAGTGAGAAATTAAATGAGGCTAAACAGAAGTATTCAGTCTATGATTTAGAGTTATATGCAATGGTGCAATCTTTGAAGAGATGGAGGCATTACTTACTTCCTAAAGAATTCATTGTTTTCACTGATAACCAGGCTTTAAGTTTCTTGAACAGGCAGGATAAATTGAACCAGAGGCATATCAAATGGATGGAGTTTATGCAGTCATATACCTTCTCCATTAAGCACAAGAAGGGGGTCATCAACAAGGTTGCTGATGCCTTGAGTAGGAGGAACCTCATGATCCAATCAATTGACCTTGAAAGTGTGGGTATTGATGCCATGAAGGACATGTACCCTCAAGATGAAGATTTTAAAGAGATCTACAAGGTTTTCCAAGACATGGGAGATAGATACCATTCTGATTTTGCAGACTATTTGATTCAAGAGGGCTTATTGTTCAAAGGAGGGCAACTATGTGTACCAAGGGGTTCATATAGAGAAAATATAATTAAGGAGAAGCATTGTGGAGGTATGTCAGGTCACTTTGGTTTAGACAAGACCTTGGAACAGGTAAAAAGATTTTACCATTGGCCCAAATTGCAATCTGATGTTAGGAAGTTTGTAGATAGTTGCATAATCTGTCAAAAAGCAAAGGGTCATGCTTCAAATGCAGGTTTATACACTCCATTACCCATTCCTTGCAAGCCATGGGATTCAATAAGTATGGACTTTGTCTTGGGTTTGCCAAAAACAAGGGTAGGAAATGACAGTGTATTTGTTGTTGTTGATAGATTTTCTAAAATGACTCACTTCATTCCTTGCAGAACCACACATGATGCCTCTCATATTGCAGGGCTTTTCTTTAAGGAGGTTGTAAGACTACATGGTCTTCCTAGAACTATTGTTTCAGACAGAGACTCCAAGTTCCTTGGCCATTTTTGGAGGACACTATGGAAAAGGCTTGGAACTAATTTGAACTTCTCATCTGCTTATCACCCACAGTCTGATGGGCAAACAGAGGTCACAAATAGATCATTGGGGAACTTGCTAAGATGTCTCTCACAACAGCATGGAGGATCATGGGACTCTATCCTACCACAAGCCGAATATGCGTATAATGACTCAGTCAATAGAAGCACTGGATTGACACCATTTCAGATTGTCTATGGGGAGCATCCAAGAGGTGTATTAGAACTAAGAGACATCAGACACCTTGATAGAAAGAGTGCCCAAGCACAAGACTTTTCCCAAGTGATGAAGGACATTCAGCAGCAGGTGAAGGATAGGTTGGAAAGGACTGCAGAAAAATACAAAAATCAGGCCAATAAGAAAAGAAGAGACCTCCAATTCAAGGTAGGTGACTTAGTGATGGTGCACCTTAAAAAGGAAAGATTGCCTAAAGGGCAATATACCAAATTGATGATGAAGAAGGCAGGGCCATTCAGAATTTTGCAAAGATGTGGCAACAATGCATACAAAATTGAACTACCTCCAGATGTTGGTCTTTCCCCAATATTTAATGTATCAGATTTATATGCATATAAAGAACCTACTGACATTTGTGATGCAGGTACAGATTTAGACAATAAAGGTGATGATTCTCAATTGCCCAAAGCACATAAACCTCAGATTGAATGTATCCTTGATAAGAAGGTGACTAAACAAACTAGGAGGGCAACATACTATGCATACCTGGTCAAACGGATTGGGTTACCTGCTGAAGATGCCACATGGATGACAAAGGCTGAAATAGAGAAGGCAGGTTTTGTTTTTGACACTATCCCAACTCAAGGGACTTGAGTTTTTTTCAGAGAGGGGTAGTATGGTGCAGAGCACTCCTTGGGAACATTCCTTCTTCATCATCTTGGCATTGGAGGACAAAGCATGGCTGATAGAATAGGTGGTATCAACTCTACATCATATGTGGATTTTAATAAACATTTGCTCACTTGTAAAGGTACATAGTCCTTTTTGGTAGTTTATAAACCAAGGACTCATGTGACCTATAGGGCTAATAGCATTAGGTGTTTTGAATAAGTCTTATATAGCCTTAAAAGGCTCTAGGCATGTCTAAGATTAGGTTAGGAATGTTTTAAAGTAGTTTGGAAGCAAAAAGTTGCTTATCGGCAAGATGCAACAAAAGTTGCTGTCAACTTTTCAAAAGTTGCTCAGCAACAATTAGCAACTTTTGCAAATAATGGTTAAATCAGTTAGAAACCGATCCCAAGGTGGTTGATCGGTATAGGCATGGTATTTAAGTCATATTCCACCTTCCCAAAATAAGAGAGGGAAATTGTAAGGATTTTGATTGCATTAATACAAAAAACTCTTAGT